>OZ038512.1:70089581-70127081 GCA_964036315.1 Acanthosepion esculentum
GAGATATGGTCTGCTGATCACTTCAGACAGGAAACCGAGTTTCATCATTAAATGCTAATTCCTATACCTAAACTATATATTATCAAATTAACAGTTCTTGACCCAATGAATTTAATATAAATGCCTATAGTAAGAAGTACAGATTACGAGGAGAAGTACATTAGATAACACTTGTCAGACGAAGAGAGTCGGATCCTAGTGATCGGGGAAGCATCCTCTCGGGAGTTCATTCCACTAAGTAATTTCTGAGGAAGAAACTGCTTAAGAGGAACTTCCTACATACCAAATGGAATATAAAGGCTGTAAAAATGAGTCAACCGTGTTTGGGTCCTAGCTGTGAGGGTCAGATGTGTTAGATCCGACAAATGTAGCTTGTTTGAACATCTGCAATAAAAATAGCGATGGAAAAATTTGAAGTTAGCAACGTTTTATCGGTGGCATAAGGGTTGTAGGCTGGAAAATAGTTCATCGCCTTAAAGGCCGTGTAAACGCTTTTGCCTTCTGTCAAGGCTGGAACGTGATGATTGAACAGCTCCAGTTTATATATCATTTCATTATACCTCTTAATTCCTTGGGGGAACATAGAGCCGCTACAACTCCTCTCCAACAGACGCGGTTCCGGGCGATCCTCTTCAGCTCGGCCCATGTCGCACCGACTGCTTTCCCGGCGTATTTTCACCAGCACACGTCACACGTTCCACTTTGGAGGACTCTTCTTCGGCCATGTCGTTTTTTGAAGATAACGTTGAGGTTTCTGTAACCAGATCGTTTTTTTAGTGAGTAGGTTGTTAGCCTACTGTACAACCCGCAAATTGGAGGAACAGGGTGAAACTTTCCTCTGGCTTCTAACCCATAGACCTGTTGAGCTTGGTTGGATCTGGTGAGGGCCAAATCCACACCCATATAGCTCTGGAATATATTGATGCATGCAAGCCGCCCTAACACGTCAAGGTAAGACACCATCAGGATCGAAAAATAAAAATAAAATGTTTTCCTCTTTTTTTTTTCTTTGTGGATCTTCTCCTTCCATCTATTAACTCCAAAGTCTCAAACTATTTTTCTTTCCTACCTTTGTTGCTTTTGTGTTCTGTAAATATTAAATCTGTCCAGCCTCCTTTCCTCATGATATGACTCAAAGATTTTATCTGCCTCCGTAGAAAGAAGTCAAGCTGACCTTTCTTGATGGATACGATATATATTTAGCGCCACTCTAATTTCCTAGCATTTGACTTTCTGACGGGCGAGGTAATGAATCGACCTTTGCTTATACAACGGACCATCCAAGAATAATGGCTCTTCTTTATTTCTATGAAATTGTTATTGTCCTTAACAACATTCGTTCCACTTTGGAGGACTCTTCCTCGGCCATGTCGTTGTTTCAAAGTATCGTTGTGGTTACTGAGACAATCTAGTTTTTAAGTGAGTAGGTTGTTAGCCTACAAGCACAATCCCGAGGACCAGGTTATCTTTCATCTGGATCTTACCCAACAGTCATGTTGAGCTTGGTTGAACCTGCTAAGGGCCAAAGCCCCTGCCTACATAGTTCTGGGGTCGTTGAAGTACGCAAGCCGTTATATCACATCAAGGCGACCCACCATCAGGATGGACCAGTTTATATATGGCAGGCCAAATATATCAAATTTTAAATAATATATGCCTGCGTATAAGTGTTGGTTTTAACCTTATATATTTAAATTGACTGGCATTCTATCTGATGAAATGCTATTTTCGATGAATTTCTTTCTTTCCGTCGCATAAAAATTTCCTATCATAATAGATAAGGGTCTTTGAAAAAAAATAAAAAAATAAAACGAAATCAATCAAATATCGTGAGAAATTAGTCTGTGTTATCGATTCTTCGAATAGATTCTAATAAAATACAACAAAAGAAATTCAATCAGTGAAAAGGACTTATTTATCATCATTCATTTTTCTATACATTGAAAAACTTTTATTTCGTGTGTCTGGGAAAACATAAGAATGTATAACGGCAAAATATGATCTTGTATTCAATATATTTTCGCTATTATAGTTCAATATTCTAAAGATTATGTTGTGGAGCCAGCTGAAGACTATGAAGCAATTATTATTATTATTTTATTTCCTTTGGTCGTCCTGGGTAAGACATTAAACTACATCCGCGTCCTGGGTTAGACGTTAAACTACGTCCAGCAGCAAGGCCTCTGATCAGGAGGTTTTGAGGAGCATGGAACCACCTCTTAATTGCTGGTGTTCCCTGGTCCACCCTGACCCAGGGTGGTAGCACCTGTTAGGATCCCAGCTATGGGCAAATAGCTAAATATTACCAGCAATACTTTTTTGCAAAAATTATTACCGGCAATACAATTTTGAAGGAAATATATTACCAGAAACAGATTTTGGACAAAACAAAATATTACCAGCAATAAAAAATTTTGTCGGCATTAAATAACCCATTGAGGTTGATATACTGTAAAACAAAATAAACTAAAGCCAAACTAAATTTCCTTTGATTTCTGGTGTGTACTCATTTCTTTCCAGATCCCGACCAGAGACCAAATGTCAGAAATGGCACCATGACATTTTCTACTAAGCATTTTTGTAAAAAAAAAAAAGATGAAAATCATACACATTTTACATAGATAAAGCCCTTCGTAAAGTGTGGGCTGTACTTGTGAGGACAATTTTTTTGTATTTTATTTAAGGCATGGGCTACCTGGAATAACTTCAATGAGTCTATTGGAAACTTTTCCAATCAATTCGAGGGCTCCAACTACAACTGGAAATGTTAATGTTCTCATGTGCCACATTTTTGAGATTTCCATTTCAAGGTCCTTGTATTTGATAGCTTTTTGAAGATCTTCAAAGATATATTATAGTCTGCAGGGACTGCCATATCAATAAGGAGGCCCATTTTGTCTTTGCTGGCTCTACTCACGATGTCTGGTCGATTAGCTTTGATTGTTCTGTCTATTGTTTATTATAAAGTCCCATAAAATTATTACAGGTCCTATCTCCGTAACCGGGTTTGGGTGACGTTCATACCAATTTCTTGTGGTTTCTTTTCCGTAAAAGTGGCATATTTTTCCAATGCAGATACCACTCTGTCATGCCGTTTTTTTATATTTAGTAGGTGCCAATACCGTTCGACCAGATACAAGGATGCTCAATTGTTTCTGTATACCTATCACAGAATCTGCAGTTTGGGATAACATAATTTTCCGTATGTGTACTTGATAATTTCTAGTTAGCAATTATTGGTCCTGTGCAGCAAGGATAAAACCTTCCGTTTCAGCTTTTAAACCTGCACTAAGTAGCCACTGATGGGCACGGGTTTGTCTACATCAACTTTATTGATACTGGCAGAATATTGACTGTGAATAGGTTTATCTTGCAATAGTTTCTGTATCTGGTTGGTTTCATTTTCTTTTGCCGTCTTTTAAAAGTATTTTACAGCTGTAGTCGGTGTATTAGGTTTTATTTGCATTTCATCATACATTTGAAACTCAATTTTGAACTTGTTGGCTTCTTTTATCACTGAATAAAGTTTCTTATTTCTTTCATGTTCTTCTGACTCCGTTCATCATCAAGCCTTCTGTAGTTTCCAGGTATCTTTGAAAGCTGATTGTTGTCGCGTTGTTGAACTAATCCTTTGACTCCTTTAGATCTGGGCACACACAGATGATCAACGTCAACCTTATTATTATTATTATTATTATTATTATTATTATTATTATTATTATTATTATTATTATTATTATTTATTTCCTTTGATATCTGCTGTTTACACATTTCTTTCCGGGTCCCGCCCAGGGACCTAAGGTTAGAAATAGTATCATGACACTTTCCACTGCAAAAAAAAAAAATTACATAGATAAAACCCTTCGTAAAGTGTGGGCTGTACTTGTCAGAATAATTTTTTGTATCTCTTTGAGTTATGGACTTCCAGGGATCCCTTCAATGAGTCTACTGGAATCTTTTCCAACCAATTCTAGGGCTCCAACTACAACAGGAATTGTTGATGTTCCCATGTGTTTTGAGATTTCTATTTCAAGTTCCTTGTATTTTGACAGCTTTTCGAATATCTTCAAAGATACATTGCAGTCTGCAGGATCTGCCATATCAATAAGGAGGCACTTTTTTTTGTTTGTGATCTTTAATAACAATGTCTGGGCTGTTGGCTTTGATTGTTCTGTCAGTGTGTATTGTGTAGTCCCATAGAATTGTAACAGGTCCTATCTCCGTAACCGGGTCTGGGTGGTGTTTGTACCAGTTTCTTTCAGTTTCCTTCCCGTATAAGTTGCAAATTTTCCAGTGCAGATATTGGCCTACTCTGTCATGCCGGGTTTTATATTCAGTGAGTGCCAATATCGTGCAACCTGATACAAGATGATCAATGGTTTCTGGATATTTATCACAGAATCTGCAGTTTGGGCTAACACAGTATTTTAGTATATGTGCTTGATAAGTCCTAGTTAACAAGCATTGGTCCTGTGCAGCAAAGATAAAACCTTCAGTTTCAGCTTTCAACCCTGAACGACGTAGCCACTGATGGGTACGGTTTTTGTTGACGTCAGCTTGTTTGGTACGGGCAGAGTATTGGCTATGAATCGGTTTATCTTGCCATTGTTTCTGTATCCGGTCGGTTGAATTTGTCTTTGCTTTTTTAAAAAAAAGTATTTTGCAGGTTCAGCCGGTTTACCGTGTTGTACTTGTATTTCTGCGCCCATTTGAAACTCCATTTTGAATTTGTTGGCTTCTTTTATTACGGAGTAATGACACTTACTACTTTCATATTCCTTGACACATACCATCATCCTTCTGTAGGCCAATTGTTGTAGTCTTGTAGGACAGTTCTAGTTGAACTATTATTATTATTATTATTATTATTATTATTATTATTATTATTATTATCTGTTGTATACTCATTTGCTTCCTGGTCCCAGCAAGAGACCTAAGGTCAGAAATGGCGTCATGACATTTTAGCTAGGCATTTTTAGTAAAAAAAAGAGGAAATGATAACCTAAAACCATACAAATTTTACGTAGATAAAACTCTTCATAAGGTATCAACTGTACTTGTGGGAACAATATTTTGTATTTCTTTAAGGCATCAGCAACCAGGGATCCCTTCAATGTGTCTATCGGGACCTTTTCCAATCAAACATTTCCAATCAAAACTATTATTATTATTATTATTTATCAGGTTATATAAAATCTCTTTGCATATTTATGTGCATGTGTTTGACATGTTGGTCCTTAAGTTGAAAACTTATGGTATTTTTGTACGAATTTTTGATGTAATTCAACTATTTTTTAATTAAATCACAAAATGAATGTCATCTAGACCGGTCACTCGTCTAAATCTTTTTACATTAAAACGTGTGCCCTCCAGATTTATATCGTTGAACCTACTCTGTTCCTAATTTTCCTGAACGCTCAATAAAGCTTTCTTAAGTCTTATCACGTCTCAGAATTGTTATTACAATTTTGAGTGGGAAGCCTCGACTAGACCGCTTATTTATAGCATCTAAGCGAGGGAGAGTTCTTTTTCTAATGAAGACAATCATCACCAAGAAAGGTAACACCTGCTGGTCAACAACACATGGAGTTCAAACGAAAATAGTAAATACAGCGAGTTTTGACCGGGTACCGGCTAAATCTGCACATGGGACTGAACTACTATCATAATAACCAGTGCAGTGATGAAACGGCATCGATGGATGGAGGGGTAGATATGACAAATGTAATGGCGGAGAACTTCCCTGAAGAATCAACCACCACGTTTCCTCCTATTTTCAACTTAGTAATGTGGTCAGGTGCTCAACTACGCAATGACTCTACGACCAAACTCGGTCATGGGACTGATAGTCTTGATGATAAATAATTTAAAATATAGTAATTAACATAATTATTAAAAAACGGCGGATTGACGGCGTTGCGCTTCTAAAAACAGTGTTTTAAAAAGTACTCGATGTAAAAAGATTTAAAGAATAAATATATGAATAAGGCACAAAACGACGTCCGCTTCTTGCGATTGACAAACAAAAAACATTATATATAAGGCTACTGTAATTTTCGGGTGTGTCCAGGGTTATACCTATATCGGTCCCCACTGAAAGACTGTTCAAGCAAAGGTACTATTATCATAGAATATTTTTTAGTTTGGACAAATATAGCAGCAGCATCAAGATACGTATGAGAAACGAGAGAGACGAAATACATATAGGGTTTTCGGTCTAAATTTGACAGTTTTTATCAAAACAGAGAACAAAGTAAATGTGTAAGCCGAAATTAATTTATTGGAAAAATAACAAATTGAATAAGGTCATAACAAAAAAAACAACTGACTCAAAAAAGCTCCCAAAAGCATTTACCACAGCCTTGATCTGATTCCAGAATCTGGTACATGAGACCTTCTCGGTGTCCCTAGGGAGAGTCTCAAAAGTGTCGATCAGCTGGGCCTTAATGTTACAAGCAGTGCACTTGATATCTTTCTTAACCGTGTACCACGCATAATAATCTAAGGGATTACAATCAGAGGAGTTAGTGGTCCAGGCATTAGGGCTGATGAAGTCGTAAAATAATCTAACAACCACTTCTGACTCTTACTGTAGTTGTGGCAACGTGTTGAATCTTGCTGCGACACATATGGTCTTCCAGCAGCGATCATCTATAACCAAGACTTGTAAACGTTGGTCAGCAACTACTCTTAGCCATCTGAATGGAAACCGAGACACTGTTCAAGAGTGTGAGGTAACATGACAACACCCTCAATGGAGACACATCCAAAATCCATCACTGTTTCGGGAAACTTCATAACTCGAGGAACATCATATAGATTGTAGGCTAGCCATCTGTTGTCCTTAGTCTTGTGCAGATGGTTCTGACAAAAATTCTTTTACTCAGATAACAACTAGATTGTCCCTGATCCAACGGGATGTTTCACCTTGTTCCGGAGTTTCTGTTTTTGTCAGTCAGTTATCTTGAACATTTTTTTTAAGAAGTTGACCGTTACACCTCTTTTATGGTTGGTAGCGGAGGTCCTCATTCAAGGACAGCTTTATGGCGGAAATTGCAACATCAAAAAGCCGTGCCAAAACCCATATTCCCTTGCCTGGGTTTTCCATCACTTTCTTCTGTAGGTGGTAGATGAATTTTGGTGTACGGAGGCAATGAGAACGGCTACTGCCTTCTTTCCTACAAACCACGGCCCTGTAGTCTCCGTTGCAGTTCTCCAGTGCACGTCTTTTTGCTTTTCCCGTTGTACGACGAGCATAGAACACGGAACGTGATATTTTGATGCCCGGCACGAATTATCATAATACAGGTTACTTTTTTTCAATATTCCGGGATCTTCCACTCGTTCATGTCAATTAACTTTGCTGTCTCTAAAACAGTAGGGATTATGGTTTCACAGTGTCATTCACTGTTTAAAAATATTCCAAACCAATCTGAAAGAAATGAACACAGGCTCTGTCAAATTTAGCCAGAACACCCAGTTTATCGAATATGGTATTCCAAAGAAAATAAATTGTAATAAAGAATCCAAACATTGCACACTACGCCAGGAGGAATATTAGCCACAGCCGCTTTCTGATGTACAGGGACTTCTAAACAGGAGAGGGGAGGTAATTTTTGCATTTCTATATACGATCATTATCTCTTAGCACAAATGGGTGAGTGTTTTAAACAATCTATAGTGTATCAACATACATACAATTCTATGATTGGGCAAAATGTTTGATTGGTGATTATAATTTTGCTCACTGACTTACAAGCCCATTGGAAAAAAAAAACTGTGATATACAGGGTGCGGCAGATATACTCTTTACATACACCTCCTAGAAATGCATTAGCATTAATATTAGCTAATGTGTTACCATTATGTGGGAGGTATTCTGCTGCACTTTATAAATACACACACACATATATATGCACATTTCATTGAATACGACAAACACGGTGCTGTTATTTAGTCTTTTATACAATTTCTCATGCGATCTAATAATAATTTTCTTTTCGAATGATAAATTATATAAAACTGTCCGAATGTTCTTTTTAGCCGAGCGCCTTCGGCTATACAGTTAGCCATTTTCAAGGATTAGATATTTCAACTGTTAAATAAGAAATTGTTTGTTTTATGTAGGTTTTATATTATGTTTTCATTTTTCAAAACAGATCTACATGCAAAAAAAAAAGGCTAAAAATAATGGAGGCCTAAAAACAAAAAAATAACAACACTTAATAATATTAACTTTGAACATGGACACAATATCTTGACCGTGTTTTGAAAAATGAAAACATTTTATAAAACATACATACAACCAACTATTTATTATTTAACAGTTAAAATATTTAATCCTTGAAAATGGCTAAATGTATAGCCGAAAGCGCTCGGCTAAAAATAATTTTCGGACAGTTTTTATATAATTTATCATCCGAACAGAAAAAAATTATTAGATAGCATGAGAAATTGTATAAAAAACTAAATCAAAGCATCTTGACTGTCGTATTGAATGAAATGTACATGAAAGAAGGATTGCTGCCTAATCACACACACACACACACACATATATATATATATATATATATATATATATATATATATATATATATATCAGCAACCTTTCGTATTTCGTTAAATATGATGGAGAAGGAAAATTTGATTTATTTTTATTCATTTATTCCAACGTTCTTACATTTTTTCCGTTTCGTGGTAATAAGGGAGGGCCACACTCCATATCGTCTATTGACCCAAGCGCTTTCACCCACTTCCTCAGCCATTTTCAACTGGTGGGGGTGTTTCAGTGTTGCTAGTTTCTCTTCATATTTTGAATGTTTGAAATGTATTTTTTGTGTTGTTTTGAATACAAGTAGAAGCGTTTATTCCAAGTCTTCTCGTTTTGAGCGCGGCTGAATTTCAAGTTATGATGAGACAAATGGCAATTTTTTTTATCAAAGACACGTTTCACCGGAGAAAAATCTTATGCGTCACAGTTCAATTAAAAGATGACAAAACTTTGTATCCTACACACACACACACACACACACACACACACACACACACACACACACACACACACACATATATATATATATATATATATATATATATATATATATGTGTGTGTGTTTTTCGAAATAAATTCTTGGTGAACAGGAACTCGTTTTATTATCAACCATAGAAAGGAAATCACTAAATATTTGAGCCAATCAAATTTACTAAGAGAATATAAACACATTTATTGAATGAAAACGATTAAGTGAATCAGGTTATCTATCTATCTATCTATCTATCTATCTATCTATCTATCTTCGTCTCTTCATATCTATCTATCTATCTATTTATCTATCTATATTAGTCTCTTCATATCTATCTATCTATCTATCTATCTATCTATCTATCTCAGTCTGTTCATATCTATCTATCTATCTATCTATCTATCTATCTATCTATCTATCTATCTATCTATCTATCCTAATCTCAGTCTGTTCATATCTATCTATCTATCTATCTATCTATCTATCTATCTATCTATCTGTCTAATTATGTGGGTTAAATTGAAAGGAAACAAGAAGGCTGGAAAGAAGAACAAAACAAGAAAAATATTTACACTTCACCGAAGAAATATCTTGAGTTCTGAAATGCACAGCCATGAAGGAAGGACACGTGATAAGGGAAAAGAAGGAGATAAAAAGTAAAATAAAAAGAGGACAATAAAGTGGGAACGAGAGAGGAAAAAATGTTTACGCGCTGATGAAGGAAAGAATAAAGAAGTCATATAAACTGGAAGACCTCGAGGGAAATAGAGAAAAAAGAGAAAACAGAAAGAAGGAAAAAATTAAGAAGTAATGATTAAAAGAAAGAAAGAAGATAAAAGAGGGAGAAGGAACTGGAGAAATAAAATGTAAATAAGAAGAGAAAATAATAAAAAAAAAGAACAAAAGAAAAAATGTACATGATGAAGGAAAGAGAACATTTAGAAAAGAACAAAGATCCACAAATGGAAAATCTATGAGGAAATAAGATACGAAAAGAAAAAGAAAAAAGAACGAAAAGAAAAGAAAAAAAGAATAAAAAAAGAAGTAAAGAAAAAAGAAAAGGAAATAAGGAAAAGAAAAACGGAAAATAAAAGAAAGAAAAGAAAAGAAAAAGGAAAAGAAAAAGAAAAGACGAAAAGAAAAAAGAAGAAAACAAAAAAGTAAACAAAATAGGAAAAGAAAAACGAAAAGAAAAACGAAAAGAGAAAAGAAAGAGTAAAAGAAAAAAATAAACGAAAAGAAAAAAGAAAAAGAAAAGATAAAAACGAATCAGAAAAGAAAAAGGAAAAGAAAAAGAAAAAAGGAAAAGAAAAAGGAAAAGAAAAAAGAAAAAGAAAAGATAAAAACGAATCAGAAAAGAAAAAAGGAAAAGAAAAAGGAAAAGAAAAAATGAAAAGAAAAAGAAAAACGAAACGAAAAAAGAAGAAAACAAAAAAGCAAACAAAAAAAGGAAAAGAAAAACGAAAAGAAAAAAGAAAGGAAAAAAAGAAAAAAGAAAAAAGGAAAAGACAAATAAAAATACGAAAAGAAAAACGAAAAGAAAAAAGAAAAAGTGAAAGAAAATGAAAGAAAGAAAAAGAAAAAAGAAAAAAGGAAGAGAAAAGACAAAAACGAAAAAGAAAATAGAAAACGAAAAGAAAAAGAAAAAAGGAAAAGAAAAAGAAACAAACGAAAAAAAAAAAAGAAACAAAATGCTACGTAAAAAGAGAAAGAAAAAATATATTTCAAATTTTTCCCTCTGGACAATTGATGTATTGGAACGTTGTCCTAAATTCTTCTCTCACGAGCCTTAAATTCTTCGCGTTTCTTACCTTAGTATTTTCACGTTTCTTTATGACTATTATTCAAAGAAGAACTGAGGCTAGCGTGACCCACCCTGTCACCTCGTTGCAATATTAAATGTAAATCACTGGTAGTCTTTTGTTGACGCGAGGTTTTCTATTTGTGTCTTCAGAATCATTCAACAAAGAACAGGAAAGAAATGTTGGAAGAAAGTCAAACAGCAACAGGAATAAAAAAACATAAAAGAAACAGCAAATATACCGAACGTTTAAGAATCCTGACTACGTACTTTTGGGCAGAGCGGATGAGAAAAATGACTTTCTCTGCTGACGCTGGTGTTTCTTTTTTTGTTTTACATGAAGACCAACAAATCTTTCCTAACGACGCTTTTTGCTTTCCAAAGAATACAAAGTCCGGAACAAGAAAAACGGTTTTTCTCTCAGCGTAACGTTATTTATCTGTTCTCGCAAAACCAAGGACTTTTAAAAAATTTCTGATAATCTCTCTCGATTGCTAACCGTTTATTGTTTTGATTGATTGTTTTTTTTTTTTCAACTCTTTACATGATATTTAAAGCTAGAAAATATCTTTAGATTGTAAGATTTTTTTTTCATTTCTTTAATGGTTTTGTGATAACGTCTTACTAATTAATCCATAGCTGGGGGAAGAGCTGCATTAATAATTAATCAGAATTTTTATAAAAAAACAAGTAATTGTAATATGGATACAAAGTAGGGGATCAATGCTATATAATAATCAGTATGTAAACTGATCCCTTACTTTTTGACTACGGTAGTTTCAGTTTACAGATTATTTAAAGACAGCAAATGTTTTCAAATTGTAAGATTTTTTTGGAGATAATGGTCTAGTGAAAAAGTCTTACTAATTAACCCATAGTTGTGGGGAGAAGAGCTAAATTCATACCTTGTCAGAATTTGATAAAAACAAAAAAAATATAATGTGGATATAAAGTGAGGGATCAATCCTATATAATAATCAATATGTAAGATGATCTCTCATTTTGTGACCGCGGCAGTTTCCATCCATTTCTATTCCAGAGAATGTAAATAAATCTAAAAGACATGCCTGTGTCGCTAATCAGTATTTCATTGATTGACTGATTCGTTTTTTACGGCTTATCAATCGCAGTTTATTTAAAGCCAGAAAATATTTTTAAATTGTAAGGTATTTTTAATGGTTCAGTGAAAAAGACTTACTAATTAACCCATAGTTGGGGGAGAAGATCTGGATACATATCTACTCAGAATTTGGTAAACAAACAAGAAATTATAATGTGAATATAAAGTGGGGGATCAATTCTATATTATAATCAATATGTAAACGGATCCCCTACTTTATGACCACATTAGTTTCAATACTATTATATTCCAGTGAATGTAAATAAATATAAAATATGTCTGGCTCCTCCGTATTTCATTGGTTGATTGATTCGTTTTTTACGGTTTATCAACCCTTTGCAGGTTATTGAAAGCTAGAAAATAAATTTAGATTGTAAGAATGTTTCTTTTTAGATAATAATGGCTTAGTGATACATTACTAATTAACCCATAGCTGGGGAGTGCAGAGGTGGATCATTTTTCCCATAGGTATTTGCGTGTAATTGAAAATAACAAAACTAATGAGAATTGGAACTCGGCCCTCCGATGAACAATTCCGAAACATTATCTATTACACCATCCGCACATCCCAGTTCTACACTCATCTTGTTACTGACCACGCTCGACATTGCTTAACTTCGGTGATCGTACGGGAACCAATGCTTCAACGTGATGTGGTCGTTATTGGAAATGAAATTACGTAATGGTTGGAAATGATTCGTGTAATAATAATAATTAAATTCAAGATGATATCACAACCAATCTGAATAATGCAATTAAACAAATTGTCAAATATGGCAGTGCCGAACGTTCGCGAAAAATACGAAGTGTCTCTATGATGAAATTTGATCAACTTCAGCTGTTGGTTCCTGTAGCGCAAATGATAGAGAAGCTGTCGTGTATTAGCATTTTGATGAAAAAATGGATCCTATTTCGAGTCTCACAAAAAGATTTTTTTAAAACTCCGATTCGTGCTGAATACCTGACCTGAAAATAAACTCCACCGAAATTAAGATGAAACAAACGAGAAATAGTAATATTAGTTGACAATGTTTCATGGTACAATAATAAAATTCAAGATATGCCTACTATTCTACTGTTGGGTGGGTTGGATCTAGGTAAATTGCTTGAAATCAATTGCTCGACAGTAAATTGCTTGAAATCAATTGCTCGACAATAAATTGCTTGAAATCAATTACTCGAAAAATAATTGCTCGAACTATCAATTGCTCGAAAGATAGATTGCTCGAAGTAATTTCGAAGCTCGAAGCACCACGTAAACCTCGCCGTCTCACGACACATCAACGGAGCTGCATATAAAAGGAGCCACAACATTCACTTTAGCCGTCAGTCTTCTAGGACTTTCTCTCTTGGCTGGCTCAACACACGGTGGCAAGGCTACTCTCTGTACGTGTGGTTCTCCCTTTCTTCCCATAGCAACCAAATATCTTTTGTCATTATTGTGGATTAAAGACAGAACAAAGTTTACAAGAATTGCGAATAGAGCAATACGTGGGAAGAGTGAGTGAAACTGAGGGCAGAAAAAACTACCGTGACTGTGCAATGCGATTAAAGAACATTGTATCAAACTATGACACAACAAACAATGTTGAAGAATATTTAACAAGTGTTGCATATAATATTTCATACTAATACAGTAAATAGTAGCAACAATAGTTATATTTTTTATTTTTTTAAATCACGAAAAATAACAGTAATAATAAAAATGTACCCTTTATTTTAAACTATGGCAAAAAAAACAATGGAGAAAAAAATATGACCTGTTATATAAATGTACTCGTTCTTCAATTTTAACTATTCAGTTAACAATAATAAAGTTGTATTATTTTATCTTATGGTAAATATTAGAAACAATGTAGTTTTTTTTTAACCACAGGTTTCAAGCAATCTGCCTTTCGAGCAATTGATAATTCGAGAAATTATTTCTCGAGCAAATGATTTTGAGCAACTTACTGTCGAGCAATTGATTTTGAGCAATTTACCGGATACGGGATGGGTTAGACTGACGCTTGGAAGAGTTGTAACAAGAAAAGCAGTCTAGTATTAATTCTGGTTGAAACTGCTTCACCAAATGATAAGGAAATTCTATATTATTACTTGTTTATTAACAGGGGCGCGGTGGATAGCTGCTCAGATTGAAAGATCGGAGTAACGGGTTCAACGTCTAGTCAAGTTTTTTTACATTCACTTACGTACTATTACCCCTGGGAATCTCTTCTACCAGCTATAGGTAAATAGCAGGACAGAAGGGTCCTTGTGTGGCAAACAGTCTAGAAGGAAAAACTCTAAATTCAAACCAGGCTAGAGAGAGAGAGAGAGAGAGAGAGAGAGAGAGAGAGAGAGAGAGAGAGAGAAGGAAAACTACTGCTACTGCGGTTGCAGTACGTTTGATGTCCCTACGAACACAATGGGTTACGGGTCCCTTGATCGTAACAGCTAAAGACTTGAAGAGTTGCGATGAAAAACCACTGAAAAATAGGGTTTAAAAAAATACTAGTAAAAGATGCATAATTGTTGACAATGATTAATCAAATAATAATAATAATATTTAAGATATTAGTATTATTTACTAACAGCCATAGACTGGGAGGATTTTTTTGTTCACTCAGTACAAGGCCCAAGAGCTACCCAATGTAGATGGCTACTGTATGACGAATCAAGTGAAGATTAAACGGACATGTAGGAAAGAAAACGTCTATCTTTAGAGTTGAAGAGGTCAAGATTATAATGATCGGGAAAGTATCGCAAAATGGTGGCTCTAAGAAAGAAGATATCTGATCCTTTTCACCAATGTAATATGGAGGAAATGAGGATGATTCGGCTCTGTGTCTGTGGCGCGTCTTAGCTGTGAAGGCCTGAACTGGTGGAACTAAGGAATGTAGCTCGTGTAAACATTTGCCATGGAAATAGCAATAGAGTTGGGACTGGATTCCAACCTTTCGTCTTTGAGAAAGGAATCGTAGGGTCTGAGTAGTTGCGATGAAAAGCAACTAAAATTCTAAAAATGTAACAAAAAATATTAACAATCATTAATACTGGTTAATAATTCTTCCTTCATCAGTTAATAATAAAATTCGATATAGTAAGGCTTTCGAATAGCAACCTTAACAGCTTTGATGAAAAAATTAAAACGTCACAAAGCTTCATCTAATATTTCTCTCTTCTGTGGCCTGGAACTGAACTCCCAAATGTTTGAGTCTATCCACTGGGCCATGAGCCCTCGAGCAGTGGTGAACCAAAACTTGGAAAGTTGAGTTAAAGGGAATTAAACTGAGACACCCGGAAGAGGCATGGCACGTGGAAATAGAACAATCTACGGCTTTTAGAGTGGCAACCTGAACAGCTTTGATGAAGAAATTAAAACGTCACAAAGATTCATTTAATATTTTTCTCTTCTTAGAGTTTGTTAGTAGAACAATGAATTTATTAACATTCTTTGCTTAGACTGACCCAAAGGTCAGTATACAGAACTATTCGAATAAATTTATGTGTGACACTGAACCAAGTAATCTCTTTCCAACTGACAAAGTCTCTCCGTATAAGCAGCACCACGATCATGGGCGACCTGTCTACTCTCTTTCGCGTGGTGTTTTTTATGCCGAGATGATCACGCAAAAGATTTGCATACATCCAAACATTCTCGCCAGTTGTCCTAGCTCTGAGACCGTGTCTTTCTTAATTTAAGGTGTTAGGCCTGCCATATTCCTTTTTCCTTTCCTTCACTCGTTTTACACGCCAGGCATATACGTGCTCCCTTTGCCATACGAGGTAATTTATCGTCTCTTCTACAGTTCTGTTATATTCTAGGTTGTTAGGATGAACAAAAATCATGAATACAGATTAATAATTCTTCCTTCATCAATTAATAATATAATTCAATATAGTAAAGCTTTAGAGTGGCAACCTTGACAGCTTTGATGAAGAAATTAAAACGTCACAAAGATTCATCTAATATTTTTCTCTTAGAGTTTATTTGTTAGTAGAACAACGAATTTATTAACATTCTTTGCTGACTGATGCTAAAGGCCAGTGTAAAGTACTATTCAAATAAGTTTCTGTGTGAAACTGATCCAAGTAATATATTTCCAACTGACAAAGTCTCTCCGTATAAGCAACATCAGGTTCACAAGCAAACCGTCTATTCTCATTCGCGTGGTATTTTTATGCCGAGCTGATCTCGCAAAAAAATTGCATACGTTCAAACACTCTAGCCAATTGTCCTAGCTCCGAGACGGTGTCTTTCTTAAATTAAGTTGTTAGGGCGGCCATATTTCTTTTTCCTTTCTTTCACTTGTTTTACAGGCCAGGCATATACATTTAACAACTACAATAAGAGCTGCACACGCGGAATAATTAACAGGCTCTATTACACATTCTTGCTGAAGACGTTACAGGTCTTTTTCAACCATATTCGGAGCAGCATAGGGTACTAGCCGTCTTTTTGTCTAAAATTTATCTTAGAATTTGGTTTTCATTTCAGAGAAGTTTGTTTGGTTTGCTTTGTTTTGTTTTACGGCATATCAACCTCAATGGGTTATTTAATGCCAACAATATTTTTATTACTGGTAATCATTTTTTTCACAAATATATTGCTGGTAATATTCTTTTCCTTAAAAATGTATTGCTAGTAATAATTCTTTTACAAAAAATGTATTACTGGTATTAAAACCCACTCCTACACTTTCATGATTTGACACCAGTTTGGTGGGTTCAACTATCTACCCAAAGCTGGGACCCCAACAAGTGCCATCACGCAGGGTCGGGGTGGACTCGGGAACACCAGTAATTAGGAGGCGGTTCTACGCTCTTCAAATCCTCCCGATCAGAGGCCTTGTTGTTGGATGTAGTTTATCGTCTTACCCAGGACGCGGATGCAGTTTATCGTCTTATCCAGGACACGGATGCAGTTTATCGTCTTACCCAGGACTCGGATGCAGTTTATCGTCTTACCCAGGACACGGACGTAGTTTATCGTCTTACCCAGGACGCGGATGCAGTTTATCGTCTTACCCTAGACGCGGATGCAGTTTATCGTCTTATCCAGGACACGGATGTAGTTTATCGTCTTACCCAGGACGTGGATGCAGTTTATCGTCTTACCCTGGATGCGGATGCAGTTTATCGTCTTATCCAGGACACGGATGTAGTTTATCGTCTTACCCAGGACTCGGATGCAGTTTATTGTTTTACCCAGGACACGGATGCAGTTTATCGTCTTATCCAGGACACGGATGTAGTTTATCGTCATACCCAGGACGCGGATGTAGTTTATCGTCATACCCATGATGGCACAAAGTACTCTGGTTTTAATTTCAGAGTAGTTTTTGTGCAGCACCCAAGTCCATCATGAAAAACGTCTCTAAACTTATTTTAAAGATCGTCCGTGAAATGATATTCAGCATCAGAAACCAAAAATAAGATTAAACGTATTGAACACAGATTTTAGAGGAATCTCACTTTAAGTTTAATTTGTTCTATCCAGTCAAGACCAATTAAATTTAATTTCGAATTATCCGCGACATAACGCATACACCAGAAAATGTTCTATTTCCAAAGGAAACACACACTTTTACTCACCAGTTAAACGAATTGTACTTCCAGAGGCGCTCATTGTTATGTGATCGGTTTCAGTCCCACGTGGTTTATCAATTCGTTCCTAAGTCGAATGCAATATTAACGTTATGTCCGACGCTGTATCAAAATGGAAACGAACTGGGTTGTTGTTTACAGAAATAACAATATATTTTCTGCGGGACTCGTAATCCAGTTTGGACGTCGCAAACAGTGTTTTTCTTCGGACATTTTCCCGTGTCGTTTTTTAAATTTTTCGGTTGAATTTTTTATGTGAATTTGGACTGTAAAATACTTCTTTATACCCGTCTCGGTGACAAATAATACACTTATGTGTAGCGATTACTATGCTTTTTTCCACGCCCACATTTTATTCGTCTGCGATTGGCTAATAAATCAATACTACCTTTCTATAAGACAATTTAGCCATCGCAGTCGTTTCTTTGAATCTTTCGGTTTTGAACTTGATTGCCTGTTTCGTTAGTATGAATATAGTGATTGGTTAATTTTTAACCAATCATATTTTTAATGCAAGATTAACTTTTCTCGCGCTTCTGTGGGAGCCTATCCTGTTTGATTTAAAGAGGCGACTTTTTCACAAGTCGCCAGTAAGATCCAGTAAAATACGCCTGCTTACACAAATCTACGATCTTGCTCACAACATTGCAAACGCACAAACAGACACAGAATTTTGTAATATAAACCTACATTTCTCGCTGTGACTTAGCCAAGTCCAATCAACCAGGACTCTGTCAATTTCTCTAACACAACACACTTTTTGATCAATTGTATTCTTGTGTTATCTATTCTAACAAACAAACCTTGTTCTAATATTGATTCCTGGACATTTTCTCTCAAGAGAACTTCCTTCGGACAATCAATTACAAATCAAAAATACAGTTAAAGGGGAACAACTTCTCTCCATTAATCTATACATTGAATACAATTTTATTGCATTTTTGTCCTTGTATGTTATTTCAATATATATACTTGTTGATTCACATTTGGAGTTTTGTTGTTTTGTTGTTGTTTCATCCTGTACGTTGAAAGTATAATAATATAAATAATATTGGTCCATCTACCCTCAGGTACCAGTATATATGTTTTTAGAAGGGACAAAAGCGTGAATAATGCCAGTCACCACAATGCCAAAGTTTTGTAGGAGGTTTCTTTTCTTGACAGGACTTTTTTCTCGTGTGGATGTTGCTGGTTATTGGTAAATCATCGTTTTTTTGAATCAGCAGACTGTCTCCTTTGATGCTTAATAAATTATTGCATTCAGTGGTGAGGGCTTTTAACGTAATGTGTTTGTCCTTTTCCAGTTTCAAAAGAAGTCGGGTGCGAACATCAGCATGAGGAGAGAAAATTTTAATCCTGCGCTAAAATCAAACATTTAAACTGCTCCTCAGTGGAGGGAATTTAATTAAAATTGTTCGCATTCCCGATCGACGTGACCAGCAAATGTCACATAATTGTCACCGTCAGTTTTTGTTAGCTTTAAACAATTGAATCATATGTTGAACACAGATTGTTTTTCTCTGAATACTTCATTCAGTTGTCTCACTGTTTCAGTGAAGATGAAATCCGTTGCCTGTTTTGGTAAATATAATTCGTATAACGGTCATTTTCCTTAGTGTTCAGTTTACGATTTAGGAGAGGAAATTTCCATTTTTCATCTTGGTGAGAAAAGTCGCCGTGAAAGGTATCCACTGAACGTTTAAACCACGGGTCGAATGTCTTTTTTTCCGCCCACTGAATCATAGTGGAAATTCTGTGATCTAGTTGGCCAAGATAATCGGTATTTTGCTTTGATCTGGCGCGGAAAATTTATATCAGTGACCTTTCTCACTGATATCAATTCTCAATTTGATATCTATGCTAATGATGCTACCATTTACTCTTATCTCGATACTAAGTCTGATCATTATTTACATTATTCGGACTATTGTCCTCATCTTTGTCTTCATATTTATTACAAAGTTTCGGCCGTTGTACGCTCCGGCCTTCTTCAAGTTGTTGGAATGTCGAACTGAACCCCTTATTTTGCTCACTGGGGTAGACTGTTCTAGTTCCACGTGTCATGTTTAATGGATGTCAGTTATCAGTTATCTCCTGTTAATTCTCCTCTCCAAGTTCTTCACTGCCTTAACCGGGTATTGGACTCTCACTCTTTGTGTCCTGTCACTGGATCTAACCAACGCCTTTATCCACTGTGCCATGTATCCTTGAGAAGAAATATAGACAGATAAATCTGATCAATTTGATAAAGTTAAATCAATTTGATAACGTTAAATTGCTAGATGGTTCAAAAACTAAACTACAGCCTGTTGTTAACTGGGGCAAGGAATGCCTCGTTAATTTGAACCCCTCCAAAACGAAACTTTTCTCTATCAATCACCTGAAATAGCCCCTCTGCATGCCTCCCTTCAGCATGGATGATAATTTCCTCTATGACCCCTAGACTTTTCGAATTTAAGCGTACTACTTGATTGGGGGCAAGGTTTTACAAAGTTTTTCATTTTGCAATTGAAATTGCTAAATGTAGTCTCAAGTTCTGTGCTAATAGTTTTTTTTTTCTATCGCACTTCTTGCTTGTGGAATCTCTTCCGGCATCTTGCTTCCCAGTCAAATTTGACCGTCAAAAATTTAAATGCAATGTCTATCGTTATATATTTTGTTTTCTTACTTCTTGTTCTTTTAATTGTTCTCTCTCCTTAATAGTGTTTTATTATCATATTCTCTAACACGAGATTTATTGCTCGAAAATACAGCGATTGTGGCAAAAAATGACTTTCTAAGCGTAGCTTAGATGTGGCACAAGACCGAATGTTTGGATCACCCAGTGAGGATTGAACTCACTTTTCAGTCGTAATTTATCTAGCAAGAAGAGTTTGCTATTACAACACGTCGAAGTGCCCAATCATATTCTGTAACACTCAGTAACCCCGAGCGTCTTAGCAGCTTTATTGCCTTCTTTTAGGCGAAATGATTAAAAAATAAAATAATGAATATTAAGATGAAATAAGATAAACACTAGGCTTTAGAAAGTGGTAAGCAAGTTATCCTGTAACCGAATCAAAAAAAAAGAAAAGAAGATTGCACGCTTGTATCAGCAATACAATATGGCAGACGACTTGTTCTATTTAGTGAAATGGTGATGTGTTATGTGGACAATGACATTGCGTCGTCTGTTGCTTTATTATATCCAGATTTTCGTGTTACGACACACAAAATAATGTTGGATTCAAATACGCCAAAGAAATTAGGATAAACTGATTGAAAGGATTATTTGTTTTTGCTTTCTTTTTTTCTTTCCGGCCATTTCTAAAGTCGTATCATCATTCTCTTTCTTCCCATTAATCCACGCGTCTTAGTGGCATTATCACCTTGCTAACGGTGAAATGGCTAAAAACAAAAATCTAGTTTTGTTAGTTATTTCAATAGTTTGGATTATACGAAAATTTCATTAACAATTATTTGACAATCATAATCATTTTTCCAGATACACGTCCAGGTGAAGTAACGGATTCGACTGGAATTCGAACTCGGTTTACCAGATACACATCCTACTATTTAACCCATAGATGAAGGGAAAGATGGATTCATAGCTTTCCCAAGAATATTTGCACGTAGGTGAAAGTAACGGATTCGAGTGGAATTCGAACTTGGTTTTCCAGATACACATCCTACTATTTAACCCATAGATGAAGGGAAAGATGGATTAATAGCTTTCCCAAGAATATTTGCATGTAGGTGAAAGTAACGGATTCGAGTGGAATTCGAACTCGGTTTTCCAGATGACACGTGGAACTAGAACAGTCTACCCAAGTGAGCGAAATAAAGGGTTCAATTCCACATTCCAACCACCTGAAGAAGGCCGGAGCGTACAATGGCGACAAATATGAGGATAACAGTCCGAATAATGTAAATAGCGTCCATAATTTGAGTAAATTGCTGTCAAAATAGCGATTAGGAGAGATAGCAAAAAGAAAAAATATTAAGGGTAAAAAGTACAGGAAGTTGTGGAGAGCCATGATCGCCTACATTCAGAAGGAACCCGACACATAGAAGAAGAAGAAGGTTTTCTTGGATTTTATTTTGCAAATAAAAATTAGAAATCTTTCTTGCTTGGATGCATGGAGTACTCATAAAATAACTGAAATAGCCATATCGCATATATTTTAATGTTTTCTCCCCAATTTTTTTTCTGTGGGGGAGGGAATAAAATAACAATTTAAAAATCTAACCTCATTGTGTATTACAATACATTTTAATAGATATTTGCAAGAAACTAAACCCAATAGTATTAGTAATATCTTAAATACTATTTCTGCCACAATTAATCCTTAATTGTGGCAGAAACATCTGTTAACTAGACGAAATTAATGCAGGACTTAAATAATTCATACCATAACGTAAAGCTTATCCGAGCACTCAGCATGAAAGTATTTATGGAAAAAGGCTCAGGACTTTATATATGAAAATCAACATTCGCCTTTAGGCCAGAATATTCTTTTCGACAAAAATTACGGAAATGAATCCTAGCAAGCGGCGTTTCAGCTTCGGGTTGTGTCGAATAAACCCAAGAAATAGTGTTATTTTTAGTTTTTCGATTATTCTGGAAAAAAACCCATCTATATGAATTATAAACCACTCGTTCTCGCAAAATAAACTGCTATTGATCTTTCTAAGTTCTCGTCACTTGAAGACAATGTACTAAAAATGGCACAGCCCCTCGTATCTGATGATGCCCGTTTTCCAGGACGGCTAGTTAATCCTCGTTGCAGACATCTGCTCTGGTATATTCGTGTTTGTTCAACACTCACAGAGCCCACCTATGGTTTATACTGCAACTAAATTTTGGGAGTGTGCGCTTTATCTAGCGTGATCAAAAGTTCAATAATGTGAACAAGGCCAGCACGCTTAAGCTCTCGGTCACGATGATTTGTGACGTCGTGCTAGCAACCTTCGACTGCTCCCAGGGGTTCCGTCTACCCAATTTTACTCACAAGTGGCATGGTTTTCAGGCACTTTGCAACGGTGCTGCACCCTGGGATCGCCTGCAGACCGATAAAATCGTCACCTTCTGACAAATCAACCATGCTGAGATTTGAACCTAGGCAAGAAAGCAAAGATTCTAACCACTCAGCCAGGTGCCTACCTTTACAAACGGTACGAAATCTGATGAAAATCGGTTACACTTAAAACCGAAATGTCTCACTTATTCTTGACCAATGAGAACCCCTTTCTTCACGAATTTCAGTACATTGTCATGCTTCTTGTGTGTACGATTTGGTTTGGGTTATTTTACGTCATACCAACCGACAATGGATTATTTAATGTCGACAAGATTTTTATTGAAGGTAATATTTTTTCAAAAATGAATTTTCTGTAAATATTTTGTCCCAAAAATCTATTGCTGGCAATATTTTTTTCCAAAAATGTATTGCTGGAAATATTTTATTTTTATAAATGTATTGGTTATAAAAATTTTCTTTTTCAAAAATGTACTTTCCCAAAAAAGCATTGTTAAAATTAAAGCCCATTTTTATACTTTCATAGCGTTTTGCCCCTTTGGGGTGGTGTGTCAACCACCTGCCCACAGCTGGGATCCCGACAGGTGCCACCACCCCGAACCACAGATGACCTGGGAACAACAGCGACCAAGAGGCTGTTTCACTCTCCTCAAAACATCCTGATGCTGTCGGATGGAGTCCATCGTCTCACCTAGGACGCGGATGTAGTTTATCGTCATACCCAGTACGGTATTGTATGTACCGTATCCCTTGAGGACATTTACGATCATGGCACTTCACAACTTCCTATTCCTATATAGTAATGTTTGCCATCCCTCCCACTCCTGTTCGGCGATCTGTTATGGTAATTTACCCACGCATGCATGGACTCTCCCAGCTATAAATAGGAGCAGGTACTGCCTTTTGGAGCGGGAAGTTTCAAGCAGTCAGCTCTGACAGTCGACACGAACATTCTTGCTGTAACACTCTCGTTTCTATTTGTCTGTATTTACTGTTTCTTTTAATATGTTTAATTCCACTCTTTGTGTCTTTATTTCTGGCCCTAACAAAGCCACATCATCACCCATTCACACAAGCTCAAGTTCAAAGCCACCCCCCACCCCCACTCTTGCCTTCGATATCTCCTGTGAGTGTCCGATTCGCCAAGCCTTCTTTCCTCATTATAAGACCAAGAATTTTCACCTGCCTCTTTCTTAGTCTTTGTGCCTTTTTTTCTGCTTTACTGAGAACCTATTCGTTACTCCAAAACACCGTCCATGGTATTCGCGGCGTCCTTCTGTAGAACCAGATTTCTGCTATCTCCAATCTTCTCTTTGTCACATTGCCAAGACATTCTTTGTAGCTGGAATTGGTGTCCGGCGAATAATGGTCATTGCTTCGCAGGGGGGTCGCAGCAGCAGCTGTCTTCCGCTTAATATCCCAATGTCGCGCAGTTTCTATTTCTCATTGAAATTCAGGAACCAACTTTTCGCCAGGCGAAAAGATTTTTCTATCTATCTATCTATAAAATTCTGTGACTTTCGTCCGTCCGTCACACATCTAAAACAGCCATACATTGACTAATCGAAACGAAATTTTGGGAAGAAGTGAAAACAGGTCAGCGGTACACAGTTTTTTTGACGTACGGTGACCATTAATAATTAAGTATAACTCAAGACTTCAATGTTAAAATAAAACAGTATTTAATTATAACCACAAATAAATACTTAATAAGAACAAAGAAGTAAAAGTCAAGCAAAGATGAATAACCCTTTCAGTGAATACCTTGTTAGTAGCATGGCTCGGATTAACATCCGGTAAATCCTAAATCAAAACCCAAATCATCGACGCACAATAATTCACACTAATTCGACTGGATAGTTCCACTCAATAGTCATTCAATAATCACCCCAGTCAGTAGCCTGACACCGCTATTTATACACCTGGCGGAAAACATATATTCATAAGTCCAGAGTGTCACGTTTGAACCTCGGTGTCGGTAGTTACTCATTTTCTTCCCATATGACACATAGTAATTGCAAGTTCAATCCCTCGCTCGGGCAGTGTGTACTTGGAAACAAGGCGAGCAATAACTGATCCGTACTAAATAAGAACTTGACGCGATATCCGTGAACGTTGGTAGCGGAACGAGAACAAGCTAACCCCTTTGTAGATTAAATAAAGGGTTCAGTTCGAACCACTCAATAGTCACTCAATAATCACCGCAGTCAGTAGCCTGACACCGCTATTTATACACCTGGCGGAAAACATATATTCATAAGTCCAGAGTGTCACGTTCGAACCTCGGTGTCGGTAGTTACTCATTTTCTTTCTATATGACAAAACTACAGATGGTTTTATTAGTGTTACGCTTATTCCAATAAATTTTCGTTAATATTTTTGAAATAGTTCTAAGTTTTATTATTTAACATACAATTTGCTCCAACTATTTAGAAAACAATTAAATGAATAAAATTACAAATACTTATTTAATAAAAATGTAATTATCTGTCTTTTTACAAATACGTTCATGGCAATTGCTCCGATGAGCTGCTTTCGCTGGTTCCCAGACTTCATGAATTCAAGCGTCCTACGAGGCTGGCATCTCGCTCTCACTCTTTCACTGTTGAAACTGTTAAATGTAGCCGTCTTTTCTACTTCATATCTCGCATCTCTCGCCTGTGAAAATCCTTTCCCTTTTCCTGTTTCCCTGATAGCTATAATCTCTAGAATCAAATGTAATGTCAATCGATATCTCCAGTTGCCTTGATCTATCTACTATCCTTTTCCTCATCCTTTCCTCTATCACTCCTATCTGCTCTCGCTCCAAATCCTCTGTAACCTCTTGCGTGCTAGTGGCTTCCCCCCTTGCTTGGGGTGAAATGCTTAAAAAAACAACTTTTCTTTAAGTTTTTATGCACAAGTATTCAGTTTCCAGTTAGCCCTGTTTTTGTCAGAAGTATAAATAAATCAGAAGGCCATACGCTTTAAAAAAATACTTACACATGGCCAGTTGTATGTTGCATGCTCAAGAGTAAGAAATCTTGTAAGAAAGGAAAAAATGATTTTTCTTAAAAGATTGTTTACCATGAAGTCCTATAAAAGTAAGTTAAATTACAGAAGTTATAAAACTGCGAAGTAGGGTTTTTGCTAAAGTATTTTCCCAGAGGAATCATCTTATTCAAATTTCATCGCTTTGTTTGCGAAATTGAACGAAACGTACAGTTTGTAAATCCCGACAAAAATATTCGCGATAATTTCACAATACTAAATACTGTGAGGATTTCAAACGTGTCAGCGTGTTTCAAAAAAAAAATCTCGTAATAATAAGTAGCTGAAAGTAGTGTGGTCTATATCAGCCATGTTTTATTGTTTTGTCCGAAAATATTGCTGACTACTTGTCAGATTCCTTGCAATATACGATGATTGATATTATATAGACGTTCGGCGCTCACTTCGTTGTTTATAACAAAATTTTTATGTTTCTTAATACTTTACTTAGTATTTGAACCAAGGATAGAGCCCTGGGGGACATCTGCATTAATACAAAAGGATCCAGAAGAGTGGCCTTTCAAGACCACTTTCATTTCATGATTTCATAAGAAAGAATGGACGGTTCAAAAATTTCAACTTGTGAAGACCTGTACGTCAAACCCGGTCGAAAGCTATGAAGATATCCAAACAGCCCGAACACCATTTTTATCTAGAGTTTGACAATCTTTCCGCAATTATCATCAGTACATCAGCAATTGAAAGCCATATTGCTTGTTTGAAAGAAGGACCTGCGATGTGAGATACTTAATCAATCCACTATTGATTATGGTTTCTAGTACCTCATCTCAGAAATATAGACAGACTCAGCCTCTTGCTTTCCTGTCTGTTGGAAGCCCTCTGTTCTTCAAGTATTTTAGAACTCATTTGAACCGTCCCACCTTCTGACTATTAGCTTTCTACCTCTTTTGAGGGTGCTAGTAGAGACCCTAATCAATAATGAAGAAGGCCGGAGTGTACAACAGCCGAAACGTTGTAATAAATATGGCGACAAAGATGAGGACAATAGTCGGAATAAATTAAGAGGCTGAGTGTTTGACCATTTTTACTTGACTGCAAAACGCAATTCAACGAAAAATTAAAAAAAAATTCGCAAACCACTTCTGACAAGTTCGATTTTTCATAACGGAATGATTTTGTAATGAGTTAAGACCCCGACACAAATATTTGGCTGTAGAGAAGATACATAGTAGCAGTAGTTCAGTTGGAACAGCAGCGGGCTGGTGTTCCTACAAACGTGTTCTTTCGAAGAGAAATTCTCTCTTTTACTTTTTCCTTCACCTAAAGCATACGACCAACGACCCGAACGAAAACTGACTTCTACTGTCGGTTATATAAGTAGTTACATTTTACAGAAAATTAGACAATCTGACTTTGTTGTTAAGGAAAGGTGTACCTTTTCCACAGACAAAATGGTTTACATTATTTTTATTTGTGTAGTAAATACTTAATAAAATTTTAGCTTGTCTTGTAATTTGTTTTCCTTCTGTATCGTTTTGTTGAATATATATATATATATATATATATATATATATATATATATATATAATTTTACCTTCTTTATAATGTGCGCCAATCAGATTCGTATTTTTAATTTTCTTAATGGGAAAAACGTTGCTTATTTTTCCACTACGCAATGTTAGAATGATTGATTTTTTACGGCTTATCACCTCTTTACAGGTTATTTAAAACCAGAAATATTTTTAGATAGTAAGATTTTTTGTTGAGATAATAATGATTTTAGCGATACCAGTCTTACTAGTTTACCCATAGCTGGGGAGAAGTTGATTCATACCTTTCCCAAGGGTATTTGTGCGTAAGTGAATATAACGAAACGAAACCGTCCAAATGGTTTACTTCTAGAAAAAAAATGAACTGGTGGAACTAAGTTCGAATTTCGGTGCAGTTTGCTTATTTTCGGTACGCGAATGACATTAGTCCAATTTTACCTGCAAACTATTCTCTGCTATGTTAAAGTAACTTGACAAAATGTCTTGCCATTGAAACGGTATGAGGACTGATAGCGTAGACAGTTTCTGTTTGAATAGCTTAGTGGATCGTAAATTTGAATCATTTTAAATGTGAGTTCAATCCCCAAGAAAGGCAGCTCAATTTTGAATCAGTGGGAACAGGGTGAGCCATAACAGAGCAGTACGAAATGAGAAAAAGACAGAGACATGGTTAGACGAACACTAGATTAAATGAAGGGGTCAGTTCGTAATACCCTTAAGGTTATATGGATGGACAGATACCTGAAGAAGTCTGCAGGGCATAACGACTGAAACGCTGCGATAGTAACAACAAAGATAATGGTATTATTCCCAATGTAAATGGAGAAAATAATATACAGTGCTGTTCGATAAAAGTGACTCACCTCACTTTTTTAATTTAAAATTTTTTTCGCCTATTGTTTTTTGGGTCAAACTAATTTTTAATCTTACTAATATAAAGATCCCTTCCCGACCACCTTGTAAAAAAGTTCACTCACACTAAGGTATTCTATTGATAATTATAATTTTGGATATAACTGAGAAATTAAAGAAAAATTCTGTGCAGAAAAAGTGACTCACTTATTTCCTGCAACTAGTAATCAATAGAAACATAACCGAGCAGCTTTAAATAAAGAATAATAGAGGTAAAATTTATTTATAATAGGTAATATACTTCGAAATATTTAATAATCTATGGGTCCTCCTTTATTTTGAATAACCTTTTCAATCCTTTTTGGCATTGACTTGATTAGGTTCTGGCAAATCTCGAAGCATTGAATTCCATTCGGATATGAAATTCCCAATCAAATCCTCTTTGTTGCTCAACTGCTTTCTCGAGAGCCTGTACTTTATAATGCTCCATAAATTTTCTATGGGGTTGAGGTCAGGAGATTGGGGAGGCCATGTAATAACACTCACCTGCTTCTCATCAAAGTATTCCTTCATCAATTTTGATTTGTGACAGGGAGAATTACCCTGCATAAAAATGATCTTGGTGGGGTAGATTCTCTTGTACTGCTCGCTCCTGAGGGTCTTTTCAATAGGTTTTAAGAAAGCAGTTCCATGAAAAGAAAAGCATCCCCAGAACATTATACTGAACGGATGCTTGACAGTACTTACTGCTAAATTCAAAGAGCTTTCAAAGCTTCTTCTTCGGATTTTAGATCGCTTATCCTTTGAATTTAGCTCAACTTTCGTTTCATAGGAGAAGAGAACATTTAGTAAAAAAAAAATCAGGCGAGTCACTTTTATCGAACTGCCCTGTATGAGTGAGCTTTTAAGCGAATCATTCACCCATAAACTCAGCGCCTCTGCTTTCGGTAGCAAAAGAATTTGGCATCACCTCAGACAACGGTCACAACAGTAAATAATGTAGTGTGCGATGGATAAATAGTCGTCAAATGAGGCCAAAATGAAAATAACACTGACATCTCATTTGAACAGATATACAGGGTGCGATGGATAAATTGTTGTCTAAATGAGGCCAAGATAAAAATAACACTGACATCTCATTTGAACAGATCTACAGGGTGCGATGGATAAATTGTTGTCTAAATGAAGCCAAAATGAAAATAACACTGACATCTCATTTGAAAAGATCTATAGGGTGCGATGGATAAATTGTTGTCTAAATGAGGCCAAAATGAAAATAACACTGACATCTCATTTGAACAGATATACAGGGTGCGATGGATAAATTGTTGTCTAAATGAGGCCAAGATGAAAATAACACTGACATCTCATTTGAACAGATATACAGGGTGTGATGGATAAATTGTTGTCTAAATGAGGCCAAGATGAAAATAACACTGACATCTCATTTGAACAGATCTATAGGGTGCGATGGATAAATTGTAGTCTAAATGAAGCCAAAATGAAAATAACACTGATATCTCATTTGAACAGATATACAGGGTGCGATGGATAAATTGTTGTCTAAATGAGGCCAAGATGAAAATAACACTGACATCTCATTTGAACAGATCTACAGGGTGCGATGGATAAATTGTTGTCTAAATGAAGCCAAAATGAAAATAACACTGACATCTCATTTGAACAGATCTACAGGGTGGGATGGATAAATTGTTGTCTAAATGACGCCAAAATGAAAATAACACTGACATCTCATTTGAACAGATCTACAGGGTGCGATGGATAAATTGTTGTCTAAATGAGGCCAAGATGAAAATAACACTGACATCTCATTTGAACAGATCTATAGGGTGCGATGGATAAATTGTTGTCTAAATGAGGCCAAAATGAAAATAACACTGATATCTCATTTGAACAGATCTATAGGGTGCGATGGATAAATTGTTGTCTAAATGAAGCCAAAATGAAAATAACACTGACATCTCATTTGAACAGATATACAGGGTGCGATGGATAAATTGTTGTCTAAATGAGGCCAAAATGAAAATAACACTGACATCTCATTTGAACAGATCTACAGGGTGCGATGGATAAATTGTTGTCTAAATGAGGCCAAGATGAAAATAACACTGACATCTCATTTGAACAGATCTATAGGGTGCGATGGATAAATTGTTGTCTAAATGAGGCCAAAATGAAAATAACACTGACATCTCATTTGAACAGATCTACAGGGTGCGATGGATAAATTGTTGTCTAAATGATGCCAAGATGAAAATAACACTGACATCTCATTTGAACAGATCTATAGGGTGCGATGGATAAATTGTTGTCTAAATGAGGCCAAAATGAAAATAACACTGACATTTTATTTGAACAGATATACAGGGTGCGATGGATAAATTGTTGTCTAAATGAAGCTAAAATGAAAATAACACTGACATCTCATTTGAACAGATCTATAGGGTGCGATGGATAAATTGTTGTCTAAATGAAGCCAAAATGAAAATAACACTGACATCTCATTTGAACAGATCTACAGGGTGCGATGGATAAATTGTTGTCTAAATGAGGCCAAAATGAAAATAACACTGACATCTCATTTGAACAGATCTACAGGGTGCGATGGATAAATTGTTGTCTAAATGAGGCCAAAATGAAAATAACACTGACATCTCATTTGAACAGATATACAGAGTGCGATGGATAAATTGTTGTCTAAATGAGGCCAAGATGAAAATAACACTGACATCTCATTTGAACAGATCTACAGGGTGCGATGGATAAATTGTTGTCTAAATGATGCCAAGATGAAAATAACACTGACATCTCATTTGAACAGATATACAGGGTGCGAAGGATAAATTGTTGTCTAAATGAGGCCAAGATGAAAATAACACTGACATCTCATTTGAACAGATATACAGGGTGCGATGGATAAATTGTTGTCTAAATGAGGCCAAGATGAAAATAACACTGACATCTCATTTGAACAGATCTATAGGGTGCAATGGATAAATTGTTGTCTAAATGAGGCAAAAATGAAAATAACACTGACATCTCATTTGACAGATCTATAGGGTGCGATGGATAAATTGTTGTCTAAATGAGGCCAAAATGAAAATAACACTGACATCTCATTTGAACAGATATACAGAGTGCGATGGATAAATTGTTGTCTAAATGAGGCCAAGATGAAAATAACACTGACATCTCATTTGAACAGATCTACAGGGTGCGATGGATAAATTGTTGTCTAAATGAGGCCAAGATGAAAATAACACTGACATCTCATTTGAACAGATATACAGGGTGCGAAGGATAAATTGTTGTCTAAATGAGGCCAAGATGAAAATAACACTGACATCTCATTTGAACAGATCCATAGGGTGCGATGGATAAATTGTTGTCTAAATGAGGCCAAAATGAAAATAACACTGACATCTCATTTGACAGATCTATAGGGTGCGATGGATAAATTGTTGTCTAAATGAAGCCAAAATGAAAATAACACTGATATCTCATTTGAACAGATCTAGAGGGTGCGATGGATAAATTGTTGTCTAAATGAGGCCAAAATGAAAATAACACTGACATTTCATTTGAACAGATCTACAGGGTGCGATGGATAAATTGTTGTCTAAATGAGGCCAAAATGAAAATAACACTGACATCTCATTTGAACAGATCTACAGGGTGCGATGGATAAATTGTTGTCTAAATGATGCCAAGATGAAAATAACACTGACATCTCATTTGAACAGATCTATAGGGTGCGATGGATAAATTGTTGTCTAAATGAGGCCAAAATGAAAATAACACTGACATTTCATTTGAACAGATCTATAGGGTGCGATGGATAAATTGTTGTCTAAATGAAGCTAAAATGAAAATAACACTGACATCTCATTTGAACAGATCTATAGGGTGCGATGGATAAATTGTTGTCTAAATGAAGCCAAAATGAAAATAACACTGACATCTCATTTGAACAGATCTACAGGGTGCGATGGATAAATTGTTGTCTAAATGAGGCCAAAATGAAAATAACAATGACATCTCATTTGAACAGATCTATAGGGTGCGATGGATAAATTGTTGTCTAAATGAGGCCAAAATGAAAATAACACTGACATTTTATTTGAACAGATATACAGGGTGCGATGGATAAATTGTTGTCTAAATGAAGCTAAAATGAAAATAACACTGACATCTCATTTGAACAGATCTATAGGGTGCGATGGATAAATTGTTGTCTAAATGAAGCCAAAATGAAAATAACACTGACATCTCATTTGAACAGATCTACAGGGTGCGATGGATAAATTGTTGTCTAAATGAGGCCAAAATGAAAATAACACTGACATCTCATTTGAACAGATCTACAGGGTGCGATGGATAAATTGTTGTCTAAATGAGGCCAAAATGAAAATAACACTGACATCTCATTTGAACAGATATACAGAGTGCGATGGATAAATTGTTGTCTAAATGAGGCCAAGATGAAAATTACACTGACATCTCATTTGAACAGATCTACAGGGTGCGATGGATAAATTGTTGTCTAAATGATGCCAAGATGAAAATAACACTGACATCTCATTTGAACAGATATACAGGGTGCGAAGGATAAATTGTTGTCTAAATGAGGCCAAGATGAAAATAACACTGACATCTCATTTGAACAGATATACAGGGTGCGATGGATAAATTGTTGTCTAAATGAGGCCAAGATGAAAATAACACTGACATCTCATTTGAACAGATCTATAGGGTGCGATGGATAAATTGTTGTCTAAATGAGGCCAAAATGAAAATAACACTGACATCTCATTTGACAGATCTATAGGGTGCGATGGATAAATTGTTGTCTAAATGAGGCCAAAATGAAAATAACAATGACATCTCATTTGAACAGATCTATAGGGTGTGATGGATAAATTGTTGTCTAAATGAGGCCAAAATGAAAATAACACTGACATCTCATTTGAACAGATATACAGAGTGCGATGGATAAATTGTTGTCTAAATGAGGCCAAGATGAAAATAACACTGACATCTCATTTGAACAGATCTACAGGATGCGATGGATAAATTGTTGTCTAAATGAGGCCAAGATGAAAATAACACTGACATCTCATTTGAACAGATATACAGGGTGCGAAGGATAAATTGTTGTCTAAATGAGGCCAAGATGAAAATAACACTGACATCTCATTTGAACAGATATACAGGGTGCGATGGATAAATTGTTGTCTAAATGAGGCCAAGATGAAAATAACACTGACATCTCATTTGAACAGATCTATAGGGTGCGATGGATAAATTGTTGTCTAAATGAGGCCAAAATGAAAATAACACTGACATCTCATTTGACAGATCTATAGGGTGCGATGGATAAATTGTTGTCTAAATGAAGCCAAAATGAAAATAACACTGATATCTCATTTGAACAGATCTAGAGGGTGCGATCGATAAATTGTTGTCTAAATGAGGCCAAAATGAAAATAACACTGACATTTCATTTGAACAGATCTACAGGGTGTGATGGATAAATTGTTGTCTAAATGAGGCCAAAATGAAAATAACACTGACATCTCATTTGAACAGATCTACAGGGTGCGATGGATAAATTGTTGTCTAAATGATGCCAAGATGAAAATAACACTGACATCTCATTTGAACAGATCTATAGGGTGCGATGGATAAATTGTTGTCTAAATGAGGCCAAGATGAAAATAACACTGACATTTCATTTGAACAGATCTATAGGGTGCGATGGATAAATTGTTGTCTAAATGAAGCTAAAATGAAAATAACACTGACATCTCATTTGAACAGATCTATAGGGTGCGATGGATAAATTGTTGTCTAAATGAAGCCAAAATGAAAATAACACTGACATCTCATTTGAACAGATCTACAGGGTGCGATGGATAAATTGTTGTCTAAATGAGGCCAAAATGAAAATAACAATGACATCTCATTTGAACAGATCTATAGGGTGCGATGGATAAATTGTTGTCTAAATGAGGCCAAAATGAAAATAACACTGAAATCTCATTTGAACAGATATACAGGGTGCGATGGATAAATTGTTGTCTAAATGAGGCCAAGATGAAAATAACACTGACATCTCATTTGAACAGATCTACAGGGTGCGATGGATAAATTGTTGTCTAAATGAGGCCAAGATGAATATAACACTGACATCTCATTTGAACAGATATACAGGGTGCGATGGATAAATTGTTGTCTAAATGAGGCCAAGATGAAAATAACACTGACATCTCATTTGAACAGATATACAGGGTGCGATGGATAAATTGTTGTCTAAATGAGGCCAAGATGAAAATAACACTGACATCTCATTTGAACAGATCTATAGGGTGCGATGGATAAATTGTTGTCTAAATGAGGCCAAAATGAAAATAACACTGACATCTCATTTGAACAGATCTATAGGGTGCGATGGATAAATTGTTGTCTAAATGAAGCCAAAATGAAAATAACACTGATATCTCATTTGAACAGATCTAGAGGGTGCGATGGATAAATTGTTGTCTAAATGAGGCCAAAATGAAAATAACACTGACATTTCATTTGAACAGATCTACAGGGTGCGATGGATAAATTGTTGTCTAAATGAAGCCAAAATGAAAATAACACTGATATCTCATTTGAACAGATCTACAGGGTGTGATAGATAAATTGTTGTCTAAATGAGGCCAAGAATAAAATAACACTGACATTTCATTTGAAAGGATTTAAAGGGTGCGATGGATAAATTGTGGTCTAAATTACGCAAAGATGAAGATATCACTGACATCTCATTTTAACAGATATATTCATCAAAATTGCACAAAAATATCTTGAAATGCTGAAGAGTAAATTTATTTAATAAAATTGCCACAGCCTCCAAACGACTTCAAAATCTTCTGCATCTCTTCTGGATGGTCTCCTTGTTTAAGATGGTGAACGCTGCCATAAGCTTTGCCTTCAGTTCATCTTTGGTGTTACAACTGCGCCCCACACATAATAATCAAGGGGTTGCAGTCTAGGATGTTAGGTGACCAGATGTAAGGGGTGATGTGGTTGCAGAAATTATCTGAAAGCCAAGACTGGAATTCTCCTGTTTGTGTGGTATTGTGCAGAGTCCTGTTGCCAAACACAGGATCTTCCAGTAGCACTCCTCTTGACCGAGAGCAGCACTACATCCTCAAGGCACTTCATGTAGGCCTCCACGTTGAGTCGGAGATCCTGTGAGCAGATGAATGGAGGCATAACGTCACCTTCGCTAGTAACCACTCCAAACACCATGAGATTCACTGGATATATCATCAAACTCTTTCTGAATCTTTTGCACTTGTCTCAGATTGACATCGAAACACTCTGGAATGTTTGTACAGCATACCATTTCCAAATTTCTTGCGGAGCGAATTGTGTCATGGTGCTCTTTTCCTCACAGATGGTGCCCAATTGACCCTACTCCGCAGTGCAGTCGACAAAATCAAAAACAAACAACGCGCATGCCCGAAATTAAAAATATAAAATGGCGGTAATTTACCAATCGCAGACTGTATATTTATATATTTTTCTTGTTCTAATTGTTTCGACTCAACCATGGGGATAATGTCTCTAAGACGCGATGGGGTTACAGGGAATAAATATATTGTGAAGATATTCGTGGATAGAAAGGTAAAAAAAGGAACAGCTTCAGGAAGGGTGAAGATGGCGATTGACGTTGCATATAAATATAAATTGTAGTTGACAGGGAAGAAAAATAAACGGGTGAGAGTTCCACAGGAGAGAAGTACGAGAAAAGTAATTATTAGAATAGAATTTACGGTTCAGTTCATGTGGTCGACAAAAAGCCCATCAGAACAGTTTCCATGAAAATATTTGTAGAAAAGACAGAGGGAAGCCCCGTCATGTCGGTAGGAAAGTGACTGATGTCGAGATGACTGGTTAGGGGACCGATTATATTAAAAAAACATTTTTTTCTTCATAGAATTTTGTTAATAATTTTGTGATATATAGTAGATGCAGAAGACCATATATGGTAGCAATATTCAATGCACGGACGAATGGTAAATTTAGAAAAGTACAAGATGGATTCTGACCAGAAAAATGTCTTGCACAATAAATGAACCACCAAAATGAACATATTTTGGGAGATAACATTACTTCTTAAGCTTTCTAGATAATGAGAAAATTTCCGCATCGGCCTCTTCACCTCACTGCCATCGGTAGGTGTAACATGTCATTTATACAGGTTAGCAGAGACAGGGAAGAGAAAAAGGAGATTGCAAAATTGAGGGCTAAATGGTTCACATATGTGTTGGATAGTTCCTTGTCTTTGAGGCCAATGGTCTTGTAGCAATGTGGTGGCGCCGTTGAAGAATAATGTCCACTAAGTGCCCTTGTACTTGTTGATATGAGAGTCGTCATTTGGACGACGCGACGAAAGGAACTTGATAAAAGTGAGAAGTTTTCCTCTTCTCAACTGATCTTGTTCTTTAAGTATCAAGATTAAGACGAAAATACAACGCCTCTTTGCATAGAAATCTGTCAAGAGGAGGGTGAATATAACGTGTTTATGTGAATGACGCTGATTTGAAATTCCATCGGTTGAACAAGAAGATTCACCCCAGTAAGGGATCTTTTAGCGTAGGCTTTTTTTCTATTTTTGAGTTAGTCCAAATCAGTTGCTCCCAAACGATTTTGAGCCATTTCTAAAATTCTGGTGCCCACCCTGTAATATACAGGGTGGCCATCAGAATAATATACACCACAAACTCGCTTTCACGACGCTTGACACTATATTTGAATGATAACTCTAACGTTTTTAGACATTTAAAACAACATGCCTGGCTGCATACACAATCCTGGAAAATCCTTGTTGAAAACACAACTATACTTAAGCATTAAAACAATAAACAAAAACTAAACATTCTTGAAACTATATACATAAAACAGTTGAAACGAAACCTGAACAAAATAAACTACGAAATCTCCACAAATATTCTTAAATGCCTATGATTTATAACAGAAGCCATTGGTTTATACCAACGGCTTCCCATACTTAATACTTCTCGAATTCACTCTCGCGTGGTCATGTGTGACGTCATGAGCTGCGGTGTGATTCTCGCTTCCAGCGTCTTATATGCATGAGTTTATTGTTGCATGGAAAGCTTCCATGTAAACAGAAACAGACTATCATCACTGTCTTGTCCGTGTATTGCTTAATATGTCGTACCGTAATTGTCAAAACTTAGATAGGACTAAAAAATATGTATCAATATTGTGATTTTCTTTCTTCGTTTAACGATAATGTTATTAAACTTATCAGACGATATGAAAAGAAGTTACATAAAATAAATAGACAACACTTTTCTATATTATTTAATGAAATATATATGAATGAAAAAATGCTGCCTAAATACACACAACATATATATATATATATATATATATATATATATATATATATATATCGGTTGCTGTGTGTTTATCTGAAAATAAACACGCTAAAATTCACCTTCATCCCCGCCGT
>OZ038512.1:70129581-70132081 GCA_964036315.1 Acanthosepion esculentum
AGTCTGTTCCGCTCAATATAATTGCAGGACACTGTTCATATATATATATATATATATATATATATATATATATATATATATATATATATATATTTAAAGACATTTTTATGTTTAACATTCTTTTTATAGAGACAAGTATTTAAGTAAATGCTCTGTTTATAATAAACAGTATAAAATAACATTTACCGGCCTGAGTGTCCGAGAAATTTTCATAGAAAATTACATTCATGCCGGTAAATGTTATTTAATACTGTTTATTATAAACAGAGCATTTACTTAAATACTTGTATCTATAAAAAGAATGTATAAACATAAAAATGTCATTAAATAATTGTCGGACTTTGTCCATTTCATAATATATATATATATATATATATATATATATATATATATATATATATATATATATATATATCGGTTTTGTAGTGCGTATTCAATTTATGTAACGTAAATCATTCAAACGAAAAACAAATACTGATAAATAAGACCAGATAAGCCCGGAATTTATGAACAAGGATCACACCATTCATTAACAGATTCGAAGTTGGTTGTAATTTATTATTAAATATTGTTTGTGAGAGTGATTCTCGCCATATAACTAGCTTCAGTATTTGTTTTTCGTTTGAATGATTTACGTTATATATATATATATATATATATATATATATATATATATATATATATATATATATATATATATATATATATATATATATATATTCCTTTTGAAAATAAAGCTAAATATTAAGGAACACTGGATTATCTACCTAACGTGTTCTTTCCTATTTCACTGCACACCTGCATACACACACACACACACACATATATATATATATATATATATATATATATATATATATATGTATATATTCATATATATATAAGTATATATATATACGAATAAAAAGACAAAGGAAAATCGATTCTTAACCGTTCCGTTCACCGAGGGACATTATGAATGCAAATCTAAGGATTCATTTTGTTTCAAGAATATCATTGGTCTATCTATCTATCTATCTATCTATCTATCTATCTATCTGTCTATCTATCTTATTCTGTTCATATCTATCTATTTCTTTCTCTTTATCTATCTACATTATTCTGTTCATATCTATCTATCTATCTATCTATCTATCTATCTATCTATCTATCTATCTATCTATCTCAGTATGCTGATATCTATCTATCTATCTATCTATCTATCTATCTATCTATCTATCTTATTCTGTTCATATCTATCTATTTCTTTCTCTCTCTCTCTCTATCTACGTCATTCTGTTCATATCTATCTATCTATCTATCTATCTATCTATCTATCTATCTATCTATCGTATTCTGGTCATATGCCTTCCAACGTGTAATCATTCTTTGCATCTGTAAACTTCTCTCCTGTTCTTCTCGTCTTGATTTCATGTTCACCTGAGTGTTTCTATTTTCTGGAGTTTGTGTGTTTGTCTGTGATTTTGTGCCTGTCTGTGTGTGTGTGTGCAGCAGTACGGTATTAATGTATAGCTGTAAGCGTGCATAAGCTTTAGATCATCTTGCGTAGAAGAGTCAGTGGGTCATAAGCATGTTCGTGCGATAGGTGGAGTAATTATTCGTATGCTACTGCGCATGTGTGTGTGTGTGTGTAGAGTTACGAATGTGATCGCAAACAGGTTTCCATGAATGAATGGATGAGCGAGTCTCCTTCCATGTTTAAACGGCACACGTTCATACCTAGACTTACAGCTTCACAAATTACCCCATTTATCAAAAGCTCGTCTTCCTGGCGAATTCTGTTCAGTCGCGGATCAGAGTCACGTGACCGGTTAATGGCGCAGCTTCCTTCTTCGGGTGTGTTCATAAAGAGTTCAAAGAAAAGAAAAGAAAACCTAGCGATGGTTTTACACACCTTTTCAAATGAAACGCTTGAAAACGAGGCTCCGATCAAAAAGTGACACCATTTTCAAGCTAAAGTCAGTCTTTGGGAAATTGGAAGAAATTCTGTGATTATTCCATCCACCAAAAACGGAAATTATGCATCATTTCTGTTTCTCTTCATCTTTTATGATTTCGACAAGCATTCCGTAAATTTTGCTCCGTAAAACGATATTTTTTTATCTATCTATCTATCTATCTATCTATCTATCTATCTATCTATCTATCTATCTTAGTATCTTCATATCTATCTATCTCAGTCTGTTTCTATCTATCTATCTATCTATCTATCTATCTATCTATCTATCTATCTATCTATCTATCTTATTCTGTTCATATCTATCTATCTATCTATCTATCTATCTATCTATCTATCTATCTATCTCATTCTGTTCATATCTGTCTATCTCAGTCTGTTTCTATCTATCTATCTATCTATCTATCTTAGTATCTTCATATCTATCTCAGTCTGTTTATACCTATCTATCTATCTATCTATCTATCTATCTATCTATCTATCTATCTATCTATCTATCTATCTATTTATCTATCTATCTATCTGCATGCCTGTCTATGTAGG
>OZ038512.1:70134581-70162081 GCA_964036315.1 Acanthosepion esculentum
TTAAAACAGGAATGAGAAAAACCATAATGTATTTTTATTTCAAAATTATTTCTTCCTGAAGGGTTATGAGGCACAAAAGGCAGTAGTCGGGGAGGGTAATGCTGGCTTAGTGGCTCGACGTGTCCTTGCCGCCGTCGACGTTGCCGCCATCGTCTTTTAATAACTGCTCACGGTCGAAAAGAAAACCGTCCCGCGTTCTGCAAGCGAGAGATGACGTTGACCGAACTCTCAATTACGACATCCCGGTTTTCACCGCGTATGAAAGTCGAAGGTGACGGAATGTTTTGTCTTCATTATCCACTGCGAAGTCAGGCGAATTTCGGCCAAGCTTTCTCTCTCTCTCATATTGAAATCGTTTATGTCTTCTTGTTCGCCTCTCAATTACGATCTTTGGAAATTTAAATGCAACGTTAATCGACATTATCTGTCTATATCTCTGAGATGAGGTATTATGTACACTATTTACATTATTCGGGCGATTGTCCTCATCTTTGTCGCCATATTTATTACAAAGTTTCGACCCTTCTGTATCTGTCTATATTTCTGAGATGAGGTATTATGTACACTATTTACATTATTCGGACTATTGTCCTCATCTTTATCGCCATATTTATTACAACGTTTCGGCCATTCAGTATCTGTCTATATTTCTGAGATGAGGTATTATGTACACTATTTACATTATTCGGACTATTGTCCTCATCTTTGTCGCCATATTTATTACAACGTTTCGGCCTTTCAGTATCTGTCTATATTTCTGAGATGAGGTATTATGTACACTATTTACATTATTCGGACTATTGTCCTCATCTTTGTCGCCATATTTATTACAACGTTTCGGCCCTTTAGTATCTGTCTATATTTCTGAGATGAGGTATTATGTACACTATTTACATTATTCGGACTATTGTCCTCATCTTTGTCGCCATATATATTACAACGTTTCGGCCCTTCAGTATCTGTCTATATTTTTGAGATTAGGTATTATGTATACTATTTACATTATTCGGACTATTGTTCTTATCATTGTCGCCATATTTATTACAACGTTTCGGCCTTTCAGTATCTGTCTATATTTCTGAGATGAGGTATTATGTACACTATTTACATTGTTCGGACTATTGTCCTCATATTTGTCGCCATATTTATTACAACGTTTCGACCCTTCAGTATCTGTCTATATGTCTGAGATAAGGCATTATGTACACTATTTACATTGTTCGGACTATTGTCCTCATCTTTGTTGCCATATTTATTATAACGTTTCGGCCCTTCAGTATCTGTCTATATTTCTGAGATGAGGTATTATGTACACTATTTACATTATTCGGACTATTGTCCTCATCTTTGTCGCCATATATATTACAACACTTCGGACCTTCCGTATCTGTCTATATTTCTGAGATGATGTATTATGTACGCTATTTACATTATTCGGGCGATTGTCCTCATCTTTGTCGTCATATTTATTATAACGTTTTGGCCTTTCAGTATCTGTCTATATTTCTGAGATGAGGTATTATGTACACTATTTACATTATTCGGACTATTGTCCTCATCTTTGTCGCCATATTTATTACAACGTTTCGACCCTTCAGTATCTGTCTATATTTCTAAGATAAGGCATTATGTACACTATTTACATTGTTCGGACTATTGTCCTCATTTTTGTTGCCATATTTATTATAACGTTTTGGCCCTTCCGTATCTGTCTATATTTCTGAGATGTGGCATTATGTACACTGTTTACATTATTCGGGCGATTGTCCTCATCTTTGTCGTCATATTTATTATAACGTTTTGGCCCTTCAGTATCTGTCTATATTTCTAAGATAAGGCATTATGTACACTATTTACATTGTTCGGACTATTGTCCTCATCTTTGTTGCCATATTTATTATAACGTTTTGGCCCTTCAGTATCTGTCTATATTTCTGAGATGATGTAGTATGTACACTATTTACATTATTCGGACTATTGTCCTCATCATTGTCGCCATATATATTACAACACTTCGGCCCTTCCGTATCTGTCGATATTTCTGAGATGAGGCATTACGTACACTGTTTACATTATTCGGGCGATTGTCCTCATCTTTGTCGTCATATTTATTATAACGTTTTGGCCCTTCAGTATCTGTCTATATTTCTGAGATGAGGTATTATGTACACTATTTACATTATTCGGACTATTGTCCTCATCTTTGTCGCCATATTTATTACAACGTTTCGACCCTTCAGTATCTGTCTATATTTCTGAGATGAGGTATTATGTACACTATTTACATTGTTCGGACTATTGTCCTCATCTTTGTCGCCATATTTATTACAACGTTTCGGCCTTTCAGTATCTGTCTATATTTCTGAGATGAGGTATTATGTACACTATTTACATTATTCGGACTATTGTCCTCATCTTTGTCGCCAGATATATTTCAACGTTTCGGCCCTTCAGTATCTGTCTATATTTTTGAGATGAGGTATTATGTACACTATTTACATTATTCGGACTATTGTCCTCATCTTTGTCGCCATATTTATTACAACGTTTCGGCCTTTCAGTATCTGTCTATATTTCTGAGATGAGGTATTATGTACACTATTTACATTATTCGGACTATTGTCCTCATCTTTGTCGCCATATTTATTACAACGTTTCGGCCCTTCAGTATCTGTATATATTTCTGAGATGAGGTATTATGTACACTATTTACATTATTCGGACTATTGTCCTCATCTTTGTCGCCATATTTATTACAACGTTTCGGCCCTTCAGTATCTGTCTATATTTCTGAGATGAGGTATTATGTACACTATTTACATTGTTCGGACTATTCTCCTCATTTTTGTTGCCATATTTATTATAACGTTTCGGCCCTTCAGGATCTGTCTATATTTCTGAGATGAGGTATTATGTACACTATTTACATTATTCGGACTATTGTCCTCATCTTTGTCGCCATATATATTACAACACTTCGGACCTTCCGTATCTGTCTATATTTCTGAGATGATGTATTATGTACGCTATTTACACTATTCGGGCGATTGTCCTCATCTTTGTCGTCATATTTATTATAACGTTTTGGCCTTTCAGTATCTGTCTATATTTCTGAGATGAGGTATTATGTACACTATTTACATTATTCGGACTAATGTCCTCATCTTTGTCGCCATATTTATTACAACGTTTTGGCCCTTCAGTATCTGTCTATATTTCTGAGATGAGGTATTATGTACACTATTTACATTGTTCGGACTATTGTCCTCATTTTTGTTGCCATAATTATTATAACGTTTTGGCCCTTCCGTATCTGTCTATATTTATGAGATGTGGCATTATGTACACTGTTTACATTATTCGGGCGATTGTCCTCATCTTTGTCGTCATATTTATTATAACGTTTTGGCCCTTCAGTATCTGTCTATATTTCTGAGATAAGGCATTATGTACACTATTTACATTGTTCGGACTATTGTCCTCATCTTTGTTGCCATATTTATTATAACGTTTTGGCCCTTCAGTATCTGTCTATATTTCTGAGATGATGTAGTATGTACACTATTTACATTATTCGGACTATTGTCCTCATCATTGTCGCCATATATATTACAACATTTCGGCCCTTCCGTATCTGTCGATATTTCTGAGATGAGGCATTATGTACACTATTTACATTATTCGGACTATTGTCTTCATCTTTCTCGCCTTATATTTTACAACACTTCGGCCCTTCAGTATCTGTCTATATTTCTGAGATGAGGTATTATGTACACTATTTACATTATTCGGACTAATGTCCTCATCTTTGTCGCCATATTTATTACAACGTTTCGGCCCTTCAGTATCTGTCTATATTTCTGAGATGAGGTATTATGTACACTATTTACATTGTTCGGGCTATTGTCCTCATTTTTGTTGCCATAATTATTATAACGTTTTGGCCCTTCCGTATCTGTCTATATTTATGAGATGTGGCATTATGTACACTGTTTACATTATTCGGGCGATTGTCCTCATCTTTGTCGTCATATTTATTATAACGTTTTGGCCCTTCAGTATCTGTCTATATTTCTGAGATAAGGCATTATGTACACTATTTACATTGTTCGGACTATTGTCCTCATCTTTGTTGCCATATTTATTATAACGTTTTGGCCCTTCAGTATCTGTCTATATTTCTGAGATGATGTAGTATGTACACTATTTACATTATTCGGACTATTGTCCTCATCATTGTCGCCATATATATTACAACATTTCGGCCCTTCCGTATCTGTCGATATTTCTGAGATGAGGCATTATGTACACTATTTACATTATTCGGACTATTGTCTTCATCTTTCTCGCCTTATATTTTACAACACTTCGGCCCTTCAGTATCTGTTTATATTTCTGAGATGAGGTATTATGTACACTATTTACATTATTCGGACTATTGTCCTCATCTTTGTCACCATAATTTTTACAACGTTTCGGCCCTTCAGTATCTGTCTATATTTCTGAGATGAGGTATTATGTACACTATTTACATTATTCGGACTATTGTCCTCATCTTTGTCGCCATATTTATTACAACGTTTCGGCCCTTCAGTATCTGTCTATATTTCTGAGATGAGGTATTATGTACACTATTTACATTATTCGGACTATTGTCCTCATCTTTGTCGCCATATTTATTACAACGTTTCGGCCCTTCAGTATCTGTCTATATTTCTGAGATGAGGTATTATGTACACTATTTACATTGTTCGGACTATTCTCCTCATCTTTGTTGCCATATTTATTATAAGGTTTCGGCCCTTCAGGATCTGTCTATATTTCTGAGATGAGGTATTATGTACACTATTTACATTATTCGGACTATTGTCCTCATCTTTGTCGCCATATATATTACAACACTTCGGACCTTCCGTATCTGTCTATATTTCTGAGATGATGTATTATGTACGCTATTTACAATATTCGGGCGATTGTCCTCATCTTTGTCGTCATATTTATTATAACGTTTTGGCCTTTCAGTATCTGTCTATATTTCTGAGATGAGGTATTATGTACACTATTTACATTATTCGGACTAATGTCCTCATCTTTGTCGCCATATTTATTACAACGTTTCGGCCCTTCAGTATCTGTCTATATTTCTGAGATGAGGTATTATGTACACTATTTACATTGTTCGGACTATTGTCCTCATTTTTGTTGCCATAATTATTATAACGTTTTGGCCCTTCCGTATCTGTCTATATTTATGAAATGTGGCATTATGTACACTGTTTACATTATTCGGGCGATTGTCCTCATCTTTGTCGTCATATTTATTATAACGTTTTGGCCCTTCAGTATCTGTCTATATTTCTGAGATAAGGCATTATGTACACTATTTACATTGTTCGGACTATTGTCCTCATCTTTGTTGCCATATTTATTATAACGTTTTGGCCCTTCAGTATCTGTCTATATTTCTGAGATGATGTAGTATGTACACTATTTACATTATTCGGACTATTGTCCTCATCATTGTCGCCATATATATTACAACATTTCGGCCCTTCCGTATCTGTCGATATTTCTGAGATGAGGCATTATGTACACTATTTACATTATTCGGACTATTGTCTTCATCTTTCTCGCCTTATATTTTACAACACTTCGGCCCTTCAGTATCTGTCTATATTTCTGAGATGAGGTATTATGTACACTATTTACATTATTCGGACTAATGTCCTCATCTTTGTCGCCATATTTATTACAACGTTTCGGCCCTTCAGTATCTGTCTATATTTCTGAGATGAGGTATTATGTACACTATTTACATTGTTCGGACTATTGTCCTCATTTTTGTTGCCATAATTATTATAACGTTTTGGCCCTTCCGTATCTGTCTATATTTATGAGATGTGGCATTATGTACACTGTTTACATTATTCGGGCGATTGTCCTCATCTTTGTCGTCATATTTATTATAACGTTTTGGCCCTTCAGTATCTGTCTATATTTCTGAGATAAGGCATTATGTACACTATTTACATTGTTCGGACTATTGTCCTCATCTTTGTTGCCATATTTATTATAACGTTTTGGCCCTTCAGTATCTGTCTATATTTCTGAGATGATGTAGTATGTACACTATTTACATTATTCGGACTATTGTCCTCATCATTGTCGCCATATATATTACAACATTTCGGCCCTTCCGTATCTGTCGATATTTCTGAGATGAGGCATTATGTACACTATTTACATTATTCGGACTATTGTCTTCATCTTTCTCGCCTTATATTTTACAACACTTCGGCCCTTCAGTATCTGTCTATATTTCTGAGATGAGGTATTATGTACACTATTTACATTATTCGGACTATTGTCCTCATCTTTGTCACCATAATTTTTACAACGTTTCGGCCCTTCAGTATCTGTCTATATTTCTGAGATGAGGTATTATGTACACTATTTACATTATTCGGACTATTGTCCTCATCTTTGTCGCCATATTTATTACAACGTTTCGGCCCTTCAGTATCTGTCTATATTTCTGAGATGAGGTATTATGTACACTATTTACATTATTCGGACTATTGTCCTCATCTTTGTCGCCATATTTATTACAACGTTTCGGCCCTTCAGTATCTGTCTATATTTCTGAGATGAGGTATTATGTACACTATTTACATTGTTCGGACTATTCTCCTCATCTTTGTTGCCATATTTATTATAACGTTTCGGCCCTTCAGGATCTGTCTATATTTCTGAGATGAGGTATTATGTACACTATTTACATTATTCGGACTATTGTCCTCATCTTTGTCGCCATATATATTACAACACTTCGGACCTTCCGTATCTGTCTATATTTCTGAGATGATGTATTATGTACGCTATTTACAATATTCGGGCGATTGTCCTCATCTTTGTCGTCATATTTATTATAACGTTTTGGCCTTTCAGTATCTGTCTATATTTCTGAGATGAGGTATTATGTACACTATTTACATTATTCGGACTAATGTCCTCATCTTTGTCGCCATATTTATTACAACGTTTCGGCCCTTCAGTATCTGTCTATATTTCTGAGATGAGGTATTATGTACACTATTTACATTGTTCGGACTATTGTCCTCATTTTTGTTGCCATAATTATTATAACGTTTTGGCCCTTCCGTATCTGTCTATATTTATGAAATGTGGCATTATGTACACTGTTTACATTATTCGGGCGATTGTCCTCATCTTTGTCGTCATATTTATTATAACGTTTTGGCCCTTCAGTATCTGTCTATATTTCTGAGATAAGGCATTATGTACACTATTTACATTGTTCGGACTATTGTCCTCATCTTTGTTGCCATATTTATTATAACGTTTTGGCCCTTCAGTATCTGTCTATATTTCTGAGATGATGTAGTATGTACACTATTTACATTATTCGGACTATTGTCCTCATCATTGTCGCCATATATATTACAACATTTCGGCCCTTCCGTATCTGTCGATATTTCTGAGATGAGGCATTATGTACACTATTTACATTATTCGGACTATTGTCTTCATCTTTCTCGCCTTATATTTTACAACACTTCGGCCCTTCAGTATCTGTCTATATTTCTGAGATGAGGTATTATGTACACTATTTACATTATTCGGACTATTGTCCTCATCTTTGTCACCATAATTTTTACAACGTTTCGGCCCTTCAGTATCTGTCTATATTTCTGAGATGAGGTATTATGTACACTATTTACATTATTCGGACTATTGTCCTCATCTTTGTCGCCATAGTTATTACAAAGTTTCTGCCTTTCAGTATCTGTCTATATTTCTGAGATGTACACTATTTACATTATTCGGACTATTGTCCTCATCGTTGTCGTCATATTTATTACAACGTTTCTGCCTTTCAGTATCTGTCTATATTTCTGAGATGAGGTATTATGTACACTATTTACATTATTCGGACTATTGTCCTCATCATTGTCGCCATATTTATTACAAAGTTTCGGCCCTTCTGTATCTGTCTATATTTCTGAGATGTGGCATTATGTACACTGTTTACATTATTTGGGCGATTGTCCTCATCTTTGTCGTCATATTTATTATAACGTTTTGGCCCTTCAGTATCTGTCTATATTTCTGAGATGATGTAGTATGTACACTATTTACATTATTCGGACTATTGTCCTCATCATTGTCGCCATATATATTACAACATTTCGGCCCTTCCGTATCTGTCGATATTTCTGAGATGAGGCATTATGTACACTATTTATATTATTCGGACTATTGTCTTCATCTTTCTCGCCTTATATTTTACAACACTTCGGCCCTTCAGTATGTGTCTATATTTCTGATATGAGGTATTATGTACACTATTTACATTATTCGGACTATTGTCCTCATCTTTGTCACCATAATTTTTACAACGTTTCGGCCCTTCAGTATCTGTCTATATTTCTGAGATGAGGCATTACGTACACTGTTTACATTATTCGGGCGATTGTCCTCATCTTTGTCGCCATATATATTACAACACTTCGGACCTTCCGTATCTGTCTATATTTCTGAGATGATGTATTATGTACGCTATTTACATTATTCGGGCGATTGTCCTCATCTTTGTCGCCATATATATTACAACACTTCGGACCTTCCGTATCTGTCTATATTTCTGAGATGATGTATTATGTACGCTATTTACATTATTCGGGCGATTGTCCTCATCTTTGTCGCCATATTTATTACAACGTTTCGACCCTTCAGTATCTGTCTATATTTCTAAGATAAGGCATTATGTACACTATTTACATTGTTCGGACTATTGTCCTCATTTTTGTTGCCATATTTATTATAACGTTTTGGCCCTTCCGTATCTGTCTATATTTCTGAGATGTGGCATTATGTACACTGTTTACATTATTCGGGCGATTGTCCTCATCTTTTTCGTCATATTTATTATAACGTTTTGGCCCTTCAGTATCTGTCTATATTTCTGAGATGATGTAGTATGTACACTATTTACATTATTCGGACTATTGTCCTCATCATTGTCGCCATATATATTACAACACTTCGGCCCTTCCGTATCTGTCGATATTTCTGAGATGAGGCATTACGTACACTGTTTACATTATTCGGGCGATTGTCCTCATCTTTGTCGTCATATATATTTCAACGTTTCGGCCCTTCAGTATCTGTCTATATTTTTGAGATGAGGTATTATGTACACTATTTACATTGTTCGGACTATTGTCCTCATCTTTGTTGCCATATTTATTATAACGTTTTGGCCCTTCAGTATCTGTCTATATTTCTGAGATGATGTAGTATGTACACTATTTACATTATTCGGACTATTGTCCTCATCATTGTCGCCATATATATTACAACACTTCGGCCCTTCCGTATCTGTCGATATTTCTGAGATGAGGCATTACGTACACTGTTTACATTATTCGGGCGATTGTCCTCATCTTTCTCGTCATATTTATTATCACGTTTTGGCCCTTCAGTATCTGTCTATATTTCTGAGATGAGGTATTATGTACACTATTTACATTATTCGGACTATTGTCCTCATCTTTGTCGCCATATATATTACAACACTTCGGACCTTCCGTATCTGTCTATATTTCTGAGATGATGTATTATGTACGCTATTTACATTATTCGGGCGATTGTCCTCATCTTTGTCGTCATATTTATTATAACGTTTTGGCCTTTCAGTATCTGTCTATATTTCTGAGATGAGGTATTATGTACACTATTTACATTATTCGGACTATTGTCCTCATCTTTGTCGCCATATTTATTACAACGTTTCGACCCTTCAGTATCTGTCTATATTTCTAAGATAAGGCATTATGTACACTATTTACATTGTTCGGACTATTGTCCTCATTTTTGTTGCCATATTTATTATAACGTTTTGGCCCTTCCGTATCTGTCTATATTTCTGAGATGTGGCATTATGTACACTGTTTACATTATTCGGGCGATTGTCCTCATCTTTGTCGTCATATTTATTATAACGTTTTGGCCCTTCCGTATCTGTCTATATTTATGAGATGTGGCATTATGTACACTGTTTACATTATTCGGGCGATTGTCCTCATCTTTGTCGTCATATTTATTATAACGTTTTGGCCCTTCCGTATCTGTCTATATTTCTGAGATAAGGCATTATGTACACTATTTACATTGTTCGGACTATTGTCCTCATCTTTGTTGCCATATTTATTATAACGTTTTGGCCCTTCAGTATCTGTCTATATTTCTGAGATGATGTAGTATGTACACTATTTACATTATTCGGACTATTGTCCTCATCATTGTCGCCATATATATTACAACACTTCGGCCCTTCCGTGTCTGTCGATATTTCTGAGATGAGGCATTACGTACACTGTTTACATTATTCGGGCGATTGTCCTCATCTTTGTCGTCATATTTATTATAACGTTTTGGCCCTTCAGTATCTGTCTATATTTCTGAGATGAGGTATTATGTACACTATTTACATTATTCGGACTATTGTCCTCATCTTTGTCGCCATATTTATTACAACGTTTCGACCCTTCAGTATCTGTCTATATTTCTGAGATGAGGTATTATGTACACTATTTACATTGTTCGGACTATTGTCCTCATCTTTGTCGCCATATTTATTACAACGTTTCGGCCTTTCAGTATCTGTCTATATTTCTGAGATGAGGTATTATGTACACTATTTACATTATTCGGACTATTGTCCTCATCTTTGTCGCCATATATATTTCAACGTTTTGGCCCTTCCGTATCTGTCTATATTTCTGAGATGTGGCATTATGTACACTGTTTACATTATTCGGGCGATTGTCCTCATCTTTGTCGTCATATTTATTATAACGTTTTGGCCCTTCAGTATCTGTATATATTTCTGAGATAAGGCATTATGTACACTATTTACATTGTTCGGACTATTGTCCTCATCTTTGTTGCCATATTTATTATAACGTTTTGGCCCTTCAGTATCTGTCTATATTTCTGAGATGATGTAGTATGTACACTATTTACTTTATTCGGACTATTGTCCTCATCATTGTCGCCATATATATTACAACACTTCGGCCCTTCCGTATCTGTCGATATTTCTGAGATGAGGCATTACGTACACAGTTTACATTATTCGGGCGATTGTCCTCATCTTTGTCGTCATATTTATTATAACGTTTTGGCCCTTCAGTATCTGTCTATATTTCTGAGATATGGCATTATGTACACTATTTACATTGTTTGGACTATTGTCCTCATCTTTGTTGCCATATTTATTATAACGTTTTGGCCCTTCAGTATCTGTCTATATTTCTGAGATGATGTAGTATGTACACTATTTACATTATTCGGACTATTGTCCTCATCATTGTCGCCATATATATTACAACACTTCGGCCCTTCCGTATCTGTCGATATTTCTGAGATGAGGCATTACGTACACAGTTTACATTATTCGGGCGATTGTCCTCATCTTTGTCGTCATATTTATTATAACGTTTTGGCCCTTCAGTATCTGTCTATATTTCTGAGATGAGGTATTATGTACACTATTTACATTATTCGGACTATTGTCCTCATCTTTGTCGCCATATTTATTACAACGTTTCGACCCTTCAGTATCTGTCTATATTTCTGAGATGAGGTATTATGTACACTATTTACATTGTTCGGACTATTGTCCTCATCTTTGTCGCCATATTTATTACAACGTTTCGGCCTTTCAGTATCTGTCTATATTTCTGAGATGAGGTATTATGTACACTATTTACATTATTCGGACTATTGTCCTCATCTTTGTCGCCATATATATTTCAACGTTTCGGCCCTTCAGTATCTGTCTATATTTTTGAGATGAGGTATTATGTACACTATTTACATTATTCGGACTATTGTCCTCATCTTTGTCGCCATATTTATTACAACGTTTCGGCCTTTCAGTATCTGTCTATATTTCTAAGATAAGGCATTATGTACACTGTTTACATTATTTGGGCGATTGTCCTCATCTTTGTCGTCATATTTATTATAACGTTTTGGCCCTTCAGTATCTGTCTATATTTCTGAGATAAGGCATTATGTACACTATTTACATTGTTCGGACTATTGTCCTCATTTTTGTTGCCATATTTATTATAACGTTTTGGCCCTTCCGTATCTGTCTATATTTCTGAGATGTGGCATTATGTACACTGTTTACATTATTCGGGCGATTGTCCTCATCTTTTTCGTCATATTTATTATAACGTTTTGGCCCTTCAGTATCTGTCTATATTTCTGAGATGATGTAGTATGTACACTATTTACATTATTCGGACTATTGTCCTCATCATTGTCGCCATATATATTACAACACTTCGGCCCTTCCGTATCTGTCGATATTTCTGAGATGAGGCATTACGTACACTGTTTACATTATTCGGGCGATTGTCCTCATCTTTGTCGTCATATATATTTCAACGTTTCGGCCCTTCAGTATCTGTCTATATTTTTGAGATGAGGTATTATGTACACTATTTACATTGTTCGGACTATTGTCCTCATCTTTGTTGCCATATTTATTATAACGTTTTGGCCCTTCAGTATCTGTCTATATTTCTGAGATGATGTAGTATGTACACTATTTACATTATTCGGACTATTGTCCTCATCATTGTCGCCATATATATTACAACACTTCGGCCCTTCCGTATCTGTCGATATTTCTGAGATGAGGCATTACGTACACTGTTTACATTATTCGGGCGATTGTCCTCATCTTTCTCGTCATATTTATTATCACGTTTTGGCCCTTCAGTATCTGTCTATATTTCTGAGATGAGGTATTATGTACACTATTTACATTATTCGGACTATTGTCCTCATCTTTGTCGCCATATATATTACAACACTTCGGACCTTCCGTATCTGTCTATATTTCTGAGATGATGTATTATGTACGCTATTTACATTATTCGGGCGATTGTCCTCATCTTTGTCGTCATATTTATTATAACGTTTTGGCCTTTCAGTATCTGTCTATATTTCTGAGATGAGGTATTATGTACACTATTTACATTATTCGGACTATTGTCCTCATCTTTGTCGCCATATTTATTACAACGTTTCGACCCTTCAGTATCTGTCTATATTTCTAAGATAAGGCATTATGTACACTATTTACATTGTTCGGACTATTGTCCTCATTTTTGTTGCCATATTTATTATAACGTTTTGGCCCTTCCGTATCTGTCTATATTTCTGAGATGTGGCATTATGTACACTGTTTACATTATTCGGGCGATTGTCCTCATCTTTGTCGTCATATTTATTATAACGTTTTGGCCCTTCCGTATCTGTCTATATTTATGAGATGTGGCATTATGTACACTGTTTACATTATTCGGGCGATTGTCCTCATCTTTGTCGTCATATTTATTATAACGTTTTGGCCCTTCCGTATCTGTCTATATTTCTGAGATAAGGCATTATGTACACTATTTACATTGTTCGGACTATTGTCCTCATCTTTGTTGCCATATTTATTATAACGTTTTGGCCCTTCAGTATCTGTCTATATTTCTGAGATGATGTAGTATGTACACTATTTACATTATTCGGACTATTGTCCTCATCATTGTCGCCATATATATTACAACACTTCGGCCCTTCCGTGTCTGTCGATATTTCTGAGATGAGGCATTACGTACACTGTTTACATTATTCGGGCGATTGTCCTCATCTTTGTCGTCATATTTATTATAACGTTTTGGCCCTTCAGTATCTGTCTATATTTCTGAGATGAGGTATTATGTACACTATTTACATTATTCGGACTATTGTCCTCATCTTTGTCGCCATATTTATTACAACGTTTCGACCCTTCAGTATCTGTCTATATTTCTGAGATGAGGTATTATGTACACTATTTACATTGTTCGGACTATTGTCCTCATCTTTGTCGCCATATTTATTACAACGTTTCGGCCTTTCAGTATCTGTCTATATTTCTGAGATGAGGTATTATGTACACTATTTACATTATTCGGACTATTGTCCTCATCTTTGTCGCCATATATATTTCAACGTTTTGGCCCTTCCGTATCTGTCTATATTTCTGAGATGTGGCATTATGTACACTGTTTACATTATTCGGGCGATTGTCCTCATCTTTGTCGTCATATTTATTATAACGTTTTGGCCCTTCAGTATCTGTATATATTTCTGAGATAAGGCATTATGTACACTATTTACATTGTTCGGACTATTGTCCTCATCTTTGTTGCCATATTTATTATAACGTTTTGGCCCTTCAGTATCTGTCTATATTTCTGAGATGATGTAGTATGTACACTATTTACTTTATTCGGACTATTGTCCTCATCATTGTCGCCATATATATTACAACACTTCGGCCCTTCCGTATCTGTCGATATTTCTGAGATGAGGCATTACGTACACAGTTTACATTATTCGGGCGATTGTCCTCATCTTTGTCGTCATATTTATTATAACGTTTTGGCCCTTCAGTATCTGTCTATATTTCTGAGATATGGCATTATGTACACTATTTACATTGTTTGGACTATTGTCCTCATCTTTGTTGCCATATTTATTATAACGTTTTGGCCCTTCAGTATCTGTCTATATTTCTGAGATGATGTAGTATGTACACTATTTACATTATTCGGACTATTGTCCTCATCATTGTCGCCATATATATTACAACACTTCGGCCCTTCCGTATCTGTCGATATTTCTGAGATGAGGCATTACGTACACAGTTTACATTATTCGGGCGATTGTCCTCATCTTTGTCGTCATATTTATTATAACGTTTTGGCCCTTCAGTATCTGTCTATATTTCTGAGATGAGGTATTATGTACACTATTTACATTATTCGGACTATTGTCCTCATCTTTGTCGCCATATTTATTACAACGTTTCGACCCTTCAGTATCTGTCTATATTTCTGAGATGAGGTATTATGTACACTATTTACATTGTTCGGACTATTGTCCTCATCTTTGTCGCCATATTTATTACAACGTTTCGGCCTTTCAGTATCTGTCTATATTTCTGAGATGAGGTATTATGTACACTATTTACATTATTCGGACTATTGTCCTCATCTTTGTCGCCATATATATTTCAACGTTTCGGCCCTTCAGTATCTGTCTATATTTTTGAGATGAGGTATTATGTACACTATTTACATTATTCGGACTATTGTCCTCATCTTTGTCGCCATATTTATTACAACGTTTCGGCCTTTCAGTATCTGTCTATATTTCTAAGATAAGGCATTATGTACACTGTTTACATTATTTGGGCGATTGTCCTCATCTTTGTCGTCATATTTATTATAACGTTTTGGCCCTTCAGTATCTGTCTATATTTCTGAGATGATGTAGTATGTACACTATTTACATTATTCGGACTATTGTCCTCATCATTGTCGCCATATATATTACAACATTTCGGCCCTTCCGTATCTGTCGATATTTCTGAGATGAGGCATTATGTACACTATTTACATTATTCGGACTATTGTCTTCATCTTTCTCGCCTTATATTTTACAACACTTCTGCCCTTCAGTATCTGTCTATATTTCTGATATGAGGTATTATGTACACTATTTACATTATTCGGACTATTGTCCTCATCTTTGTCACCATAATTTTTACAACGTTTCGGCCCTTCAGTATCTGTCTATATTTCTGAGATGAGGTATTATGTACACTATTTACATTATTCGGACTATTGTCCTCATCTTTGTCGCCATAGTTATTACAAAGTTTCTGCCTTTCAGTATCTGTCTATATTTCTGAGATGAGGTATTATGTACACAATTTACATTATTCGGACTAATGTCCTCATCTTTGTCGCCATATTTATTACAACGTTTCGGCCCTTCAGTATCTGTCTATATTTCTGAGATGAGGTATTATGTACACTATTTACATTGTTCGGACTATTGTCCTCATGTTTGTTGCCATAATTATTATAACGTTTTGGCCCTTCCGTATCTGTCTATATTTATGAGATGTGGCATTATGTACACTGTTTACATTATTCGGGCGATTGTCCTCATCTTTGTCGTCATATTTATTATAACGTTTTGGCCCTTCAGTATCTGTCTATATTTCTGAGATAAGGCATTATGTACACTATTTACATTGTTCGGACTATTGTCCTCATCTTTGTTGCCATATTTATTATAACGTTTTGGCCCTTCAGTATCTGTCTATATTTCTGAGATGATGTAGTATGTACACTATTTACATTATTCGGACTATTGTCCTCATCATTGTCGCCATATATATTACAACATTTCGGCCCTTCCGTATCTGTCGATATTTCTGAGATGAGGCATTATGTACACTATTTACATTATTCGGACTATTGTCTTCATCTTTCTCGCCTTATATTTTACAACACTTCGGCCCTTCAGTATCTGTCTATATTTCTGAGATGAGGTATTATGTACACTATTTACATTATTCGGACTATTGTCCTCATCTTTGTCACCATAATTTTTACAACGTTTCGGCCCTTCAGTATCTGTCTATATTTCTGAGATGAGGTATTATGTACACTATTTACATTATTCGGACTATTGTCCTCATCTTTGTCGCCATAGTTATTACAAAGTTTCTGCCTTTCAGTATCTGTCTATATTTCTGAGATGAGGTATTATGTACACTATTTACATTATTCGGACTATTGTCCTCATCGTTGTCGTCATATTTATTACAACGTTTCTGCCTTTCAGTATCTGTCTATATTTCTGAGATGAGGTATTATGTACACTATTTACATTATTCGGACTATTGTCCTCATCATTGTCGCCATATTTATTACAAAGTTTCGGCCCTTCTGTATCTGTCTATATTTCTGAGATGTGGCATTATGTACACTGTTTACATTATTTGGGCGATTGTCCTCATCTTTGTCGTCATATTTATTATAACGTTTTGGCCCTTCAGTATCTGTCTATATTTCTGAGATGATGTAGTATGTACACTATTTACATTATTCGGACTATTGTCCTCATCATTGTCGCCATATATATTACAACATTTCGGCCCTTCCGTATCTGTCGATATTTCTGAGATGAGGCATTATGTACACTATTTATATTATTCGGACTATTGTCTTCATCTTTCTCGCCTTATATTTTACAACACTTCGGCCCTTCAGTATGTGTCTATATTTCTGATATGAGGTATTATGTACACTATTTACATTATTCGGACTATTGTCCTCATCTTTGTCACCATAATTTTTACAACGTTTCGGCCATTCAGTATCTGTCTATATTTCTGAGATGAGGTATTATGTACACTATTTACATTATTCGGACTATTGTCCTCATCTTTGTCGCCATAGTTATTACAAAGTTTCTGCCTTTCAGTATCTGTCTATATTTCTGAGATGAGGTATTATGTACACTATTTACATTATTCGGACTATTGTCCTCATCTTTGTCGCCATATATATTACAACACTTCGGACCTTCCGTATCTGTCTATATTTCTGAGATGATGTATTATGTACGCTATTTACATTATTCGGGCGATTGTCCTCATCTTTGTCGTCATATTTATTATAACGTTTTGGCCTTTCAGTATCTGTCTATATTTCTGAGATGAGGTATTATGTACACTATTTACATTATTCGGACTATTGTCCTCATCTTTGTCGCCATATTTATTACAACGTTTCGACCCTTCAGTATCTGTCTATATTTCTAAGATAAGGCATTATGTACACTATTTACATTGTTCGGACTATTGTCCTCATTTTTGTTGCCATATTTATTATAACGTTTTGGCCCTTCCGTATCTGTCTATATTTCTGAGATGTGGCATTATGTACACTGTTTACATTATTCGGGCGATTGTCCTCATCTTTGTCGTCATATTTATTATAACGTTTTGGCCCTTCAGTATCTGTCTATATTTCTGAGATGAGGTATTATGTACACTATTTACATTATTCGGACTATTGTCCTCATCTTTGTCGCCATATTTATTACAACGTTTCGACCCTTCAGTATCTGTCTATATTTCTGAGATGAGGTATTATGTACACTATTTACATTGTTCGGACTATTGTCCTCATCTTTGTCGCCATATTTATTACAACGTTTCGGCCTTTCAGTATCTGTCTATATTTCTGAGATGAGGTATTATGTACACTATTTACATTATTCGGACTATTGTCCTCATCTTTGTCGCCATATATATTTCAACGTTTCGGCCCTTCAGGATCTGTCTATATTTTTGAGATGAGGTATTATGTACACTATTTACATTATTCGGACTATTGTCCTCATCTTTGTCGCCATATTTATTACAACGTTTCGGCCTTTCAGTATCTGTCTATATTTCTAAGATAAGGCATTATGTACACTGTTTACATTATTTGGGCGATTGTCCTCATCTTTGTCGTCATATTTATTATATCGTTTTGGCCCTTCAGTATCTGTCTATATTTCTGAGATGATGTAGTATGTACACTATTTACATTATTCGGACTATTGTCCTCATCATTGTCGCCATATATATTACAACACTTCGGCCCTTCCGTATCTGTCGATATTTCTGAGATGAGGCATTACGTACACTGTTTACATTATTCGGGCGATTGTCCTCATCTTTGTCGTCATATTTATTATAACGTTTTGGCCCTTCAGTATCTGTCTATATTTCTGAGATGAGGTATTATGTACACTATTTACATTATTCGGACTATTGTCCTCATCTTTGTCGCCATATTTATTACAACGTTTCGACCCTTCAGTATCTGTCTATATTTCTGAGATGAGATATTATGTACACTATTTACATTGTTCGGACTATTGTCCTCATCTTTGTCGCCATATTTATTACAACGTTTCGGCCTTTCAGTATCTGTCTATATTTCTGAGATGAGGTATTATGTACACTATTTACATTATTCGGACTATTGTCCTCATCTTTGTCGCCATATATATTTCAACGTTTCGGCCCTTCAGTATCTGTCTATATTTTTGAGATGAGGTATTATGTACACTATTTACATTATTCGGACTATTGTCCTCATCTTTGTCGCCATATTTATTACAACGTTTCGGCCTTTCAGTATCTGTCTATATTTCTAAGATAAGGCATTATGTACACTGTTTACATTATTTGGGCGATTGTCCTCATCTTTGTCGTCATATTTATTATAACGTTTTGGCCCTTCAGTATCTGTCTATATTTCTGAGATGATGTAGTATGTACACTATTTACATTATTCGGACTATTGTCCTCATCATTGTCGCCATATATATTACAACATTTCGGCCCTTCCGTATCTGTCGATATTTCTGAGATGAGGCATTATGTACACTATTTACATTATTCGGACTATTGTCTTCATCTTTCTCGCCTTATATTTTACAACACTTCGGCCCTTCAGTATCTGTCTATATTTCTGATATGAGGTATTATGTACACTATTTACATTATTCGGACTATTGTCCTCATCTTTGTCACCATAATTTTTACAACGTTTCGGCCCTTCAGTATCTGTCTATATTTCTGAGATGAGGTATTATGTACACTATTTACATTATTCGGACTATTGTCCTCATCTTTGTCGCCATAGTTATTACAAAGTTTCTGCCTGTCAGTATCTGTCTATATTTCTGAGATGAGGTATTATGTACACTATTTACATTATTCGGACGATTGTCCTCATCGTTGTCGTCATATTTATTACAACGTTTCTGCCTTTCAGTATCTGTCTATATTTCTGAGATGAGGTATTATGTACACTATTTACATTGTTCGGACTATTGTCCTCATCTTTGTTGCCATATTTATTATAACGTTTTGGCCCTTCAGTATCTGTCTATATTTCTGAGATGATGTAGTATGTACACTATTTACATTATTCGGACTATTGTCCTCATCATTGTCGCCATATATATTACAACACTTCGGCCCTTCCGTATCTGTCGATATTTCTGAGATGAGGCATTACGTACACTGTTTACATTATTCGGGCGATTGTCCTCATCTTTCTCGTCATATTTATTATCACGTTTTGGCCCTTCAGTATCTGTCTATATTTCTGAGATGAGGTATTATGTACACTATTTACATTATTCGGACTATTGTCCTCATCTTTGTCGCCATATTTATTACAACGTTTCGACCCTTCAGTATCTGTCTATATTTCTGAGATGAGGTATTATGTACACTATTTACATTATTCGGACTATTGTCCTCATCTTTGTCGCCATATTTATTACAACGTTTCGACCCTTCAGTATCTGTCTATATTTCTAAGATAAGGCATTATGTACACTATTTACATTGTTCGGACTATTGTCCTCATTTTTGTTGCCATATTTATTATAACGTTTTGGCCCTTCCGTATCTGTCTATATTTCTGAGATGTGGCATTATGTACACTGTTTACATTATTCGGGCGATTGTCCTCATCTTTGTCGTCATATTTATTATAACGTTTTGGCCCTTCAGTATCTGTCTATATTTCTGAGATAAGGCATTATGTACACTATTTACATTGTTCGGACTATTGTCCTCATCTTTGTTGCCATATTTATTATAACGTTTTGGCCCTTCAGTATCTGTCTATATTTCTGAGATGATGTAGTATGTACACTATTTACATTATTCGGACTATTGTCCTCATCATTGTCGCCATATATATTACAACACTTCGGCCCTTCCGTATCTGTCGATATTTCTGAGATGAGGCATTACGTACACTGTTTACATTATTCGGGCGATTGTCCTCATCTTTGTCGTCATATTTATTATAACGTTTTGGCCCTTCAGTATCTGTCTATATTTCTGAGATGAGGTATTATGTACACTATTTACATTATTCGGACTATTGTCCTTATCTTTGTCGCCATATTTATTACAACGTTACGACCCTTCAGTATCTGTCTATATTTCTGAGATGAGGTATTATGTACACTATTTACATTGTTCGGACTATTGTCCTCATCTTTGTCGCCATATTTATTACAACGTTTCGACCCTTCAGTATCTGTCTATGTTTCTGAGATAAGGCATTATGTACACTATTTACATTGTTCGGACTATTGTCCTCATCTTTGTTGCCATATTTATTATAACGTTTTGGCCCTTCAGTATCTGTCTATATTTCTGAGATGATGTATTATGTACACTATTTACATTATTCGGACTATTGTCGTCATCTTTGTCGCCATATATATTACAACACTTCGGCCCTTCAGTATCTGTCTATATTTCTGAGATGAGGTATTATGTACACTATTTACATTATTCGGACTATTGTCCTCATCTTTGTCACCATAATTTTTACAACGTTTCGGCCCTTCAGTATCTGTCTATATTTCTGAGATGAGGTATTATGTACACTATTTACATTATTCGGACTATTGTCCTCATCTTTGTCGCCATAGTTATTACAAAGTTTCTGCCTTTCAGTATCTGTCTATATTTCTGAGATGAGGTATTATATACACTATTTACATTATTCGGACTATTGTCCTCATCGTTGTCGTCATATTTATTACAACGTTTCTGCCTTTCAGTATCTGTCTATATTTCTGAGATGAGGTATTATGTACACTATTTACATTATTTGGACTATTGTCCTCATGTTTGCCGCCATATTTATTACAACGTTTCGGCCCTTCAGTATCTGTCTATATTTCTGAGATGAGGTATTATGTACACTATTTAAATTATTCGTACTATTGTCCTCATCTTTGTCGCCATATTTATTACAAAGTTTCGGCCCTTCAGTATCTGTCTATATTTCTGAGATGAGGTATTATGTACACTATTTACATTATTCGGACTATTGTCCTCATCATTGTCGCCATATTTATTACAAAGTTTCGGCCCTTCTGTATCTGTTTATATTTCTGAGATGAGGTATTATGTACACTATTTACATTATTCGGACCACTGTCCTCATCGTTGTCGTCATATTTATTACAACTTTTCGGCCCTTCAGTATCTGTCTATATTTTTGAGGTGAGGTATTATGTACATTATTTACATTATTCGGACTATTGTCCTCTTCTTTGTCGCCACATTTATTACAACGTTTCGACCGGCCTCCTTCAGGTAGTTGGAATGTCGAACTGAACCATTTATTTCGCTCACTGGGGTAGACTGTTCTAGTTCCACGTGCCATGTCTAATAGATCTCAGTTATCAGCTATCTCCTGTTAATTCCCCTCTCCTAGTTCTCCACTGCCTTAACCGGGTATTGAACTCACACTCTTTGGCTCCTGTCACTGGATCTAGCTAACGCCTTTATCTACTGCGCCCTGTGCCCTTGGGTATGGTGACAAAGATGAGAACAATAGTCCGAATAATGTAAATAATATTAATCGTCATGATCTGCTGAATTTCCCAATGTTATATTTGTGACGTAATCTCTCTTAAATAATATTGTGTTAAGTTTTTCTTAACTCTCACAAATCATCTTGCAGGGAAATGATTCAAGAAAATAAATGAAATGATTATAGGTGGGCAGAAAGATTTAAAAAGTGGAATGAACACAAAAAGAAAAGAAATTGACCCAAAAGTATAATTGTTGTTGATTAAGAGAGCATCCACTCAAAAATCCAGAAAAAAAAAGAATGCAGGTGCGCAGATGGATCGAGAAAAGGGAACGAACACAGCGAGACAAGCAATTGACATAAAAAATCATGGCCGTAGATTAAAAAAAGCATCCTCTCCAAAATTAAGTAAGAAAGAAGGCAGGTGTGCAGAAAGATCGAAGAAGGGGATTGAACAAAAAAAGACAAGAAATTGACTCAAGAGAATCATTGTAGTAGAGTATGAGAGCATTGTCTCATAAATCCAGAAAGAAAGAAGGCAGGTGGGCAGAAAGTTGGAAAAAGGGAATGAACACAAAAAGACGAGGAATTGACCTAAGAGAATCATTGTAGTAGAGTATGAGAGCATTGTCTCATAAATCCAGAAAGAAAGAAGGCAGGTGGGCAGAAAGTTGGAAAAAAGGGAATGAACACAAAAATACGAGGAATTGACCTAAGAGAATCATTGTCGTAGAGTATGAAAGCATTGTCTCAAAAATCCAGAAAGAAAAATAGGCAGTTGCGCAGAAAGTTTGAAAAAAGGGAATGAATACAAAAAGACGAGGAATTGACCTAAGAGAATCATTGTCGTAGAGTATGAAAGCATTGTCTCAAAAATCCAGAAAGAAAGAAGGCAGGTGTGCAGAAAGTTTGAAAAAAGGGAATGAACACAAAAAGACGAGGAATTGACCTAAGAGAATCATTGTAGTAGAGTATGAGAGCATTGTCTCATAAATCCAGAAAGAAAGAAGGCAGGTGGGCAGAAAGTTGGAAAAAAGGGAATCAATACAAAAAGTCGAGGAATTGACCTAAGAGAATCATTGTCGTAGAGTATGAAAGCATTGTCTCAAAAATCCAGAAAGAAAAATAGGCAGTTGCGCAGAAAGTTTGAAAAAAGGGAATGAACACAAAAATACGAGGAATTGACCTAAGAGAATCATTGTCGTAGAGTATGAAAGCATTGTCTCAAAAATCCAGAAAGAAAGAAGGCAGGTGTGCAGAAAGTTTGAAAAAAGGGAATGAACACAAAAATACGAGGAATTGACCTAAGAGAATCATTGTCGTAGAGTATGAAAGCATTTTCTCCAAAATCCAGAAAGAAATAAGGCAGGTGTGCAGAAAAATTGAAAAAACGGGAATGAACACAAAACAAAATAAGGAACTGACCCAAGAGAATCCTTGTCATAGAGTAAGAAAACATTGTCTCAAAAATCCAGAAAGAAAGGAGGCAGGTGTACAGAAAGATTGACAGAACGGAATGAACACAAAAAAACAAGGAACTGAACAAAGAGAATCATTGTCGTAGAGTATGAAAGCATTTTCTCAAAAATCCAGAAAGAATGAAGGCAGGTATGCAGCAAAATCGATGAAGGGGAATGAACTAAAAAAGTCAGGAATTGATCCAAGAGGATCATTGTCGTCGAGAAAGAAAGCATAATCTCAACAATCCAGAAAGAAAGAAGGCAGATTTGTAGGAGGATTGAAGAAAAGTATTGAACAAAAAAGCCAAGAAATTGACCCAAGAGATATAGTTGTCCTAGAGTAAGAAAGCATCGTCTCAAAAATCCAGAAAGAAAGGAGGCAGGTGTGCAGAAAGATTGACAAAAGGGAATGAACACAAAAAACAAGGAACTGAACCAAGAGAATCATTGTCGTAGAGTAAGAAAACATCCTCTGAAAAATCTAGAAGGAACGAAGGAAGTTTTGCAGAATAATCGAAATATGGGAATGAACGCAAAAAGACAAGGAAATGACCCGAGAGAATCATTGTCGTAGAGTATGAAAGCATTTTCTCAAAAATCCAGAAAGAAAGAAGGCAGGTGTACAGAAAGATTGAAAAATGGGAATGAACACAAAAAAACAAGGAACACAACCAAGAGAATCATTGTCGTAGAGTGAGAAAGCATCGTCTCAAAAATCCAGAACGAAAGAAGGAAGGTTTGCAGAATAATCGAAAAATGAGAATGAACGCAAAAAGACAAGGAAATGACCCGAGAGAATCTTAGAGTCTTAAAGTAAGAGTACATCGTCTTAGAAACCCAGTAAGAAAGAACGCAGGTTTTCTGGAGGATCGAAGGAGGTGATTGAACAACAAAGATGAGAAATTCACCCAAGGGAATCATTGTCGGAAAGTATGAAGTCATCGTCACAAAATCAAGAAAGAAAGAAGGCAGGTGTCCAGACAAACTGAAAAAAGTGGTGCCTACACAGCACAGCCAGGGAGAATTTTCATAAGAATCATTGAAGACAAGTAACAACTCGTTTCCAGAAATAGTGCCGGATTGCAGAACAAACGAATAGTCGAATAAGACAACAAAAACAAAATAACTTCTGTAAAAGTAGCAAATTCTTAACACCTTTTTCAGTCAAAAATTCATAGAGTATGAAGGCCGGAGTGCAGGACAACAGACTTAGCCCAGTAACAATGACAAAGAACTGATCTAAGATACCTTGTAATCAATTAACAACCCAACAGCTCTTTATATTTCCGAGATGAGGTATTTACACTTTTTCCATTGTTCGGAATATTGTCCTCATCTTTGTTGCCATATTCAGTCCTTCAGTATCTGTCTATATTTCTGAGATGAGGTATTATAATTATTTACATTGTTTTGACTGTTGTCCTCATCTTTATTGCTATATTCAGGACTTTTCGGTCGTTGTATGCCCGGCCCCCTAAGATGATATACGTTTGAATTCCGAACCGAACTGAACCCTTTATTTAGTTCACGTGTCTAGATTGTTCTAGTTCCACGTGCCATGCCTTTTATTTTGGTATGTCTGTTTCATTTAATTCCCTTTAGTGACTCAAATCTCCAAGTTTCTGTCCCCTTTGCTGTGGCCAGGTATTGAACTCACAGTACATTGGGTCAAGTCATTTATCTTTTATCCAATGGATAAATGAATAAATGCGTTTGGTTGAAGTAATCCGAAAAGTGACTTAACCCAAAATGTCTACAGCACTGGGAACAAAATCTTGGAGATTTAATTTCCTTAAGGGAATTAACTGTTATTGAGATACTCAAAATGGCATGTCAGGTGGAATTAGAATAATCTACTCCCGTGGATTAAATAAAGGGTTCGTTTGATATTCTAACGTATGCCACCTGAAGAGGGTTGGAGTGTACAGTAACCGAAACGTCGTGACTATGGCAATAAAGATGAGGGCAACAGTATCGTATGAAATTGTGGAACAGGCATTTTGTCAGAATGCATCACTATAGAAAAGTGACAACAACTCGATTTCGTAATTCAGACAAAACGATGACTGGCGATTTAATTGAAAGGCCCGTCGTGATAAAGTCGATTCGATTAAACTTCAAGAATATGCAAAAAGTCCTATCTGCCGATGAATTTTATGACAAAGCATCCCCCTAACATAAAAAAGTCGGATATTTAAAAACATCTTTTTTTAATCATGACTTCATGCAAAAATTTTAAAAAAGGCAACATATAAAACTGAAGAAAATGTCGCGTGTATAACCGAACCACTTATTTCAGAATTTTATGTGTCTTTATCGATAACAAGAATTTATTCGAGTTGAGATTAATAATTTCGAAAGCTAATTTTCTGGGCAGAAGACATGGCGCAACATATTCTTTATAATATTGGTCGTCTGTTCGCGTATCATTTGCCACTCTCTACCGAGCTAACTAAATACAGGGTAAGGCAGAAATATCTCCCACATAGAATTCCAAGAAATAACTTCCACAAAATGGTGAGACATTAGTGGCAATGTCTTCATCTAGGTAATATCACACCATTATGTGGGAGGTATTTCCTGGGGGTTTATGTAGGAGGGGTTTCTAGCACGCCATATATATGTAATCGATTAAGCTAGTATTGTCAAGATGCATTATATTAATTTTAAATGATTTGACTTAAAATGGCAAATCACTGAATTTAATTCAATGAAAGATTTTTTTTATTATGTGCATTATAAGGAATATGGTTTCACGAAGCCGCCGCTGAAGACGTCTGTTGTCACGATTTATGTGCACGAAACAGGAAGCAGAGAGAATACGCGGTATTTTTGTCTTCTTAGTGACCTTAGATTAAGAAAAAAAATCAGTGTTTATTTTCGGTATCTTATATTATTAAAACAGAATCTACTCTCTAATAGCGTTCTCTGTATTACTCGTTTGATATCTTCTTTCTTTTTTTTAATAACTTTTATAGCACTTTAAGGTCATCAAGTGCAAATCAGTCGGGGAAGGTGCTAAAATTTCCTTGGCCCGACCAGGGAAGTCTTTTCAAGAAAAGAAAAGGAAAAATTACATTTTTTTTCATTAAATTAGATTTTCTGTGACGTACATGTCGAGAATCTGTTCGAAACCAGCTCGTGCATACAATTATAAATGCAAGAAATGTGGATTCTGATGTCAACAACGATCGGCGACAGACAGCTTCAGACGTGATCGAAATCTTCATAGCCTGAAGATTGCGTTCAAGGATGAAGTAGATAGTCGGTGTTGACATCACCCTACACACTTGTAACATTTCGACACGCGCTGCTCTTCGGATATTGACAACTTTTATCTTACAAATATAGCATAACTTAAAACTATATTTTATCATATATATATATATATATATATATATATATATATATATATATATATATATATATATATATATATATATATATATATATATATATACGTATATGTATCATATATATATATATATATATATATGGTCATGTGTGACGTCATGAGCTGCGGTGCGATTTTCGCTTCCAGCATCTTATATGCACGTGTTTATCGTTACTTGGGAATCATCCATGTAAACAGAAACGGACTATCATCACTGTCTTGTCCGTGTATTGCTTAATATATTGTAATGTAATTGTCATCTTTGATAATGGCTTATGTAAGCCTAAA
>OZ038512.1:70172081-70204581 GCA_964036315.1 Acanthosepion esculentum
CGATTAGTTGTCCTACGACCATTGTCTGCGAATGGCAATTACTCCAAGGAAGCGTACGAAAAGTGTAACGTTGCACGGATACAGTGGCAAGTGAGCAAATGAAAGTACTATTCACTGGCTCGGAAACTCTCCTGATTTAAATCCAATCGAGAATCTGTGGTCAGCCTGCAAGGAATAGTTTCATGGAATGGACATACGAAGTAATAACACTGTGCAGTGCGTCATGGAAAAATACGAAAAAAGTAAATAATAAGGAATTATTCGCTTAGTTTCAATTAATTTGCGCAAGGCTTTATATATATATAATTACGAACCTAAAGAGCTAGGGAAACCTACCTAGGTTTCACCTACACGGATTGTCAGTGTACGCTTGGCTGGAGGTTTTTTTCATTGGACTCTGAGCTTGGATTCTGGACAATTGTTTTCGCCTGAAGTACATGTTATTCTTCTTCTTATTATTCCTTATTTTTCCTTGGGTAGTCGTTTGTTCATTTACAAGCGAAAACACCTAAGGCTTTTTCCAGACGAGTATATTTACTTATATTTATAAGATTATATATATATATATATATATATATATATATATATATATATATATATATATATATATATATATATATTGGCTTGACGACAACAACATTATCAAGACGGCTCACACTGCATACTCGGATACAATGTTTTGCGCACAACATTTGAGATACACTCATGTCCACCTTTATAATACAGGAAAATACTTGTTGGCAACACCAATTTAATATCCCATGAAAGACTTCAAATTACTGTGGCCCTTTATATCAAAAGCAAACAACGAACACTGAACAAAATTTATTACGAGTGTAGTAGCAATGTTTTAAAATACATTTGAGTAGATTAACATTTAAACCATGCTGCTTTTTACCATCTCCGGTTATCTTCCCTTGCATTGTGAACACTTGTTTACAAAACATCGTAACCACAATGGTTAATTTTAAAATTATATATATATTTCTAATTAGCTCCCTTAAATTGGGACGCTTGTTTTGCAAAAATGTTCGATAGCTACAATGAAGAAGTTTAACATAAAAAAAAATTATAACAGACCGCGTTCACGCGTGTTTTTTAAAATCACCATCACATAGTTACAGTAGGATTGTCTTTGTAATTCACCTCTGCGAATGACTCTGGAGGAGAGCAAAAGTATATGGGCGGCGATTTCGGAGAATTTTAACTTAAGAAGATAATTAGAGGACTAGAAAGAATTATTATAGAAATGAATATGCATAATATTTCTATATTATTTAATGAATCATTTTGAACAAAGATATGCTGCCTAAATACAGTATAATGAAAATTAACAAAAAGAATGTAAACACATCAGGAACAATTTAATGAGAAGCTGATCACGGTGCTTCAGTCTACTGTCTTCAAAACCCTTTAACTTAACTCTCGGTTTGATGCTTGGGCTTCGCAGGTTTTCAGATCAAAGTTGTCTTTCAAGTTGTCTTTGTAGCGTAAGAATGGACGTCCAACTGAACACATGGAGTTTGGTGAATTTCAACTTAAGAAGATAATTAGAGAACTAGAAAGAATTATTATAAAAATAATTACGCATGATATGTCTATATTATTTAACGAAAGAGGATTATATTTTAACAGTCGACAACACTAATATAATAGCATCATCCACATGCAAAAAAAGGCTAAAAATAATGGAAGCCTTATTAATAAAAACAAACAAATAATATTAACGTTGAACATGGACATAATATCTTGACCGTGTTTTGAAACAAAAAAAGAAACATTTTATAAAACATACATATAAAAAACTATTTCTAATTCTAGCAGTTAAAATATAATCCTTGAAAATGGCTAAATGTATAGCCGAAAGCGCTCGGATAAAAAGAACATTCGGACAGTTTTTATATAATTTGTCATCCGAAAAACATTATTAGATCGCATGAGAAATTGTATAAAAAACTAAATAAAAGCACTTTGTCAGTCGTTTTTAATGAAATATGCATATATATATATATATATATATATTTTAAAGAAAAACAGACAACTTTAAAGATCCATGTAATAATTTATTTCACCATAGCCCTTTTAAAGGACGCTGGATCATCAGACTACACTTCCAAAAGGTGAAACGAAAAATGAAATTTACAATGTTCATTTCATTTTTCGTTTCACGTTTTGGAAGTGTAGTCTGATGATCCAGCATCCTTTAAAAGGGCTATGGTGAAATAAATTATTACATGGAGTCTTAAAGTGGTCTGTTTTTCTTTAAATTATTAGCTCTCAATTTGCATTGAGCTCTCAGGATTTCATGCTTCTTGAGACTACCTATACGGATTACCAAATCTTTCGTAACTTAACTATATATATATATATATATATATATATATATATGTTATGGTCCAAGTTCCTTGTACCACAGTGATGGTCCAAGGTAGGACCAATGAAGAATAACTCGAACACAGGTATAGAATAACAGAGATATATTACAAACAGAAATATATACAAAGAAGTAGAAGTGTTAATAATGACTATCAGATTTGGTTAGAGTGAATTATGTTGTCTCGACAAGTATCACTATTCCAATATCTTACAGTAATCGTCTGACCCTGTCTCTGACTGACTGAACGCTGCTCCGTCTTGAGGCGCAGTATTTATGATGTCCGGAATAGTCCATTATTATCATGGGTAAGTTCCCATAACAATATATATATGAACACACCGAAAAAGGAAAACTGATTTAAATAAAGAAGACGTCATAATACCTTGAAGCAAACGCTCTCTGCCAACACGTTATCAAAAAATGGACGTTGGCGAATAGAACCAAATAATGTAGTATATATTATTTTGTCTACATTATTTTATTCGATTCGCCAACGTACACCTTTAGATAAAGTGTTGGCCTAAAGGGTTTCCTTTAAGGTATAATCAGGTCTTCCATATGTATGCATATACTAGCAGCAACACGCAGCTAGTCGATCAGAGAAATGAGTTCAATTAGAATGGAGCAAAAACAGCACCATATTTAGATGTAACAGATTCTATCTTCTTCAATTACTTTAAAGTACTTTCGTTAAAAAACATTTTGAATTAATGCAGTTACTGATATAACAGAAGTAGCCTGTATTTATTCAATCGAAATTAGCCGAGGACATGAAGGGGTAAAACAGGAAACATGAAGACCCACTTCTGACCACAATTATTTTTGAGTTTTTGAAATTCAATTTGTCAGTGTGCCACCAGGGATGTAAAAGAGTGTACATTTATAAAGCAATTGTTAAGTTGGATGAAAATTGGTTGAAAGATCAACGAAAAATAAGAAAGAAATCAGTAAAAATCGCCATTTTTCACTATTTACGCGGGTTTTCACTATATGGGTGGACTCAATTATAAAGTTAACTGATTGTTAAAAATCAACTTATTGTTGGCTACAATTGAGTGTAGTTTGTATTATTGCTCGAAAATTGAGGGAGACTTTAGTTTTAGACGATAAACTACATCCGCGTCCTGGGTAAGACGATTAACTACATTTGAATTTATGTTTTTCGCTAAACGCAGTGGCGTAGAAATAAAAATGACGTACCGTTGAGCTCGTTATGATGTAAGTAACCTACGCACCGAGTTTTAACGTAATCGGAGGAAAAAGGTTGAATTTATTGATTTTTGATCGGCTTTAACGATTGTTGTTTTTTTTAAAAATTAATGATTTTTTTTCCGCGAAGAACCTATCTCTTACATTGTGCAATATATGAGCCAAGTTTGGTCAAAATCGGTTGGATGGATCTCGAGTGAAAAGGTATCACACAGACAAAACAGACTTCCTCTGTTTTATATATATATATATATTACACAACAGAGAAATCCATAATTACCGCATGGTATTTATTATATATAGTTATTATAGTTGTGTGTGTGTGTATACACACACACACACACATATATATATATTGATAATATTAGTGGTTAATATATACACACACACACATATATATATATATATTATATATATATATATATATATATATATATATATATATATATATATATATATATATGAATATATAAATATATAAATATACATACATACATACACACGCATACAAATATATGTTAAAATTTCCAAGAGGATAGAATCCAGGTAGAACTCAATGCCCAGGACAGAGTAAGAATATAATAAAAAGGCTTGAACACTAATATTCCCTGGTTATGATTTATTACATTGGAACCGTGCTTATGATCCAATTCATCAGACCTACAAATTCAAAAAGAAATCAGAAAAAATAACCCCGGGAATAAAAAAATAAACTTTAGTGAGAGTGTATGTCTGAGAATGGGGGTGGACGAATATGAGAGATAAATGAAAGTTCCAGAGAGAGGTAACAGGCGAGAGAAGAATAGGAAGGCCTAAAAGTGAAGGTGGGGATTAAAATTAAACAGAGAGAAGTTTTAAAGACAGGAGTCTAAATGACGGTTTAAATGAGTGAGATACAGATAAATATGAATTATTTTCCGATGCATAATTCATTACTGAATCGCTGACCTAATTTAAATTAAAAACCGACACCGGAAACAAGTGTATACATTTGTGGTGACACTACGCACAATAAAAGACGATATAATCGAAACTTAAAAATCAGAAGATGAGAGAGAGAGAGAGAGAGAGAGAGAGAGAGAGAGAGAGAGAGAGAAAAGAAAAGAAAAAGGTGGAAGTTGGGGAGGTCTGATGAATGGATCGTAATTACGATTCCAATGTAATAAATTATAACCATTGGAATATTAACAACATTTACCGGCCTGAATGTCCGAGAAATTTTCATAGAAAATATGCGTCCTCCGACAGGAATCGAACCTGTATCCTATACGGAACCGTCATATAGCCTGACGTGCCTTTACCGATTGGACCACAGAGGAGCGTTCGGAGGACGCATATTTTCTAAGAAAATTTCTCGGTCATTCAGACCGGTAAATGTCGTTAATACTGTTTATTATAAACAGAGCATTTACTTAAATATTTGTATCTATAAAAAGAATGTATAACCATAAAAAATGTCTTAAAAAATAATTGTCGGACTTTGTCCATTTCATAATGTATGACGTCATTTGTTTACATTTGGATACGCATCAAGCATATATAAATGTACGAGAGAAAATCATGGAGAATTGTAGTTTAAAAACAGTAAAATTCACCTTGCTAACCGAACGCTCCTCTGTGGCCAAATCGGTTAGAGGCACGTCAGCCTATATGACGGTTCAGTATATGATACAGGTTCGATTCCTGTCGAAGGACGCATATTTTCTATGACAATTTCTCGGACATTCAGGCCGGTAAATGTTGTTAATACTGTTTATTATAAACAGAGGATTTACTTAAATATATGTATCTATAAAAAAGAATGAATAAACATAAAAAATATCTTAAATATATATATATATATATATATATATATATGAGTCTGTGTGTGTGTAGTAGTAGTGTTAACTAATTTGTTGTATTGATTTCGCAGTTATTCTCTTGAGAATATTATGGATCTTTCTCTTAACAAATCATGGAATTATCACTTGTTACTTGCTAAATATTAAGGAGAGATTTTTTTTCTACGGTGCCCGTCCATCCCACGGTACTGACGGAGGGTGAAGAGTAAGAGAACAGGTACTATACTTTTATCGCAACCTGAAAGCCGAAAGGAATATTTTTTCAGCTTTTTTTCATTTTTTATCTCTGTTGAACGAAATTTCCAATTCTCCAAATTTTAATCAAGCAGAAAAGAACAAAGCAAAAAAAAAAAAAAGAATCAAACAAAGACTATATTCTTGTTTGAATGAAACTTCAAGGTGTGATTCATTTTATAGCGGGAAGCCAGCAGTGCTTGTAATTGAAAATATTCCGCTTCCAAAGAATTTTTGGGTGTTAATAGCAACAAAAACGATTTAATTATCTATTCTGTTTACAAAACCAATATCAGTCGGCTTTTCGTTTCACTGCGTCGTAAAATAAAATAAAAAAAGCAATAGAGGTCAATATAGTCAAGGAATTGATAGATATTAATTGGAACTTTCTTCTTCTGTAAGTTAAGCCCCTTCAGGATGTGGGCGATCATAGCTCTCCGCAAAATCCTGTCCTTTGTAGCTCTTAGCAATATTTGTCTTTTTATTATTTCTTCCACTCCTTATTCTGCTGTCCATTTGCACAAACTCGTTACCGTCCTGGATAAGACGATAATCTACATCCGCGTCCTGGGTAAGACGATAAACTACATCCGCGTCCTGGGTAAGACGATAAACTACATCCGCGTCCTGGGTAAGACGATAAACTACACCGACCGTCCTGAGTAAGACTATAAACTACATCCGCGTCATGGGTAAGACGATAAGCTACATCCGCGTCCTGGGTAAGACGATAAACTACATCCACGTCCTGGGTATGACGATAAATTACATCCACCAGCAAGTTCTCTGATCAGGAAGTTTTGAGGAGCGTGGAACCACCTTTTAATTGTTAATGTTCCCAGGTTCACCCTGACCTGGAGTGGTAGCACCTGTTAGTGTCCCAGCTATGAGCAAATAGTTAACGCCCAAAACACTATGAAGTATAAAAATAGGTTTTAATACCAGCAATACATTTTTTGAAAATATTACCATCAATAAATTTTTGAAGAAAAAAAATATTACCAGTAATACATTTTTGAAAAATCATGTTGGCATTAAATAACCCATTGAGGTTGATAGGCAGTAAAACAAAACAAAGCAAACCAAGCCAAACTAACAAAACGGTCCCTCTTTTATGGCGCTTAAACTCCTTCTTATTGCAGATTGATTTAGAAAAGTCATAATTCACATCTCCAAGGCCATATAAGAAATTAACAGGAGATAACTGACATTCATTAAAACATGGCTCGTGGAACTAGAACAGTCTACCCCAGTGAGCGAAATAAAGGGTTCAGTTCGACATTCCAACCACCCGAAGAAGGCCGGAGCGTACAACGGCCGAAACGCTGTAATAAATATGGCGACAAATATGAGGACAATAGCCAGAATAATGTAAATAGTGAACAAATAATTTATTGGAGTTTAAATAAGAAAAACAAAACTCCTACTGTTAAATGGAAGTTAATTAGATGAGTTCATACCTGTAATTCTGTATATGCACCATGCTACCTCTGTCTTAATGAAAAGCTAGAAATCGTTCAATTTAAGGACAAAAAAACTATTAAATCAAAGGAATGAGTTCACTGTTAATTGGAGGCATAAATTAACTTTTAACGTGCTTTCTAGCTAGTTAGAATATTATATGTAAAGATGAAATGGTATTGTACGGCTGTAAAAATTTTTTGGGCCCCTAAATTTTTAATTATTCTCTACCATTATTTGCTAAGAATTCAATATAAAGTCGATAATATTGAATAGTTGTAAATCTTATTGAGTTAATCTAAGACAGACTCTGAATTTAATATGCCTATTTTGGTAAGGATGTTTGTTTGTACATAACTGTATTTGTTTCTTCTCCTGTTCTATATGGGCAGACTTTTCTAGGTGCTTGTTTTTTTATGTTCACATACATCTGTTTGTATATGGGTCTTCCTCTTCGTATATTTATATATCCTTTCTTTATTGATATTTTTATTGTTGTGTTCTTGTATATATATATATATATATATATATATATATATATATATATATATATATATATATATTAAGCATTTCACCCCAAGCAAGGCTGGAAACCACTAGCATGCAAGGGGTTACAGAAGATTTGGAGCGAGAACAGATAGGAGTGTTAGAGGAAATGATGTGAAGAAGGATAGTGGATATATCAAGGCAACTGGAGATGTCGATTGACATTTGAATAGTTGGAGATTATAGTTGTCAGGGAAAAAGGAATAAGGAAGAGAGTTCCACAGGCGAGAGGTGCGAGATATGAAGCTATTGAAGTAGAAGAGACGGCTAGATTTAACAGTTTCAACAGTGAAAGTGCGGGAACGTGATGCCAGCCTCGTAGGACGCTTGAATTCATGAAGTCTGGGAACCAGCGAAAGCAGTTCATCGGAGCAATTACCGTGAAAGTATTTGTAATAAGACAGAGAGAGGTGACGGTGCGTCTGTGAGAGAGCGACTGCAGACGAGATGACAGATCAGGGCCAGTTATGTTGCATACTCGTCTCTGGATCTTATCAAGAACCCCGAGGAAAACAAAAGGGGCTCCAGACCATATATGGCAGCAATGTTTATATATGCTTTTATATGCATTGGTGTACCTAATATATGTTGCGTTCATTGGTACTACTTTCACGAGCATAGAATTTAACTGATAAATTGACACTTGGATATGAATAGTAATAATAGTATAATGATATTATAATAATGAAATAATGTGTATTTATAGGTATATTTATTTATACTTTATGTTTTTAATAGCTTAACATAAGCCTTTTTATTTCATATTTCTTAATTTACTTCATAAAAACGATTTATTTATTTATATATATGTATGTGTTTTTATGTTTTGTATATGTATGGTAATATATGTATTTTTATATATGTATGCGTATATGTGTATATATATATATCTGTATGTAGATGTGTCTTTATATATATATATATATATCTACATATATATATATATATGAAGAATTATAGTCTTTTATGGGATAAAGTGCTCAATATCAGAGATAGAGCGTGTGTAAATATAAAAGTGAACATAGAAGTCAACACTTAGCGGCAACAATCTGTTTCATGCTAGATGCAATCGACAGGCCACGAGTGCTGTTATTTTTCTCAGCTATTTATATATACGGGTCAGTGGTTCATTGTAGTTAGTCTATTTTGGCGGCTATTTTACCAGAAGTCGTTTATTTGTTTATTTCTTTCTTTGGGTTAAATTATTTTGCTTGTTCTTATTTATTTTTATTTTTTATTTTTATTTCTTATCTTATATATTTATTTATTTTTTATTTTTATTTTGATCGGTGTTTTTATTAACGTAGTAAAAATTTGTTTATATATATGTATGTTTATACATTTGTATATTGATTTTCCTTGTTTGTGCAATTTTGACGGGTGGTTTGCTTGACTTGATAAGTCTGGTTAGTTGTCTTTTGCATATTTGCGTACTCATATAGTCAATCATATTTACGTGTTTGTGTATTATGGTGTGATGTCTGTCTGTCTTGTCACCAATAAACCTTTCTCCCTCGTCCACTAAATCTCTAATTACAACCCTGTGAATCAAACTACTTTTGTAGCCATATATTGTACCTCTTACTTTCGCTCAAATTCGGAGCAATTACCGTGAAAGTATTTGTAAAAAAGACAGAGAGAGGCGACGGCGCGTCTGTGAGACAGCGACTGCAGCCAAGATGACAGATCAAGGCCAATTATGTTGCATACTCGTCTCTGGATCATATTAATAAGGACAATACATGAAAATTTAGGCATATTTTCTCCGTTTTTATTCTTTGAATAATTTTCTAACCTTGATGCATAGTTATTTTTAGAGTTTGATATTCGTAATTTTTATTTTTTAATTACATAAATTGGAGATTAATTATATATCCTGAGTTCCTGTTTAATCTAATATTAATTTTCAAAGCATTAATAAATTGTATCTAGGGCTCGTTGTTAGTTATTTGAATTATCATATTCTTGTAATTTGATTGGCCATTACCTCTTACGTAAATTATTCCCCCTAGTAGGAGTAGTGGTTCCTTTTGAACTCTTTAAATTTTTTTTATTTTACAATCAACACTATCATTTGATAAGACACCAGATGTGTTGAAACAAAATGTCTATTATTGTACTGATGTTATAACATATTTAGTTTATAATTTTAAAATGAATATTGTATTGAGCACGTTTTTTAAAAATTAGTGTTTTTAGTTACTGGAATTTTATTCCATCTATACGAGAATATTGTATTCGTATAATTATGTCATCTAGTATTATGCCGACTAATCGGGAAAAAAGCCCGGTCGACGAATGCAGAAGCACAATTGAATTCTATTTTGAAAGTATGGGAACGACAGAGGCAGCTGCATAATTAACCGATCCAGAAAGGAGCTGGTCAGTCTCTTGTACATCGCAGGCGAGAATGTAAGCCTCATGACCCTGTGTACCGTGCAAAAAACGAACGAGCCGGGAATAGTAGATGAAGTATTGACGTGAATGAAAGGTACTGTTAAGTAATAAAAGATTCCAGTCTTCTGTTGTCATTTGATCGGTACCCCGGCTTCATGTAGCTGTGAACGAGAAAAGGAAATATATTTTGCTTCCCCCTCCGTTAGAAAACTATTGTCTATGAAGCTAAGGTGTTTATAGACAAAGAAAGCAAAGTTATATTTGGCTTTCATTCTTAGATAAAAGGAAAGCCTTACAATATAATGATATTTTCGCTTATTCTGGCCGGTGATAGAAAAACAATTCGTTTTTTACGCTTCGGGCTGCGAGAGTTGTTTACAAAATGTTAGTGGACAAGCGGCTACAACAAGTTAAAATAACTTTCTTTCAATCGAACAAGTTACACATGCAACAGGACAGACATATGCGTGTAGGATTTTGTGCATAAATTTACACATACACACACACACACACACACGCACGCGCGCGCACACACAAAACACACACACGCACAAAACACACACACACACACACACACACACACACACACAATAGATACACATATATATACCGGGTGTAAATTAAAATAGTCCAAATCGTGTAACAGAAAATTGTCCAATTGCTGCATCAAGTTCGGGCCATTGTATCTTAGAACTGATTAAAGATATCTTACTGGAATTCTCCGAGATTTTTATAACACTATTGGACTCTGCTTTGAGCAATAAAAACATATGTTTACTATCCAAGCTTAACAGAAGAATTGTGATGAAATCGATCATAAACGAAAATGACATGTTCATCATTAATTAATCATAGCTAAGGATCGGAAGCTCATGAAGGATTGTAATAAAGTTCATATATATATATATATATATATATATATATATATATATATATATATATATGAAGACATTTTTATGTTTATACGTTCTTTTTATAATAAACAGTATTAACAATATTTACCGACCTGAATGTCCGAGAAATTTTCATAGAAAATATGCGTCCTCCGACAGGAATCGAACCTGTATCATATACGGAACCGTCATATAGCCTGACGTGTTTTTACCGATTTAGCCACAGTGGAGCGTTTCGGTTAGCAAGGACGATTTTACTGTTTTTAAACTACAATTCTCCATGATTTTCTCTCGTACATTAATATCTGCTCGATGCGTATCCAAATGTAAAGAAATGACGTCACACATTATGAAATGGACAAAGTCCGACAATTATTTTAAGACATTTTTTATGTTAATACGTTCTTTTTATAAAAAATAAAAAAAATGTCTTAAAATAATTGTTGTACTTTGTCCATTTCATAATATATATATATATATATATATATATATATATATATATATATATATATATATATATATATATATATATATATATATATATAAACAGTCTGTCTGTGGATGACAAAAATAGTAGCTCCTGAAATTAATTTCGGTTGAGCCCTCTGGTTTGGGGTGTGAATTTGTAAAACAGTGACTATCTATGCTAATACGGCACGACTCTTCGACAGAATTGAGTCACTCTCAGTCACTGTGTGTTTATCCGAATCTAAAAATAAACACGCTAAAATTCACCTCCATCCCGCACCGCACGCTGATGGCTTAACCGGTAGAGATTCCGACTGACGAAAAATCAGTCGGGTTTCGATCGTAGCTGGAGGCAACCGGACGTCTAGCCACACTGATGAGCTGTGAAACAGCGAAACAGTCTGTCTGTGGATGACAAAAATATATATATATATATATATATATATATTATTCTAGGATAATTTCCAACTTATTCAAGATTATCTTCGCCCTCTTTTTTCACTGCTTTTTGGATTGTCATAGCTGAAACTCCTCTTTTCCGTGCCAAACATCTTATGGACTGAGTTGGATCTTTTCTAATTGATCTCTTTAGTTCCAAGTTGAAATGATGACCCCTCTTCCTGTTGTGATCTCCTGATCCCGTTTTCCACGCTAGTGTTCATCTTTTTTAAACTTATTCATCGTTCTCTTGATGGTTCTTGAATGCACTTTGAAGATGAAAGCCAGAATATTTTTTCCTCTCACCATTGCTCATTTGGGAAGAGAGTGAGGCTGACACAAAACGATTTTATCCTATTCTCTTTCTAGCTGAATAAATCAAAGGATTTTTCTGTGATTCTGAAAAATGGTGTCAATATGGCTAAACATATTATATGAAGACCTGGAAAAAAGAAATTCAATTAGGTTATTAGTGTTTTTAGATATTAAACATTTTGTGGGATGGACAATTATGCTGTTACACGATTTGGACAATGCTTCTGTTACGCTCGGTATATATGACACGTTCTGCTGAGGAGGCGCGTATTCAAGATTTGATAATTTTTCGGCAATACACACTTAAAGGTTTTACCTATTTTTGAACAGCATTTCTTTTCATGGTTAACCGTAAGGAATTTGTAAATGTAAGACTACCTTACACTTAAGTAAAATAATAATTATTATTTATTAAGAATTTATTCCAGGAAAACATTGCTAACAATTATGTATTTAAATTACATAACAAATAAATAAAAAGAATATAAATTTTGATGCTATATTCGATTTGTTGTTAGGTATCATATTCATTTTCTCCTTTGTTATTGGCAGCATTTTAGAATAATTTGGCTGCAATGCTAAGTTTCCTAAGTTGAACAAACTGAAGCTATTTCGTTTATGCTTTGTTACCTCTCTTTTCCATTGGTGTTTTTAGATCGCTTTCTTTCAGTCATTTTGATGGGCAATAGCAAAATTCTGAAATTTAGAATGATCTTATTCCATTTCAGAAATAAAGCCTGTAAAAAGGAATATTTTAAATTAATATAAATGCAATGTCAATCGTTATCTTCTGTCTTCTTAATTCTTATTCTTTTATTGTTCTCTTTCCTTACTAGTTTTGTTTTTCTCATATTATCTAACACTCAGTAACCCCTTGCGTCTCAGTAGCTTTATTGCCTTGCTTGTGCTGAAATGATTAACAAAGAGAAGTACATAGATAGATAGGTTTACAGCGAATAAAATCTCTTTAGGTCGTGTATTTAGTAACGTTTCCGTACGTAGGCATGTAAAGTGAACACAAACATTATGAGAAAGTGCACAGTAAGATGTCGTCAGCTCGATGACGCTATATTGTTTGATAGATTAAATTTATATTGTTCTATTTGTTTGCATACATCAGTTTAATTCTGTTTTTTGTTTTTGTTTTTTCACTTTGCTTGTCATTATTTTTATCATCTTCATTCAGAACATTGCCAGATATTTTGAATTTCGACTAAAAAGAATCGTTTAAAGAACAAATAAATTCAAGCAAAAATCATATTATCGTCTGCTTCATTCAATATTATTTGTGTTTCTTTTTTTTCAGTTTCTTTTCATATTTCTCTGATTTGACTCATAAAGTTACGTCTTTTTTTCTTTTTCTTCTAGTTTAATTTCGATGTTACTTTTATTTTTTTTTTGGACCAGTTTCTGCATTTTTTCCTGTAGCATCCTCTTCCTCTTTCAAGATATGAATACACTTTAATCAATTGTTGATAGAGTTTATCTGTATTCAAATACAACAAATATGTCTATCTCTTTCCTTGTCCTCTCTATTTTGCCAGGACTTGACGTTAGGTTCGTTTTGGCTTCAGGCCAGTGATTTTCTTGCCAAATAAGATAGCAAAAAAATATTAGCGACGAGAATATCACTAAAAGTAAAATCTGAAATGACTAAAAAAAAATGAAAAACAAAACGAATGCATTTTGAACCAAAATTAAATAAAAGGTAGACGATGGCTGTGCAACCTTTTAACTCAGGAGAGTGTAAGTACATTTACGTCAAAACCAATCTCTTTATTGACAGCAAGAAAACGAAAAAAGATTTTTGTCAGATATTTCGTCTTGTTTCTTACAAGCGTTTATTTATTTCTTTAAGATTAGAAAACAAGATACACGTTTACTTATTGACGCAGGATCCTACACAAAGTCCCACGATGTGTGTTTCCAGAAACTACCTGTTCTATTTGGTTTTGGTACAGATATTAAGAGATGTGGCTCACTTTACTCTTTTTAAAGCAGCTAGAAGCCACTGCAAAAGTGATGAAATCTCAAAAACCATGATAACTCGAACTTGAGGAAGATATACAATCAGCCGATTATCTACGGTTTCTTTTTTTATTCTACATACACACACACACAAACAGAATATTTGAGCAATGAGGAAGTTATAAAAAAATAAAGGGAACTATAAAGACACTTATATTAAAGTCAGTTAAAATATCCGGTTCACATTATGAGGAAAAAGGGCTTGGAAAATTCGTTTTTATTACAATTTTGTGACGTCAAAATTCCGGAAAATCCTTGTTGAAAACACAACTATACTTAAACATGAAAACAATAAACAAAAACTAAAAATTCTTGAAGCTATATACATAAAACAGTTGAAACCTAACCTGAACAAAGGAAACAATGAAATCTCCACAAATATTCTTAAATGCGTATAATTGATAACAGAAGCCATTAGTTTATACCAACGGCTTCTCATACTTAATACTTCTCGTTTTCCCTCTCGCGTTGTGATGTGTGACGTCACGAGCTGCGGTTCGATTTTCGCTTCCGCGTCTCGTATACACGAGTTTGTCGTTGCTTGGAAATCTTTTATGCAACAAAAACAAACTATCATTATTGTTTTGTCCGTGTTTTGTTTAATATATTGAAATGTAATTGTCATCTCTGAATTTTTTGAAAAAGCAGATCGATGTATAAGAAAACAAACAGATTTAAAAAAAACCTTCTTTTGTAGTAAATAATAAATCTACTGATATATATATATATAAATAAAACAAATAGCTTTAATTATCTTCCCAAACAAAAACAAAACTATTAAATAAGCTATATAAACAAATTTTTACTACGTTAATAAAAAAACACCGATCAAAATAAAAATAATATAATAATAAAAAATAAATAAATATATAAGGTAAGAAATAAAAATAAAAAATAAAAATAAATAAAAACAAGCAAAATAATTTAACCCAAATAAATAAATAAACAAATAAACGACTTCAAGTAAAATAACCGCCAAAATAGACTACCCACAATGCACCACTGACCCGTATATATAAATAGCCGAGAAATATAACAGCATTCGTGGCCTGATGATTGCGCCTAGCATGAAACAGACTGTCGCCTCTAAGTGTTGACTTCAATGTTCACTTTTATATGTACACACGCTCTGTCTCTGATATTGAGCACTTTATCCCATAAATATAGCACATTTTAAGACTATATATATATATATATATATATATATATATTTAATATATATGATGTTTTTATTACTGTTCCGTCTTTTCACAATTGTGTTGTAATGGATAGCAGCTTCGATTGAGGAATCGGAGAGCCGAGTTCGAATTCCATTCAAATCCATTCACTTACGTGATAATGAATTTTCCTTTTCTTCCCCCACCAGGTAAATAGCAGGACAGACTGGATTCTATAGCCTTGGATGACAACTGGTCTACAACAGAAAGAAATGGCAATGGAAAAAAAAAACTGCCTTGTCAAAAGATCGCCTAAGCACGTTGGATTAATGGATAGCGGCTCAGATTAGGGAGAGCTGAGTTCGAATTCATTACATTCACTTACGTGCTAATAACCTTGGGAAAGATATGAATCCTCTTCTTCTCACCACAGCTATGGTTAAATAAAGATATGACAACCTACTACGGGGGAAAAATTACCTTATCAGTCATGTATCGAATGATACATGATCGCCTAAGTGGGTATTACGTATGACACATAATATATGTTAATTAGCGTTGGTAGTAATATTATGCTTATGATTGATTTTTATTATTAAAATTGATGTTTAAATGAAAAATGATTTGCTTATCGACTATAAAATACCCATTATTGAGTTAAGTCATACATTTTAGATGCATCAAGGGTGGTCTTCAGTGATGCACTGTTCTCATCGCCGATTTCACGGACGTAAAAAATGCAATAAATATACCAGCCTACCTCGGTATGGATTCCGGAAATAAAAAAAACCGGATGTAGTAATAAGACACCATTATATAGAAGAGGAGTGTGAAAAGCCCTGTTTTCATTGGCTGACGCTGACTGACATATGTCAATAAGAACGGTCGAAGTCCAGCTTTACTAGTTTACTAATTTAGTAATTACTGTTTTTTGCAATGTCGCGGTGCGTAGCACGACGCATTCAAGGAGGCGGCCTGTTTCACCTAGAATCAGGTCGGGGTTGCTGTTGGAGCCGATATGATGCGAAACCCGAAATCGGCGATGAGAACAGTGCATCACTGAAGACCACCCTTGATGCATCTAAAATGTATGACTTAACTAACCATTACTGATAAGTGTGTGTTCTATATTATCTAATTCTTTAGAGAGAATTATTTTGGCTGGAGAAATGAATTTAGCTCTTTGGATTAGTTCATTAATGACATCAGTCTTATATTTTTCAGGGTCTTCTCTGTTCTAGTTTAGAATACAAGAGTTAAAACCACTAGACTTTTTTGGACGGAGATGTAAAATTATCACTGTTATAGTGAATAAAAATATCTAGAAATGGGATATTTTATACGTTATTACGAAAGGATATATATATATATATATATATATATATATATATATATATATATATATATATATATATATATATATATATATATATATATATAAATAAAAAAAAAGAACAGTAAGATATAAAATCCGGTGTTCTTATAGATATTTTTATTTTTACACAATAGTGCTCAATGTAAATTTATAGAGCCTTAATATTATAAATTAATTGATTTAAAATATGTTTTTTCGCTACACAGTGATAACCATGTTTCAAAAATGGAAGCTAAAGCCTTCGAATTTAATTTTGTTATTAAATTAAAGACATTAGTTCCATTTCCTCGTCAAGCGAATTTTGGAGTAACTTATTTTTTAAATTTACGGTTTTAAAGGCACGGCAAAGATTCATAATTGGGGGTTTCCAAGGATACCGAAAAACGCCGGATAATGTAATTAATACTGTTTAATAAAAAAACAAAAAACAGAGCAATTACCTAAATAAATTATATCTATAAAAATAACGTATAAACGGAATATATATATATATATATATATATATATATATATATATATATATATATATATATATATATGAATAAATTTCCAAAAGGATAGAATCCAGGTAGAACCAGAATAAGAATATAATATAAAAGGCTCAAATATTCCATGGTTATAATTGATTACATTGGAATCGTAAACATGATCCAATTCATCAGACCTACAAATTCAAAAAGAAATCGGAAAATATAACTCCGGGTATAAAAAACAAAATTTTAGTGAGAGTGTATGTGTGGGAGTAGGAAACAAGTTTGAAAGTGAGATGTATGAAAGCTTTAGAGAGAGGGTGTAATAGAGGAAAGAAGAACAGGAACGCCTAAAGGTGAAGGTGGGGATTAAAATTTAACAGAGAGAAGTTTTAAAGAGAGGAGTTAAATAACGGTTTAAATGAGTGAGATACAGATAAATAGGAATTATTTTCAGATGCATAATTCGCTACCGAATCGCTGACATGAGACTGAGAAAAATTAATCTGAGAGGTGCCCAGGCCTGCGGAACAGCTGCCCGAGGCCGCGCCCTCTCATTGCAGCAGATAGAGGCGATTGGTACACGCACCGAGGACAGCACAACCAACTGCGGACAGTTTTTGTTCCTAGCCCGGGTATACGCGCTCGGGTCCTCCACCTTAAAAAAAGACCTTGTTTCACAACTCGCCTTAGTGGGGAGACAGAGTAAATACCCAAGATATATATATATATATATATATATATATATGTGTGTGTGTGTGTGTGTGTGTAAATGTATATATATATATTAAGTACATATATACGTATATATATTATATATATGTATATATTAAACATGGCAAAATATATTTTAAAGGAAATGCATTGTGAATAATTTAATCAAAGTGGACTGCAAATAAAGAAAGTGAATTAATGCATTATTTGTTGTGTAAAAATCTTTTAAATATTTCATTGCAGAAATACATTGGTAATTGGAGAATAGTGCGCACCATTTTCCTATAGAAATGGATTGGAGGTAATTTCCTATAGAAATGCATTGGAGGTAATTTTCCTATAGAAAAGAATTGGAGATCATTTTCTTATAGAAATGCATTGGAGATAATTTTCCTATAGAAAAGCACTGGAGTTATATTTCCTATAGAATTGCATTGGAGATAATTTTCCTATAGAATTGCATTGGAGATAATTTTCCTATAGAATTGCATTGGAGATAATTTTCCTATAGAATTGCATTGGAGACAATTTTCCTATATAAAGCATTGGAGATAATTTTCCTATAGGATTGCATTGGAGATAATTTTCCTATAGAATTGCATTGGAGATAATTTTCCTATAGAAAAGCATTGGAGATAATGTTTTTGTCTACCTTCTTCCAGTCCTCTAGTCCCTTGGCCTAACCAATAAGCCAATTCTCCATCTCTCTCTCGCTCTCTCTCTCTCTCTCTCTCTCTCGTTGTGTGAGTGAATCTAATGGCTGACGCTGGTTTGGTATTGTCGTAATGAATTCGACGCACCACGAACACGGACACTTAGACCACACACTGCATTGTTGGCAGACTTCCGCCTTCCTATGCAGATGATTTCCGCTCCTTGTAATTTATGCAAATGAACTATGATGTTGTATGTTAATGAGTTCTGTTAATGACCTTTTTGTGTTTGTCAATTCGCTTTGTAAATAACGGCGTGACTGGTAGAAAGAAAGTCTGCCAACCTTACAACAAGTCTGGCTTTATTTACCAGGAGGATTGGGAATCAATTTAATCGTAGACCCCTCAATAAATAAACTTCCTACAGATACCATCGATAAACAGGCATCTACGTCTATAGCCTCTTTTTTTTTCCTGATATTAATGCAACTATATTAACATTAATGTATTTTTCACATTATTGAAATACTAGGCGTAGGATAAAAGGCAGTATTCCAGTTTAATTTCTAAAATTAACTGCAGCTTATAGGTGTGTTATAATCTTTAACTAACCTAACTTTACATTTCATGGGCATTAATCATTTCACCCCAAACAAGGCGAAAATGCCACTAATACGCAGAGGCTAACGAAGAGTAAAAGTATAAAAGACTGAAAATTAGTGTAGTGCTTTTAATTTTACATGACGATTTTAAAAATCAAAACTACGCTTTGAAATACTTTTATCACTATTACAGACTTTCAATAATTAAGCAAACGCATTTGATAAAGCAAATGCTAAAACCTATTTGAACTGCTAGGAAAACTTGAATTTAAAAATGTTGTAACCTAGGGAAAGTTACTGAATAGAATAATCACACGAAAATTGGTAATGGACGGTGATACTTAGGACACGAACAGCATATAAGATTCGCCGGCCTTCTTCAGGTGGTGATCCTCAAGGACACATGACACAGTTTGTTTGATCAAGTTACAGGAGCCAAAGAGTGTGAGTTTAGTACCCGGCTAGGGCAGTAGAAAACAGGGAAATTAACAGGAGATAACTGATAACTGACATCCATTAAACATGGCACGTAGAACTAGAAGAGTCTACCCCATAGAGCGAAATAAAGGGTTCAGTTCTATATTCCAACCACCTGAAGAAGGCCGGAGCGTACAACGTCCGAAACGTTGTAATAAATATGGCGACACAGATGAGGACAATTGTCCGAATAATGTAAATAGTTTATATATTACTTCATCTCAGAAATATAGACAGATACTGAAGGGCCGAAATGTAATAAATATGGCAACAAAGATGAGGACAATATTTTGAATAATGCAAATAGTGTACATAATACCTCATCTCAGAAATATAGACAGATACTGAAAGGCCGAAACATTGTAATAAATATGGCGACAAAGATGAAGACAATAGTCTGAATAATGTAAATAGTTTATATATTACCTCATCTCAGAAATATAGACAGATACTGAAAGACCGTAAGGTTATAATAAATATGGCGACAAAGATGAGGACAATAGTCCGAATAATGTAAATAGTATACATAATACCTCCTCTCAGAAATATAAGCAGATACTAAAGGGCCGACGCTTTGTAATAAATATGGCGACAAAGATGAAGACAATAGTCCGAATAATGTAAATAGTTTATATATTACCTCATCTCAGAAATATAGACAGATACTGAAAGACCGTAAGGTTATAATAAATATGGCGACAAAGATGAGGATAATAGTCCGAATAATGTAAATAGTATACATAATACCTCCTCTCAGAAATATAAGCAGATACTAAAGGGCCGACACTTTGTAATAAATATGGCGACAAAGATGAAGACAATAGTCCGAATAATGTAAATAGTTTATATATTACCTCATCTCAGAAATATAGACAGATACTGAAAGACCGTAAGGTTATAATAAATATGGCGACAAAGATGAGGACAATAGTCCGAATAATGTAAATAGTATACATAATACCTCCTCTCAGAAATATAAGCAGATACTAAAGGGCCGACACTTTGTAATAAATATGGCGACAAATATGAGGACAATAGTCCGAATAATGTAAATAATGTAAATAAAGAAGTCTTTTATCAGATTTGAACTCATGTCATGTATCTTTAGAAGGCTGTTAACCATGACAGATCATCATCATTTTCTAATAGTCATTTTGAAACAAGGCTAAAACTTTTTTTAAAGAACGCCAATATTTTAATTAGTTCAAAAGTTTATATAATGGATAGTCTATTTCGAATGCTAGTATCCACTAATAATCTCGTTTGTCCATATATATATATATATATATATATATATATATATATATATATATATATATATATATATATATATATATATATATACTCAGTTAATCCTTGTAAAAGTGACGTCATGCTTCTTCAGAATAGACGTTTAAAAGTAATCTGTTGAATTCAACATTTGCTAGGAATGGGTGAAGGCTAAAATTATACTTGATATGATAGGCGCCGACCGTGAATCTTTAGTGCCTATGAATAATGAGTTTCATTTCCATGGGGATGCCACGTTTGTTTCTTTTGGCAGAACTTAGCTCAGTTTGATAAAAGTCTATTTCGATATAATCGTACGTCAGTGACCAACTAGAATACGAATTCCCCATTCAACGCTGACCATAACTCGTGTGATTCAACAAACACACAACAGAGGAACATTCTAGTAATGGTTTCAGGGATCAGCAAGCAAGAACCTGCGATCTCTTTAGGGTTTTCTGTTATCTTAAAATGAAGGACGTTCACTGTTTCCTCTATTAGGCATCTGGGCTGAGAAAATTTAATAATCGTCTAAATTTCTGAGATGAACGATTTTTATTTTATTATTTCATATATTTGACGAGATTTTTTTCATGGTTGCCCGAACGTTTGAGATTAGATATTTCCATTGTCCCTTACATTTTTAGAAATTTATTCATAGTGCCGTCTGAATTTTGGGATTATGCTATGAAATATCTACCCTCCTGTATGGCTGTAAATGCAGAACAACTACAACTAAGAAAATTTATTGTTCTGCAGGAGGATACTGAGAAATTTATCGACGGAATATTTGAGCAAAAAGAAAATTTGAAAGAAAACTGGAACTAAAAGGACATTTATACTTAACATCAAAAAAAAGATCTTTGAAATTTCAGGGAGACGTAATGAGGAAAGCGGGCTTGGAAAATTAGACGCTCACAAGACATACGGATGGCAAGAGAGACAGAAAAAAGAGCGTGTAGTCTACTAAATGTTTTTGTCTGAAAGCATGGAAAAGATGAAATAAAGAAAGATGGCAATGAAGGAAACGTTGCTTAGAGCTAAAAGGATCAATAAGTTTTGGGTGAGTGTTAAAGTTTTTGGGTACTTTAATATACTAGTGAGCCAACCAAAATGAGCTGACTCATTTTATACTTGACCAATAGAAGAATTAACCAATCAGAAAACTCAAAATATTCAATTCGACGTGTATAAAGGCAGCTATGTTTTTTCCGAATATTCACTGCCAACTCCCAAGACATTCGAAGACTGAAGAATTACGGAACAGCTGCTGCAATTGGCAATATTGTCAGATCCAATAGAGTATCTGACTCGTGAGTGTTAATCTTTAACGTTGTTTCATTGAACAGATTTCGTACTGCGCTGGATTCTATATTCATAGACTACGACGAACATGGACAACAGTGAGGGCATGATCGTCTACGTGCAGGTGAAGGTGAAGGGGCCATGGAGTAAATTCTACAAAAGATGTTTTAACATCTATATCTTCTACTGAATTCTTTCTTACTTTATTAACCCCTCTTTTCTGGAAACTGAATTTAAGTTATCTATATTCGGTGATTAGAATCATTTATCCACGTGATTAATAAAATATGCTTGTTGTACTTTGGACGAATATATTCTTCGTCGTTCAGGATAAGTATCAGGAACGAGAAAGATGGACGAGATTCGGATAAGAATAAGAAATTCATAATAGAAAAAGAAGAGCTGTCTATGTCATGTAGCAACACTTATACTAGTTTGATCATTAAACCGCTACCATCGAGACTCCATTCTTATTTCTAATTCTACTCACTTTTTTAAACTTATAACAATTTTAAAAATTAAAAACTACGCTTTGAAATAGATTATCACTATTAACAAACTTTCAACAATTACGCAGACGCATTTGATAAGGCCAACGCTAAAACCTATTTGAACTACTAGGAAAACTTGAATTTCACTTCAAGCAAGGCGAAAATGCCACTAGTACGCAAAAAGAGAGTGAGAGTAAAGAGAGAGGGGTTACAGAGAGTGAGTGTAAAGAGGGAGGGGTTACAGAGAGTGAGAGTAAAGAGGGCGGGGTTACAGAGAGTGAGAGTAAGAGTAAAGAGGGAGGGTTTACAGAGAGTAAGAGTAAAGAGGGAGGGGCTACAGAGAGTGAGAGCAAGAGTAAAGAGGGAGGGGTTACAGAGAGTGAGAGTAAGAGTAAAGAGGGAGGGGGTTACAGAGAGTGAGAGTAAGAGTAAAGAGGGAGGGGGTTAAAGAGAGTGAGAGCAAGAGTAAAGAGGGAGGGTTACAGAAAGTGAGAGCAAGAGTAAAGAGGGGTGTTTGAGGAAAGGATAAAGAGAAGGACTGGGATCAAGATCAAGGCATCAGAAGATGTCGATTGGCATTACATTTGAATATTTGAAGACTATAGCTATCGGGAAAGCAAGTAAGAGGAAGGGAGTTCCACTGTCGGGAAGTGAGAGATAAGAAGCTGTTGGAGTAGAAGAGATGGTTACATTTAACTGTTTCGACAGTGAAAGGGTGGGACCGAGATGCCAACCTAGTATCACGCTTAAATTCTTGCAATTTGGGAACCAGTGAAAGTAGCTCGTCAGAGCTATTGTCACGAAAAGATTTGTAGGGAAGACACAAAGAAGTCACACCACGTCTGTGAGAAAATGACTGTAGACGAAATGCCAGATCAGGAACAATCACATTTCATATCCGTCTGTGGAATTTGTCGGGGACCTCGAGATGAACAGCGGGGGCATCGGGTAAAGAAAGGAAAAAGATAAATGTTGATCTGAACTACAATGTTGTGGAAAGCCATGACTGTGGCACATAAAAAAACGTTTTTATGAGCCTAGTTTTTGAAAGTATAGCCAAAGTGAAGGATTTACTATAAATAGTGATATGTGTCGTTATATGATCGATATTTTGTCTTCGACCAGTACGAAATGAGATTGATAATCATGATTCGATGTGATTCCAGCAGGATGTTGCGTCAATCTTTTTTTTGTAGTGGGGTGCGGTGAGGGAATCGAATCACCTTGCGTGGAGTTGACATTTATTGGCCATTAAAATTACCTGATCTAAGTGCACCTGAGTTTTTTTTTGCGTTTGGGGATATTTAAAGAAAAATGTCTACATCAGTAATCTTGGGACATTTAATGGTCGAAGTTGTGTTACCACAGAATCAATTTCCGAAATCAGTCAAGAATAATTATTTAAAGTTGCGAAAAATGTTCTTTTGAGAACACATTTTGGTTGTCCTTGGACCACACTTAAAAGGTTTTGTTTTATACTAAATCTTCATTTTCAGATTTGCATTCACATAACAAAAATCCATTTTTAATGATTAAATCAATCCAGGAACGTCTGATCATCACTGGACAGACCCGATTTTTTATTTTATTTTTTTTACGGCTTATCAACCTCAACGAGATATTTAATACCGACAAGATTTTTATTGCTGGTAATATTTTTGTTCAAAAATGTATTGCTGTTAATATTTAAAAAAAATGTATTGCTGGTAATATTTTAAAAAAAATCTATTGCTGGTAATATTTTAAAAAAATCTATTGCTGGTAATATTTTTTTTAAAGATGTATTGCTGATAATATTTTTCAAAAATGTATTGCTGGTAATATATTTTAAAAAATGTATTGATGGTAATATATTTTTTCAAAAATGTATTGCTGGTAACATTTAAAAAAATGTATTGCTGGTAATATTTAAAAAAAAATGTATTCCTGGTAATATTTTCTTTTTTTAAATGTATTGTTGGTAATATGTTTTTTTTCAAACATTTATTGCTGGTAATGTTTTTTTTAAAAAATGTATTGCTGGTAATATTTTAAAAAAAATGTATTGCTGGCAATATTTTTTTTTAAAGATGTATTACAGATAATATTTTTTAAAAAATGTATTGCTGGTAATATTAAAAAAAAATGTATTGCTGATAATATATTTTTAAAATATATTGATGGTAATATATTTTTTCAAAAATGTATTGCTGGTAATATTTTTTTAAATGTATTGCTGGTAATATTTTTTTAAATGTATTGCTGGTAATATTTTTTTTTCAAAAAGGTATTGATGGTAATATTTAAAAAAAATGTATTCCTGGTAATAATTTTTTTTTTTAAATGTATTGTTGGTAATATGTTTTTTTTTTAAAAATGTAATGCTGGTAATATTTTAAAAAAATCTATTGCTGGTAATATTTTTTTTAAAGATGTATTACAGATAATATTTAAAAAAAATGTATTGCAGGTAAATTTTTTTTTAAATTTATTGCTGGTAATATTTTTTTTTCAAAAATGTATTGTTCGTAATAATGCATTGCTGGTAATTTTTCTTCAAAAATTCATTGCAGGTATTAAAATCTATTTTTATACTTTCATAATGTTTTGACCACTTTTGCGGATTAACTATTTTCCCATAGTTTGGACCCTAACAGGTACTACCACCCTGGGTCAGGGTAGACCTGGGAATACCAGCAATTAAGAGGTGGTTTCCCGCTCCTCAAAACCTCCTGATCAGAGGTCTTACTGTTGAATGTAGTTTATCGTCTTACCCAGGACGCTTCAGTTGGTGGGGAGGGGGGCCTACCCCTCTATAGATGTGCAGTCGGCCTATTCTAAATCGCTTACCGGCATGGCCTCCCCCATTTTATTCCAGTCTTTCTGAATGGTTGCACTCTCTATCGGGACTCAAGTTCCCGTCAAATGGAACTCATATATACAATACATATACAGGGTGACCCCAAAAAACGGGAACTTTTTAACAATCCAATAAAACCAAGAGTGATGGAAGAAAAATATTTAATTCATAGTAATTGAAACCTGAAAACATGCCATTTAAGAAACAATGATGGAATTTTCATTTTTTAAAAATTACGTCCTGTAGATGGCGTCCTCCTGTACGAATGCATTCTTGAAATCTGCTGTTGAGATTCCTCATTAACTGCTGCAACATCTCAACTGGGATACTGTGAATTTCATCTTGAATTCTCTGTTTTAACTCATCTAGAGTTCTTGGTCGAGTTGTGTAAACTTTACTCTTGAGATAGCCCCACAAGAAAAAAATCACAAACGGATAAATCTGGCGATCTAGGGGGCAAGGCAACGTTAGCGAATCTTGAGGTCACACGGTTACCGAACAATTCTCGTTACTAAAATGGCGAAATGTTTACTTGCTCAAGGTCACTGTCTCGCAGTGTTGCTACTTGCTCCTGGCTGGCAATACGCACTTTAAAAATTCCCGTTTTTTGGGTCAACCTGTACGTTTCCAGATCCTTTCACATTAAGGCGTGATACCCCAGGCATCTATACTTGGACCTACTGCGTTTCTTATCTTCATTTTTTTTACAGTAAGGTTCACTCTGTACAAAGGGTCACTAGAGGTAGATGGTTACGTTAAGGAATAGTTTATGTGGATAGAAGGGGAAGCTAATCGTTAACTCTAGGCTTGAACAGGATAATATCGGGGAAATATCCCCTTGGGAGTCTGTTCCATAGAGCAGTTGTTCGTGGAAAGAGGCTTTTAGAGTAGAACTTACTTCTCACCGATGGAATATGGAGGGAATTTGGGTGATTTTTTACTATGTAAGTGGCATGGCGGGTCTTAGTTGTGAAGGTTGGTACTTGGTTGAACTAAAAAGAATGTAGTTGGTCCGAGCACTTTCCATGGAAGTAGCGACAGAGCAGTGAGAGACTCGTCACATCTCGCCTGTGTGTGTGTGTGTGTGAGAGAGAGAGAGAGAGAGAGAGAGAGAGAGAGAGAGAGAGGGGTTGGAGGGTGGAAAATAATCGTCTTCAACAAGGATTTGGGGACCCTTTTGAACTTTATAAAAACTGGAAAAGTGAGGTCTGGGCAGCTCTTGACCAAATATGGCAACAGTACTCCATTTTCAGCCTATCTGGCTTTTATAAAGGTAGAAGATAGCATGAAGAGTCAAATTTACTTTCTCATCAGAACCCATCTTTCAAATTTACAAATCTATCATTCGTCAGTGCATTGAAAACTGCTGCGATATCTGGTCTGGTGCGCCTGTTATTAACCTCGAAGATCTTGACAAAATCCCAAGAAGGATCTGTAATGTAATCGAGCTTGACTTGGCATCTCGACTACAGTCACTTTCTCACCGACGTACGTGGCTTCCATCTGTCTTTTCTACAAACATTTTTATGGGAACTGCTCTGACGAGCTTTTTTTTCCCTAGTGGCCCGACTCCATAAATTTAAGCTTGCTACTAGATTGGTAACTAGGTCTCACCGTTTTACTTATGAACTAGCTAAATGCAATCGACATTCGCACTTTCCATCTGTGGTACTCCGTACCGTTTACTTGCTTCCCTGGTAACTACACTCCTCAAAAATCTAAATCTAACATCAATCGCCATCTTCTATCTTCTTGAATCCCGTTCATCTGTTGTTCTTTCTTCATTTCTCCCTATACTCAGTTTTTTCTTGTGGCTTTGGTCTGTCTTTTCTATCAATATTTTCAACGCAAATCTTCTAATGAAATCTTCTGCTTGGTACCTCGACCTTATGAATTTAAGAGTACTACTCGATTGGCAATTAGGTCTCATCGTTTTACTGTTGAAATAGCTAGATGTAAACGTAAGTTCTATTCTAATAGTTTCTTCCCCCGCACTTCTCGCCTGTGGAATTTTCTTCCATTTTCTTGCTTCCCAAACATCTATAATCTTTAAAGATTTAAATGCAATATCATTAGCAACCTTCTGTCGTCCTTAATCTTCTTCTTTATTTTTTTTTCCTATCCCTAAAGTCTTCGCATTTTTTTTTTCACCAGTATCTAGTTCATCTTTTTCGTGGATTTTCCTGACTCGTTCCTTCCAGCAGTCTCTCTCAGACATCGGTGTCAACAGGTCCTCCAGATGACAGCCCGCGTCATCTACATGTTGGTCAATGTGGATATGATGAGGTCTTCCAACCGATCTTTTGCCGCGCAGTGGGTTCCATAGGAGAGTGTCGCTCACAATTTCTGACCTACTTTTCCAGGAGTGACCAACTAGCCGAAGCGTTCTCTCTCTTAGCGAAACTTGTGATAGGAGGAAGGTCTCCATACAGGCGTTTCTTTTTTGGATGTTTGTTCCAGCTGATGTCCAATGCAACTAGTAACATCCTTGTGTATGTTCTTTTTGTCCCACTGAGCTGCTAGTTAGGTCATAGGCGAGATCAGCTTCTAAACTCCGGTCATCGAAAGTGTTTGGGGTGCACTCTTATATTGTTGATGCAATTATAAAGTAAAAAGGTAAAGTATAGTGGGGGAGGCATTAGTATTTCCAGAAACAAAATCTTAACAATGTTTATACCCACAATTTTCAAGTGTGTGATGTTCAAATGAAACTTTTTGAAATATTTATATTTTTAAAATAATTCATATGTTTTTCTATAATTATTAGATATACCTGTGTGTAGTCAAGTAAACTAATTGCATTGTAAGCTATGTAATATTTTGTGTTATTGAATGAGACACACGGTTCGCTGGGGACTGTGAGGTTCCGTAGAAGGGAACGAGGCAGGTCTCATCGCTATGTATCCTGTGATTTTTAAAAAGCAATTTTTTGGCAATTCCATGTAACGGTTGTTAGCAGATATTCGATGCCAAACAACTTCTCTGTTAGATCTAATAATTCGTCTCCTATTGGAGAATGGAAAGTAGAGTGTAGAAGGTCTTCATTTTCGGCTTCATCTGACTATTCCAAAGGTAGAGGATAGTGAGGTACTTGCTAAAATGGTACGGGAAACTGAACATGTTACCAGCATCTTTAAGACGTATGGATGAGTTCAACTTGAGATCTGGTATGAGTTTTTCTTAATACATGGGGCCTTACCGCGAGGAACATCCGTTATTTTGCGATTGCTGAAAGTTCTCTGTCTGACTGGTAATAGTGGAAGATCAAAACTTTGGCATTGAACGTGAAAGGTTTTTTTTGCCACTGTGATATTTATATATTAAAAAATAGTTCATATGTTGATTTTGTATAATTATTAGATATACCTCTGTGCAGTCAAGTAATGGTGGAAGGTCAGTAGTTTGGTCTTTGAGCCAGTCCCCCCCACCACCACAGTGAGCTGCTAGAGTTAGATCAGAGGAGAGATCAGCTGCTAAGCTCTAGTCATCTAGGGTTTTGGAAGTGCACCCATAAAACCGTTGTTATCAGCATAAATATCAGAGATTTAAACTCGGCATATGGATAATTTCTAACAGATTTATCATAGAAGGAAAGGGAATTCAATATAGAATGGGCTATGTGAAACGTGACTTTCAATATTATTTTTCCTTTGTTTGCGCAACCTAATTAGATATGGAACAGATCAACCCCAAACTGTGTCATGACAAGAGAAAGTGATGAAGATTCAAACTCTTTGCATTATCTATCATTACATTTCTACAGACAATGTCTACTTTAGCGTGACTTATTACCAGCCAATGAAAGTTTGTCTTTGCATCCTGGTCGGCTTCCAGTTTTACCAACATTAATCTCTCTTCCTCTTCTTGAATATCTGCCACTTTTATTTTCTTCCCTTGCCTATTTCGTTCGTCTCTCCTTTGTTAGCATGGGCTCTCAACTTTTTAACCTTCAAGCAAACAAATCGTACACCCTTGGGACCGAGTAAAATGCCACCAGACAGCTCCGCCTCATTATGCTAAGAAGGGGCACGCTATATCTACGGCTTGTCCGTTGGTCTACCATCTTATTCTTTCTTTCTTTTTTTGAAAACACATGAAACTTGTATCATATTTTGACTTCTGTATCAAAATATGGAACAGATCAACCCAGATCTAACCTACTCTGTTCCTTATCTTTATCTACGATCTTCCTGACGTCATAGATTCTCAAGAAGGCATCTACGCAGACGACACTATAATTTATTCTGTCTCAAAAAAAAATCGAGTGTTGTTGACAAAACTAACATGGCCGTTCGTCTCGAAAAGGACCTCCAATCGGGAGGGACAGGAATTGGCTGGTTAACTTTAATGCCTCAAAAACAAAACTACTCACCAGAGAGAACCATCCCTGTCTCCCATTAGAATACCTGACGGTCAACACCACGAGAGCCCCTCTTTGCGACTGCTCGGTTTCACATTGACTGCTGACCTGAGATGGAACAAATACATTGAGTCAATAGCTTCGTCTACTGCAAGGAGCAAGGAATGTTGGCTCCCTGTGCCGAGCCAGAAAATTTTTCTCGCCGGAGTCGATCCATTAAATGTACAAATCAACCATTCGCCTTTGCATGGGGTATTGCTGCCATTTGTGGTCTGGTGCCCCTTATGTTTGTCTCAAGGTACGGGATAAGAACCAGAGATGGATATGCAATGTAATTGGCACTGATCTGGCATCTCGTCTGCAGTCGCTCTCTCACAGACGTGCCGTTGCCTCCCTCTGTCTGTTTTTACAAATACTTTCATGGTAACTGGTCCGAGGAGCTGCTTTCACTGGCTCCCAGACTTCACGAATTTAAGCGTTCAACTAGGCTGGCATCTCGCTCTCACCTTTCCACTGTAGAAACTGTTAAATATAGCCGTCTCTTCTACTCCAATAGCTTCATGTCTCGCACCTCTCGCCTGTGGAACTCCCTCCCCTTTTCCTGTTTCCCTGATAGCTATAATCTCCAACTATTCAAACGTAATGTCAATCGACGTCTCCAGATGCCTTGATCTATCCCCTATCCTTCTATTCATCCGTTCCTCTATCACTCCTCTTTGCTCTAGCTCCAACTCTCTGTGACCCCTTGCGTGCTAGTGGCTTCTTGCCTTGCTTGGGGGAAACGTTTAATAAAAATCGAATTAATCTATCGCTTCCTTTGGGTCGACTGGGTTTGGGGGTCTGTAAAACTGGACAGAACGGGGTCAGAATAAATCAAATATGTTAGAAGAAAGGCGCCAAGGTTAGTGTTTTTAGACAATTACAGAATAGGTATTTGCACTATTTAAATCGTTCGGACTGTTATCCTCATCTTTATTGTCATGTTCACGACGTTTCCGCCATTGTATGCTTCGGCCTTCTTCAGGATGTTTATATTTCTGAGATGAATTATTTTAACTATTTACACTACTTACATTGTTCGGGCTGCTGTCCTCCTTGTTATTGTCATATTTACAACGTTTCGGTCGTTGTACGTTTCGGCCTTCTTCCGTCGATATACGTTGGAATTTCGAACTGAGCCGTTTATTTAATCCAAGCAGACATGGCTCAGTTGATAAACGAGTTGCTTGAAGTAATCCAGTGACTTGAGGCAATGAGTTGGGAGTTCAATATCTGGCCACAGCAGAGGTGAGCAAAAAATTTGGAGAGTTGAGTTACTAAAGGGATATGACTGAAACTGAGATATCCAGAAAAAGGCATGGCATGTGGAACTAGAAAAATCTAACCCTATGGACGAAATAAAGCGTTCAGTTCAAAATTTTAGCGTATATCACCTGGAGCGTACAACGGCCGAAACGTTGTGAATATGACGATAAAGACGAGGACAACAGTCCAAACGGTGTAAATAGTGTAAATAGTTAAAATACCTCACCTCAGAAATATAAACATCCTGAAGAGGGCTGTAGCGTACAATGGCCGAAACGCGGTCGTGTTCTTACTTCAGTCTGAATATTGGTCGTATTTATACTTGAATCTAATATTGCTTTTATACTTGAGTCTATATAAAAACGTTGATTTGATTCATACTTGAGCCTATAGGAAGATAACAGTCATGTACTTAGTTTAGTTCCAATATGGGTCGTGTTTATACTTAAGTCTGAATATTTTTTATACTAGAGTCTATATGAAAACGTTGTTTATGCTCATACTTGAGCCTATAGGAAGATAGCTGCCATGTTCTTACTTCAGTCTGAATATTGTTCGTGATTATACTTGAGTGTAAATATTGTTTTTATACTTGAGTCTATATGAAAACTTTGGTTAGATTAATTCCTGAGCCTATGGGAAGATAGCAGTCATGTACTTAGTTCAGTCTGAATATTGGTCATGTTGATACTTGAGTCTAAATATTTTTTTATACTCGAGTCTATATAAAAACGTTGTTTGTATTCATACATAAGCCCATAGGAAGATAGCAGTCATTTTTCTAGTTCAGTGTGACTATTGGTCGTGTTTATACTTGGGTTTATTGTTTTTATACTTGTCTTTATATGAAATCGTTGGTTTGGTTCATACTTGAGCCTATAGAAATATAACAGTCATGTACTTTGCTGTGCAGGTAATCATTGTCTGGATTTCTGGTCTGTGTAATTATCATTATTCACACTATTTACATGCGGGTTATTATTTGTATCTATCTTGTTTCCATTCCAACGTTTCAGCCATTTGGCTCGACGGAACAATAGCTTAGTGAATTAAAGTGCTGATTCGTGAATTTAGTGACATAATAACTGTGAATTTAAATCCTGGACTGGGCAGTGTGTACTTGGACTCAATGTAAACAGGACGAAGAATAACACTACTAGAAATAAGAAGTAGACAAGATATACCTAAACATGGGAAGTGGAACGAGAACAGTATATCCCCGTAGGTTAAAGAAAGGGTTCAGTTCAGAATTCCCTGTATTTCCCTTCACGGTTGG
>OZ038512.1:70209581-70262999 GCA_964036315.1 Acanthosepion esculentum
TCCATGTTTGGCCAGTACACGTAACTTCGCATTAAGGATTTTATCCTGTTCTTTCCTGTTTGGCTCATGTGAAAATCCTTGAGGATTCGCCTTTGTAGCGTTTTCGGGGTTACTACTCTTTCATTATATAGCAGAACATTATCACATAACGAAAAACTGTCTGATATATGCTTATCTTTTCCTACAATTTTTGTTTTCGTTTCCTTTATAAATTCGTCATTCACTGTTTCGTTTCTTATTTCCTGTAATGTGACGGGGAGGTCTCGAATTGTGCTACAGAATGATGTTCTAATATCTTCCTCATATCGTAGAGCTGCATTTACGGAATCTTCTAATGGCTCCGTTTTCTTTGGTATTAGTCTCGAAAGACCATCTGCATGCCCGATTTTGTTTGATGGAAGATACTCCAATTTAAAGTTATAGTTTAATAAAATCGTCCCCCATCTTAGCAATCTATTAGCAGTGTAGACAGGTAGACCTTTCTTTGAACCAAATATTGTCAATAACGGCTTGTGGTCCGTCTTTAAGGTGAAAAATCTACCGTAAATATATCTGTGGAATCTCGTAACCGCAAAAATAATCCCCAGCGTTTCTTTTTCGATTTGCGAGTAATTTTATTCATCTGGTAGTAACATTCTTGACGCATGCGCGATGGGTAATAGTGTCCCATCCGGCATTTTATGAAGTATACATGCCCCAACATCATAGGCACTCTCGACTATTACTTCCAGTTTTGGGTCATAATGTGCTAAATATAAATCTGCTGTTATAGTCTTAATGATTTTGTCAAAAGTTTTCTGACATTCATATGACCATTCCCAAACTTTTACCTTCTTCAACAGTTCGTTTAGGCATGCGCGTAATTTGTGCATGTTAGGAATAAATTCTTGGTAATAATTCACTAAGCCCAAGAAGCTTTGTAACTCGGCTAAATTTTTTTGAGTCGGCATTTTTTATTGCTGTGGCTCTTTCTGGTCTGGTCGTCTTCCTTCTTAATAATATGGCCCAGATATTTTATCTCCTTCATAAAGAAGTCACATTTATTTTCCTTTACATTAAAACCGTAATTTTGTATATGCCTGAAAAACTCTTGAACGTGTTCCCAGTGTTGTTCAATATTTTTGCTATTTATCAGGATGTCATCAAGATATCCGATCGTGAAATCCAGTCCGCCTAGCATAGTGTCCATTATTTGCTGAAATATAGCCGGCGCGACCTTGATCCCGAATGGTAATCTCTGGAACTTATATAACCCTTTATGTGTGTTTATGCACAACAACCTCGAGCTTTCCTCATCTACTGGTACTTGTAGGTATGCTTCGCTCAAGTCTATCTTTGAGAAAAATTTTCCTCCGTTCAACTTTGTGAAAACTTCCTCTGGACTAGGGAGAGGATAGTGATAATCCTTAATCGCTGCATTCAATCCCGTCGAGAAATCAGCGCATACTCGTATCTCACCCGAATTCTTTTTCACGTAAAACGTAGGTGCGGCCCATTGACTATATTCCACCTTTGTCAATATACCGGTTTTCACGACTCTATCCAACTCTTCGTCTATTATTTCTAATGATGCGAAAGGTACATTTCTTTTCTTCTTGAAAATGGGTTGTACATTTTCTTTTAGTTCGATTTTGGCCGCCATCTTTTTACACCTCCCGAGGCCGACTGAAAATACGTCGGGAAAACTCTCCTTTAATTTCTCCTTCAATTTCTCTGCCTCGGTTGATAACCTTTCCACTTTCTGGCAGAACGTATTTATCGGTAAATCCCAGAGATCAAATTTCTGCATCCAGTCAGTTCCAAATAAATTTTTCGTATTTTTTAGAACATACATCTTTAATTTCTTGGTCATCCCGTTGAACGTCACATTTGTGATAATCTCCTCCATAAATTTAATTTTTCTTCCTGTTCCCGACCTGGCTATATTATCTGTTCTTAACATGGTCGGTTTGTTTAATTTCTTTCACGTCTGTAAGCTAATAATGGTTAAATCTGATCTGGAATCTAATTGTAATCTGATTTTTTTGTTTAAAATTTCTACTTGTACGTATTTTCGTATATTTATCCCATCCGCTTGGTCAGTTCTAGTCACTCTTACTCGGCTTTTGTTTTCTTTCTTTGTTCTACAGTGCGACCTTTTATGTCCCACTTTATTACACGACAGACAAGTCTTATAGCAGTATGGACAATCTTTGTACCAATGTAAAGTCCCACAGCGATAGCATGGACTAGGTGGTGGTTTCTTCTGAGGTTTCATTTGACTTTTTGTAGTAAAATAATTGGTTTGGTTTGTTTTTGAGGAGGGAGAAAAACGTGTTTGTCGTTGTACTTTTCTTGTAGTTCGAGTTGCTTCTCTTCGTTTTTCTGTTGAATTTCTAATTGTTTTTCTTCGAGCCTAGTCTGTCTTTCCTCAATTTTTTGTTGCTGCTCGAATTGCATTTTCATTAGTTCCAATATCGTTGCCTTAAACTCTTCCATGTTTACACCGTAATTTTGTGTAACGAGTTTACCTTCTTTCTCAGTGTAGACTTCAGGTCTTTGTTGCCTGTTGTTCTGGAACCTTAGTACGAAAAATTTTTCCTGCGTAGAATTCGATTCTGTTCTGGCTGATTGGTAAAATCCGTGACTTCGTTACCACTGTTAAGGTTGGTGTCCAAAAAAATGTTTTCTTTTTTTTATCTTTGCGTAGAAGATTTTTTTTCCTTAATACCTCCGTCACCTCTGTTATGGACGACCGATAGGAAAAAGTTGTTTTTTTTTAGATTCTCAGCGTAGAATTCGTTTCTTCAATATCCTCGTCGCCACTGTTATGGTCCAGGTTAGGACCAAGGAAGAACAACACGAACACAAGAGTAGAAATAACGAAGATATATTACACGAAATAATAATACAAGATGTGGAAGGTGTTAGTATGACTGTCAGTCTGGTTTGGAGTGAACTACTATCGGCTCGACTCGATTAGTCCCTCTCTCTTGAGAAGCGTAGTATACATAGTGTTAGGAAGAGTTCATTCTTTAGTTATAGGTAAGGATCCATAACACCATCTCAGTCTGTTCATTTTCTATCTATCTATCTATCTATCTATCTATCTATCTATCTATCTATCTATCTATCTCAGTCTGTTCATTTTCTATCTATCTATCTATCTATCTATCTATCTATCTATCTATCTATCTATCTATCTATCTATCTATCTATCTCAGTCTGTTCATTATCTATCTATCTATCTATCTATCTATCTATCTATCTATCTATCTATCTCTCTATTCGCTTAAGTATATGCGTACATGGGTATATATGCGCGTGCGTGTGCGTATGTATGCATGCGTGTGTGTGTGTGTTTATGTGCGAATTCACTCCATGTATATGGTTAGAAACAGGGAACGATAAATTGACGTGCCGTTTTCCAATTCGGGTGGTGTTTATAATTTTTCCGTTCAAATAGTTTTTGGGAAACGTATATATCTCTTCATTCCGCAGCTTACATGTTCTTTTTTTTTCTATCATTTTATCTCAAGTAAGACAATAAAGCCCCTAAGACGCTGTGTGTGAAAGAAAACGAGAACATTTTATAAAGAAAGGACATTAAATGAGCAGGATTCCACTACATAGATGACGATTGACATTTCATTTTTATATTTAAATATTGTAGTTGACAGGAAAGCAAGAAGAATGGAAGACAGCGAAAAGTACGAGAGACGAAACTATTAGAAGAGAACCGACAGCATAGAACCTATCTAGCAATTTCAGGAATTCAATTCTTGTACTGCGCTTAAATTCTTCAACACAAAGGACCAAAGCGAAAGCTTATGAGAACAATTTCGCTGAAAGTATTTATAGAAAAGTCACACAGAAAAGTCACATTATGGCGTTGTGAAAGTGACTGAAGCCGAGATATTTTGCTAGACCCGATGAAAGGACTGGCTTCTTTAGCTTTGGTCTGCAATCAGTCTAGGAGAACAACAATTCAATCTAGTACCTGTGGAGAGCTGTCGATTTCGAAATTTTATAAAATTAAATAAATTGGGGATAATTTAAATCTATATATATTTACCAAGATTTTTTAAAAAACAACATTTCTAAAATAATTTAATTAATTTGTGAATAAGTCCTGAAATTTTCATTAAACACCGACAATATATGTCTATATCTCTGAGATGAGGGATTATGATTACTTGCATTATTTAAATTATTCGGACTGTTATCGTCATTTCATTACCATATTCACAAGACTTCGGCCGTTGTACGCTCCAGCCTTCTCAGGTGATTGGATCTCTGAGATGAGGTATTATGATTACTTGCATTATTTACATTATTTGGGCTGTTATCTTCATTTCATTGATATATTCACAACGTTTCGGCCGTTGTACGCTCCGGTCTTTATATCTATATCTCTCTATATCTCCGTCTATATCTTTGAGATGAGGTATTATGATTACTTTCATTATTTACATTATTCAGACTGTTATCCTCATCTTCATTGCCATATTCACAACGTTTCGGCCGTTGTACGCTCCGGCCTCCATGTCTATGTCTCTTTATGTCTCTGTCTATGTTTCTGCGATGAGGTATTATGATTACTTACATTATTCGGACTGTTATCCTCATCTTCATTGCCATGAAGATGAGGATAACACATGGCCCAGTGGATAAAGGCGTTGGTTTTATCCAGTGACTAGTCCCAAAGAGTTGTGAGTTCAGTCCCAGGCTACAGCAGTGGTGAACCAAAACCTGGAGAGTTGAGTTAAAAAGAAATAACTGAGAAATCCGGAAGAGGTATGGCACGTGGAAGTAGAACAATCTACCTAGGTAAATAAAATTTTGACAACTATTTTAAAAACAACAGAAGGCTTCATTAATGCAAAACAAATAATAATAATAAAATAATAATAATAATAATAATAATACTACTACTAATAATAATAATAATAATAAGAAGAAGCAAACAACATTCTTCCACTGAAACAGACGGGATGCAGGAGAGGTTCAAATGGCTGCAAAGATCAACAACTGATAAATAAAATGATCCTGGAAAATTGCAGAAGACGTTGTAGAAATCTTAGCGCAACGTGGATTGACTATCGTAAAGCCTTTGATAGTGTGCCACACTTTTGGATCCTTAAGACTTAGGAAATGTACAAAGTTTACCCTGTGGTAATAAATCTTCTTAAGCACAGCATGGGGATGTGGAACACCACACTATACCTAAATCACACCAGAGGCACTGCCATCTCCAACCCTCTGAATATCCGACGCGGAATCTTTAAAGGAGACTCCCTGTCACCCCTTTTGTTTTGTTTGTCCTTAATCCCCCATACGCATGAACTAAACAACAGTAGCTATTGTTACAAACTAGACAAAAAAATATCCAATCATCTACTCTACATGGATGATCTCAAACTCTTTGCCAAAAACGATAAGGACCTCCTCAGCATTGTAAAATGTTTCAGTGACGACATAGGTATAGATTTCGGATTAGATAAATGTGCAAAAGTAACATTCAAGAAAGGGAGAATTACAGAAACAAACTCAATAGATTTAGATTTTGTCACAAAGATTAGAGAACTGGAACAAGATGAAGCCTATAAGTACCTAGGATTTATCGAAGGAGAGGGTATACAACATACCCAAATGAAGGGGAAGGTAAGAAAGGAGTACTACAGGCGTGTACGTCTGGTACTAAATACCGATCTGAACTCTAAAAAGAGAATATCACCCATAAACACCTTGGCTTTCCTTGTGGTGCAATACAGCTTTAACATCCTTAACTGGACCATAGCATGCATCATCTCAAAGCTGATGTTGATCGTCTGTATGTGCCCAGATCCGAAGGAGGTAGGGGATTAGTTCAACTAGAACTGTCCTACAAAACTACAACAATTGGCCTTCAAAGATACCTGGAAACCATAGAAGACTGGATGATGATATGTGTCAAAGAACATGAAAGTAGTAAGCGCCTGTATTCCGTTACAAAAGACGCCAACAAGTTCAAAATGGAGTTTTAAATGGATGTAGAAATACAAGTAAATCACAATACACCGATTGAAGCTGCAAAATACTTAAAAAGAGAGCAAAAACAAATGCAACCGACCAGATACAGAAACAATAGCAAGATAAACCGCTTCATGGCCAGTACTCTGCCCGTACCAAACAAGCTGACGTAGACAAAACCCGTACCCATCAGTCGATACATAGTGCAGGGTTAAAAGCTGAAACTGAAGGTTTTATCCTTGCTGCACAGGACCAATGATTGTTAACTAGGAATTATCAAGCACATATACTAAAATATTGTGTTGCCCCAAATGCAGATTCTGTGATAAATATCCTGAAACCATTGATCATCTTGTATCAGGTTGCACGATATTGGCACCCACTGAATATAATACCCAGCATGACAGAGTGGGCCAATATCTGCACTGGAAAATATGCAACTTCTACGGGAAGGAAACTGGTATGAACAACACCAAGACCCGGTTACGGAGATAGGACCTGTTACAATTCTATGGGACTACACAATACACACTGATAGAACAATCAAAGCCAACCGCCCAGACATTGTTATTAGAGATCGCACGCAAAAAAGTGCCTCCTTATTGATATGGCAGTATCTGCAGATGCAATGTATATTTCAAGATCTTCAAAATAGAAGGACCTTGAAATCGAAATCTCAAAAATGCGGCACATAGGAACATCAACATTCCTCATTGTAGTTGGGGCCCACAGATTGGTTGGGAAAGATTCCAGTAGGCTAATTGAAGGGATTCCTGGAAGCCCATGCCTTAAAGAAATACAAAAAATTGTTCTCACGAATATATTCCACACCTTATGAAGAGCTTTGTCGATGTAAAATATGTTTTTTTTTGTCCAGTGGAAAATGTCATGATGTCATTTTTAACCTTAGGCCCCTGGGCGGGACCTGGAAAGAAATGAGTACACATCAGAATAAGGAAATAAAATAATAATAATAATTAAAAGCTAAAACTTGAAGGAGGAATTTTTAACAACTGCCACAAAAAACTTATGAGTAACCACAAGAAATTTAAATAAATCATTATATGAACACAGAAGGGATCTTTTACAAAACAGTACATTCAATGATGTAGTTACTCACTTTTAATGAATTTCATTATAATTGTGATTTAAAAAAAACTAATACTTTAATTAAAAGAGAAAGTAATTTACTAAGAAGAAAAGATTAAGAAAATGCATTAATCGATAGATCACCTGTAATAAATTTACGTTCAGATTCTTACATATTTTTTTAGCATCTATTATTACAATGTGGGATACTTAATGTTATATTCCGTGCTAATAGGAATATATACTTGAAAAACAGAGTGGATAAAATAAGTAAAGATTCATTGTAAAAACCAATACAATAAGAATAAAGGTAACAGTTATTCACAAGGTCATCACAAGTCAATCCAGTATTGAGTGCTACTATTGGAAAGTCAGTAGTTCTCACGTAAGTCTGAGTCGTACTCAACAAATTCCAAAATGACCCTGTAGTCTGTTGACTTACAGATACTTATAGACAGTTACTACCTATAGTGTAGTCACTCATAGGGGTGAGAGGTTATTCCATTACATCACTTAATAAAAAAATGATAAACATAAAGAAACTAAATGAAATTTGCGTGACTATATATTTAAAACACATTTAAAATTAAAAAAAATATATGTCTATATTTCTGAGATGAAGTATTATGTACACTTTTTACACACAGTAGATAAAGGCGTTGGTTAGATCCAGTAATAGGACCCAAAGAGTGTGAGTTCAATACCTGATTAAGGCAGACAATAGTCTGAATAATGTATATAAATAAAAAAATAAACAAGCTTTTCCAAATAAATTGATATAAAATAGTAACGATGCCCGATCGATATAAAAAAAAATTAAACTGTAATTTGAATGCAGATGAAAACGAAATTTAAAAATGTTGATTTTCAAAAGTAACTTTTCTCTTCTCGATGTTATTGGGGGACAAAGATTTCGCTCACTAACTATAAACGCATTTATCTGCTTTCAATATTAACAATGGCTATTCACTATTTCAAAATATATTTGTCTGTTTCTGTGTCTCTGACACAATCTGAACTGACATTATCCCAATTACCTATATACTTTATGCAAGCATACCTCGACCAATCAGAAGCAGAGACCACCTAATAACCGCCAAATGCCAAAGATAGGCAGTGAGTTCGTCAAAAGATTAATCGATATGTGCATTCGCTGCCGCCATTTTGTGGGCGCGGCAAAAGGACTCTAGCGAGGAACGAACGGACTGCAAAGGAACTGAGCGACCATTAAATCAAACGAACAATAAATAACATGAACTAAAACGTATGCTTTCCTCAAATTGCTGAAAAAAGGCACCTTATCCGGTTCATTTCAAGACCACTTCATTAAAATTTATACGCCGTCTGTGCAGGAGGGTTGCAGAATTAATTTCAACGTCACCCACCGCGACGCGAATAAGTCCAAACTTTTATTGTCGATAAAGACAAAATGGTAGATTTTATCAAAATTTCTTTGTTGTTTTCGAATTAAGTATGTACTAATTGGAACTATTCGAGATTTCTTTTTATTAGAATCTGAGCGCGGAGATTGAACTGCAAATTACCCTTTTGAGGTTCCGAGTTGAAATTAATTCTGTCATCCGTGCAGGAGGTATAAAACCATGAAGAATATTTCGAAAACCAGTTGCGTCGCATTGAAATAACTTGGCGCCTAACCAAAAAAGAACTGGCTGCAAATAATTGTACAGATACTCTCCCGTGAAGTTACTCACTCGACAATATAATGTCACTGCGCGGGCTTATATACCGTTTTATAGCAAAATATGCATATCTCTTGTATGTGAAAAGTATATATATATATATATATATATATATATATATATATATATATATATATGTGTGTGTGTGTGTGTGTGTGTGTGTGTGTGTAATATATATATTTTTATTTATATATTATATGCGCAGTACTTATTAGAAAGCGCTTTTTTGTTTACATTTGATACGCCATGAGCAGATATGAATGTACGTGAGAGATTCATGGATGATTGAAGTTTAAAAGCAGTAAATTCGACCTTGCCTACCGAACGATCCTCTGTGGCCGAATCGGTAAAAAAGCACTTCAGGCTATATGACGGTTCCGTATAGTATACAAGTTCGAATCCTGTCGGAGGACGAATATTTTCTATGAAAATTCTCGGACATTCAGGTCGGTAAATGTCATTTAATACTGTTTATTATAAAACAGAGCATTTACTTAAATACTTGTATCTATAAAAAGAATGTTAAACATAAAAATGTCTTAAAATAATTGTCGGACTTTGTCCATTTCATTATATATATATATATATATATATATATATATATATATATATATATATATATATATATATATATATATATATATATATACTGTCGTTGTCGGACTTTGTCCATTTCATAATTATAGACAGATATGTGAGTCCTTTCCCTCTACAATTCTGATTACAGCTTCGGCTACCTCCAGCTTGGAACAATTACCAAAATGATAGATAGTATTTGATTGACTCCTGTTGACATAAGAATAGGCTTTGTACTCAGTTTCACACCTGATCATCAAAGAAACCAGGTTCTTCAGTTGGATCATCCTGCCCGGGGGTGCAGATCCAGGCTTCACTCGTGGCCGCGTCCGGTATATTTTAGATAATCATTTCACCCCAAGTAAGACGGTAATGCCACTGAGACCCCAGGATTACTGCGGGTGGAAGCCGCCCTGTCGGCTGGGGCTTCAGATAACGCCGACTGCACCTCTGCAGAGGAGTAAGGCCCCCATCAAATGAGGCATCCTGGGTAAGACGATAAACAACATCCGCATCCTGGGTAAGACGATAAACTACGTCCAACAGCAAGGCCTCTGATCAGGAGGGTTTGAGGAGCGTGGAACCACCTCTTAATTGCTGGTGTTCCTAGGTCCACCCTGAACCTAGTAGTAGCACCTGTTAGGGTCCCAGCCATGGGCAAATGGTTAACCCCAAAACTGGGGGGGGGGACTATGAAAGAATGAAAATAGATTTTAATATCTGCAATAAATTTTTGAAGAAGAAATTTTTACTAGCAATACACTTTTGGAAAAAAAATTACCAGAAATAAAAAATTTTGTCGGTATTATATAACCCATTGTGGTTGGTATGCTGTGAAACAAAAAAAATCAAACCAAACCTGAGAGTGAAAGAATTTGGGGAAGCATTAGTCCCGAAAAAGGACAATAAAAGAACAGATTTCAGGAAGATAGACGATAGCTATTGATATTGCATTTAAACTAAATTGATCGTTCGTGAAATCAAATAAAAAAAAAAAAACGTTAAAGAGTTCCACAAGCAAGAAGTGCGAGAAAAATATTCGAATAGAATCTAGAGTTAAACCTAGGTGTGTTGATAGTCAAACAATGAGACCTAATTGCCAATCTAGTACCACACCTAACTACATGCTATCGCGGTACTTTTGTCAATATCAGAGGAATTATGTTTCTTTTCCACTTTATAAAAATATCAATTCATCTCAAGCAAAGCGAGACACACGAGTCTACTGGAAGTGAAAGAGAATGAAAACACTTTAGAAAGAACAGGAAAACTAATCAATCAAGAAAGAAGGGATAAACCTCTAGACATGTTCAAAAGGCCAGAGTAGAGTGTGGACAAGACCAGTGGCTATCAAACTATCTGATATAGCCGATCGGCATTTTGTTTTCTCAATGTGCCATGTCCTGTAATATTTCGTGGCCAGATTAATTTTTACCGGAAACGATATATATAATGAATAAATTATGAAATGGACAAAGTCCGACAATTATTTAAAGACATTTTTATATTTATAGATTCTTTTTTATAGATACAAATATTTAAGTAAATGCTCTGTTTATAATAAACAGTATTAAACAACATTTACCGGCCTGAATATCCGAGAAATTTTCATAGAAAATATTCAACCTCTGACAGGAATCGAACCTGTATCCTATACGGAACCGTCATACAGCCTGAGATATTCATGGAAGATTGAAGTTTAAAGGCAGTAATTCGACCTTGCTAACCGAACGCTCGGTTAAAGGCACGTCAGGTTATATGAAGGTTCCGTGTAGGATACAGGTTCGATGCCTGTCGGAGAACGCATATTTTCTATGAAAATTTCTCGGACATTCAGGCCGGTAAATGTTGTTAATACTGTTTATTATAAACAGAGCATTTACTTAAATATTTGTATCTATAAAAAGAATGTATAAACATAAAAATGTCTTAATATAATAAAAGTTGACTATTTTCCATTTCTTTTGCAAAAAATAATTCAATATCAAACATGTAAAAAGTAATAAAAAAATAAGCAATTTATTAACTAAAAAACAAAAAATATTTAACCTTAATCTTTACAAATAATTCCTTAGCATGACCTGGACATTGGCCGCGTACCGGTAGCTGATGGTTCGCGTAGCGGCACCGGTCCGCGGACCCCAATTTTGAGTATCACTGAACTAGACTATAGGTGAACCTATCTATTCCTATTGAGACAGAAATTTCAGCAAACTTTTGAAGATAGTATTTCAGCTATGGTACCTTATCACCTGCAAGCCATTATCCTTTGCATACGAGTTAAACATCCTAAAGTTTTCTTGTATAGAAATGTTTCTGTTATTCGCTAATGTTGGGTTGTTTTAATCCATCAACGTCAAATATCTTGAAAGCGTTAATTAAATATATGGTTGTAAGATTTTTCAATTAAGGAACATAGAACTCCATTAACAAGTAAATGCAATTCCCCTTTCAATAAAATCAATTTAATAATGGAATTTCAATGTTGGGATAAAATTTGTCAATTTCTTTGTCTCTACCTATCTCTCTTCACTTTCTTTGATCGATCGCTCTCTCTTCTTCTTCTTTTTCTTCTATTCTTCTTCTTCTTCTTCTTCTTCTTTTTCTTCTTTTCTTCTTCTTCTTCTTCTTCTTCTTCTTCTTCTTCTTCTTCTTCTTCTTCTTCTTCTGCTACTACTTCTTTTTCTTCTTCTTCTTCTCCTGCTCCTGCTCCTCCTCCTTCTTGTTCTTCATTTTGTTGTTGTTGTTGTCCTTCTTCTCCTGCTCCTCCTCCTCCTTCTTCATTTTGTTGTTGTTGTTGTTCTCCTGATCCACCTCCTCTTCCTTCTTCTTCATTTTGTTGTTGTTGTTGTTCTTCTTCTCCTGCTCCTCCTTCTCTTCCTTCTTCTTCATTTTGTTGTTGTTGTTCTTCTTCTTCTCCTGCTCCTCCTCCTCCTCTTCCTTCTTCTTCATTTTGTTGTTGTTGTTGTTCTTCTTCTTCTTCTCTTGCTGCTCCTTCTCTTCCTTCTTCTTCATTTTGTTCTTCTTCTCCTGCTCCGCCCCCTCCTTCTTCTCCATCTTGTTGTTGTTGTTGCTGTTGTTGTTGTTGTTGTTCTTTTTCTTTTTCTTTTTCTTCTTCTTCTTCTGTGCTTAAGGCCACATCATGAAGTTAAGCAACGTCGAGCCTGGTTACTGTCTAGAATGGTGACCGTTTGCTGTGCTCGGAATTGTTAATCGCAGCGCCGAATTTCAATTCACGTTGCTTTCGTCATATTCCTCCACTCGCAAATAACCATGAGAAACGCACGAATCCGCCTCGTCTTCTCCAGATATAGGTTAATCGTAAGACTTGTATCACTAAACCGTTATTATCCCCAAAACTTCACAATCTAAAAATGGCTTGAAATAAGCTGAAAAGAGTCGATAAGCCGTAAAAAACGAATCCATCAATGAATCCTGTCTTTGGGTACCAAGCCTGTCTTCTCAGCTAGGGGCGAATGTTTGGATTGACGGTCACTGAAGTAATCAGATTAACTACTGCTTCAAATTAGCCACTTGGTTAGTGTTGTTATATTAAAACTGGGGAGTAACTTTGTTGTTCATCAAATGAGGTCCTGTGCACAGAGAAGACCGTATCTGGGGTCCGGAATATTTAGTCGGCATAACTAGATTAGTATTCATTCCTAAATTAATGTTATAGAAAGAGATTACTGTTGCTAAACAACTCCGGAATTAGAGAACTTGACCAGATGATATTTTTTTAAGCATTTTATCCCAAGCAAGGCGGGAGTGCCATTAACACGCAAGGAACTGAGGGTAAGCGTAAAGAGTAAAAGATGATCAAGATCAAAGCATCAGAAGATGTCGATTGTCATTAAAATTTAAACTTTTGAAGATTATCAGGGAAGCAAGTAAGAGGAAGGTAGTTCTTCTGTCGGGAAGCGCGAGAGAAGTAGCTGTTGCTCTAGAAGAGGCTGTTACATTTAACTGTTTCAACAGTAAAAGGGTGGGACCGGGATGCCAACCTAGTAGCACACTTAAATTCACGCAGTGGGGTCACCAGTGTAAATAACTCGTCAGAGCAGTTGCCATGAAAATGTTTGTAGAAAAAACAGAGGGAAGCCACATTACCTCTGTGAGAAAGTGATTGGGATCGAGATGCCAGGTCAGGACCTATCACATTGCAAGATTGTTTTTGGATTTTGTCGAGGACCACGAGATGAACAGCGGGGGCACCACTCCATATATGGCAACATTATTCAATGGAAGGATGAATGGTGGATTTGTAGATTTGAAGAAAGGACTCAGATTAGAAAAACCTTCTGGCACGACGCAGAAAGCAAACTTTCCTTGTGGTAGATGCCGCGATAAAAATTCTGGAATAAAACTACTTTAGATAAAAGGACCAGTTTTCTTAGTTTAAGATGAACTGGACTAGCTTGTTGAAAATTAACAAGCAGCAGTAAGTGTAAGATTTTTACATATAAATTATATAATGAATTGGGATCAAATATGGATTAGTATCCGACAGAATGTTTATTTATTCCAAATCCTATCATATATATATATATATATATATATATATATATATATATATATATATATATATATATAATGATAGATATTATATATATATAATGATCGATATCATATATATAGAGAAAGAGAAATAGAGAAAGTGTGTGTGAAAGAGTGAAAGAGAGAGAGAATGAAAGAGAGCGATAGACAGACAAACAGAGATATTTTCCTATTTGTTCCTTATCCTATCATATATATATATATATATATATATATATATATATATATATATATATATATAAAGGAAAAACAGACCACTTTAAGGCTCCATGTAATAATTTATTTCGCCAAGCCCTTTATTAAAGGACACTGGCTCATCAGACTGCACTTCCAAACGGTGACACGAAAAATGAAAATGAAAATTGAAATGAACTTATACATTTTTGACAGGTAGTATGAAGTTTATGTAATTTAATAGAGGGGGGGGGTAATGAGGTGTAGTGGGAGAGACAAGATCGAATTAAGAGAGGGTTTACATTAATATTTCTATCTATCATACTTAGGGGGGGCAAACATTGACCTATTTAATCGGTTAACTTAACGGAAGTGATATATTGAGAGGGAAGGGGGAGAAGAGAGAAACAAAGAAGGAAGTAGAGAGAAAGAAGGAAGTAGAGAGAAAGACGCTGTCAATAAGTTTTGCTCAGCGACAGTAGGAGAGATAACTTTAGCAATTTATGTAAAAAATATGTTAATGTTTGATAGTAATTTAGTTTTTAAAATCACCGAAGAAATTAAATTGATATTTGCTAGCAATCTAAAATTCTAACTCTTTTAACAAATAATTTAGGGATTTAATATTATTTAAATAATATATTTAACAATACATTCATAGCCACGACTATTACCACCAAGCCGCTCAAACTGAAGCATTAGAAGCCGGATCAAGCAATGAAATACACGTGGTAGAAATTGTTAGGAGGATTTGATAATTATAATTAAGTAATTCATTGAGTCTGAAAGAAACCTCAACAGAATGCAGAAAGCACTGGACGGCCGTTTCGTCCTATATTTGGGCACAGTCCTATGGTTACAGAGAACTTCAGTTGAGTTCCACCGCGGAATATGTGAGCGAGCGGCGCTATATTGAGTCTGATTGGCCATCACTTCGTCACCGAGGCCCGTTGAACGTTTGCTTGATAACCTAACTGTCCGGGTTTCAATTCTCGGTAGTGGATGCGCACTGCTGATGAGTCCCAAATATAGGACGAAACGGCCGTCCAGTGCTTTCTGCATTCTGTTGAGGTTTCTTTCAGACTCAATGAATTCATTAATTATAATATCTATCTATCTATCTATCTATCTATCTATCTATCTATCCTCAGACGCTTCATTATCTATCTATCTATCTATCTATCTATCTATCTATCTATCTATCTATCTATCTATCTATCTATCTATCTCTATATATAGACATATATATATAATGATAGATATTATATATGTATATATATATCATTATCCTATAATATCTATCTATCCTCAGACGCTTCATATCTCTAATTCTCTCTCTCTCTATATATATATATATATGTATATATATATAATGATTGATATTATATATGTATATATCATTATCCTATAATATCTATCTATCTATCTATCTATCCTCAGATGCTTCATCTCTCTCTCTCTCTCTCTCTCTCTCTCTCTCTCTCTCTATATATATATATATATATATATATAATGATAGAATTTATATATATATATCATTATATTATAATCTATCTATCTATCTATCTATCTATCTATATGTATTGAAATCAAATATGGATTACAATCCGACAGGATTTTCCTATCTGTTCATTATCCTATAATATCTATCTATCTGTCTGTCTCTTCAATATCTATCTATCTATCTATATATATGAATTGTGATCAAATATAGATTAGAATCCGACAGAATGATTGTATAAGAAAAAAATAGGCAAAGTTTATAAATTTAACATGTTTCACTTTTACTTAAGCTTTATCAGAAATGCAATATACAAGAGAAATTTCTCTTATTTTTCCCTTAGTGTTATCTGTCGTTCATTGGTTAAGTAATCTTCACATATATTTGTCATGTCTGGTTGCGTTTGTTTCAATAATTCTGTGTGTTCATGTATCATAATTCTAGTTGGTCTATGTGGGTTGATAATGTGTGTTTGTGTATACCTCTAGCGAGCATTTTTTTATGTCTGGTTGTCTCCGTATGTTGATTGGGCATGTGTTGTATGGGAGTAAAAGAATTGGGGTTGCACCGGTTGTGGTTGTGGGCAATCAGATCTATATATAAAATAATGTAATTATCACTGGCTCTTTTTTTACATATATAATCCATACAAATGCGGAAATGTAAGTGATGCCAATTAACTTAGTTATATCTGCATTGTCGTTTGTCATTCAATGATAGCTTTGCTTCGAATGGCCAAGTTTGGTGGCGAGCGCTTCAGACAAAATCAAATTGAAATAAGAATTAATTAAAATGTAATTTTTTTATGAAATGCAGACGGATGCAACGAAAGAAAGATGCATTTTTATCGGAATAAATAATTAATGAGAGTTTTACTCAGAAATGTTTCGCCTGATCAGGTACAATTGATTGACAAAAACAATATGAGACGTTGATGAACAATTAGTGGTACTGTTTTAAACTTGAGATTTTTTTATCGATAATATATTTTAAATTAATACGGCATCTGTCTCATAATAGTTGTACAATTTGCATACAAACAGCTATGATAAAAAGAGGAAGTCAACTATACGGAGCAGTTAAAAAACACATTTTTTAGTACCTGTCTATATTTCTGAGATGAGGTATTATGTACACTATTTACCTTATTCGGACTATTGTCCTCATCTTTGTCGCCATATTTATTACAACATTTCGGCTCTTCAGTATCTGTCTATATTTCTGAGATGAGGTATTATGTACACTATTTACATTATTCGGACTATTGTCCTCATTTTTGTCGCCATATTTATTACAACATTTCGGCTCTTCAGTATCTGTCTATATTTCTGAGATGAGGTATTATGTACACTATTTACATTATTCGGACTATTGTCCTCATCTTTGTCGCCATATTTATTACAACATTTCGGCTCTTCAGTATCTGCCTGTATTTCTGAGATGAAATATTATGTACATTATTTACATTATTCGGACTATTGTCCACATCTTTGTCGTCATATTTATTACAACGTTTCGGCCGTTGTACTCTCCGGCCTTCTTCGGGTGGTTGGAATGTCGAACTGAATCCTTTATTTCGCTCACTGGAGTAGACTGTTCTAGTTCCACGTGCCATGTTTAAGGAAACATGGTACAGTGGATAAAGGCGTTGGTTAGATCCAGTAACATGACCCAAAGAGTGAGTTCAATACCCGGTGAAGGTAGTGGAGAGGAAATTAACAGGAGATATAACTGATAACTGACATCCATTAAACAGAATCAAAATCAGCATCAGTATTGACAGGAGAGATATCTCTTGAATTATCTAAATTATCCTCAACTTAAGCTACCAGATCTCTGTCTTTGACAAAGCTGTCTGCTGGCTCTGTCCCATCACGCTTCTCTCTTAGCTTCGCTGTCTCACATCATCATCATTTTCATGTCAGTCCCTGCAATTTTCACCTTTCTATCATCTCACTGGTAGCCATCTTAACAATAATAATGAAGCGACTGACAGATGAAATAATCAAGATGGTGACTGGCTCCTTTTCCTGATCCTATCTTTACGTCGGTTCCATCACCACGAACCCATACAATGGGCTGCTGGGTTAGATTTTTCTCGACCAGGAACTTGTGAATAATTTTGGCACTCTGCTTTCTGTGTCTAGACTTGGGAGTCACACGTATAAATTATTCTTTGCCAGGCTCAACCATGATGAAACAATGTTCTTGCACCATCATCCCTGAAGTCCATTTATTGGTCTTCTCATTCTTTATCGTCACACGAAAGGCAGTCTTCTTACCATCCAAAAAATACAGTGATGTTATATTTTTAAAACTAGCCATCCGAATTTCTTGCTTCTTCAATCGGTATTTTTGTCTGGCATCTTGTAGCTTATATGGTTCAATAACTTGACTCTTGTCATCCTTTTGTGATAATGACATAGTCAGTTAAAGAAGAAGTAGCAATGCCAGCTCCAGCATAATCACTAATCAAGTAACAGTCACAAGTGGCAGCCAATGTGGGGAGTCTTGTCCTATTCTGTGAGCTGGTGTCTGTCAAAGCTTTTGGATTGGGAAGCGAAATCAGCATCAGTATTGACAGGAGAGACATTCTCTGAAATTATCTAAATTATCCTCAGCAGATGAAATAATGAAGCGAGTGACAGATGAAATAATCAAGATGGTGACTGGCTCCTTTTCCTGATCCTACATTTACGATGGTTCCATCATCACGAACCCATACAATGGGCTGCTGGGTTCGATTTTTCTCGACCAGGAACTTGTGAATAATTTTGGCACTCTGCTTTCTGAGTCTAGACTTGGGAGTCACACGTGTAAATTATTCTTTGCTAGGCTCAACCATGATGACACGGTGATCAGGCACCATCATCCCTGAACTCCATTTATTGGTCTTCTTCTTTATTATCACACAAATGGCAGTCTTCTTACCATCAAAAATACAGTGATGTTATATTTTTAAAACTAGCCATTCCGGATTTCTTGCTTCTTCAATAGGTATTTTTGTCTGGCATCTTGTAGCTTATATGGTCCAATAACTTGACCCCTTCATCCGTTTGTGATGATGCCATAGTCACTTAAGGCAGAAATAGCAATAACAGTTCCAGCATAATCATTAATCAAGTATCAGTCACAAGTGGCAGCCACTGTGAGGAGTTTTGTCCTGTTCTGTCAGAGCTTTAAAATCGGTGAAAAAAATCAGTATCAGTATTCGCAGGAACCATACCTCATGAATCATTCGAAGCTTATACTTAACAACAGGAAGAGGCAGATGAAGTTTCTGCGACACGTAATGAGAAAGGATGGAGAATCTGATGCTCACAGGTCGAATAGAGGGAAAGAGAGAGAAGGGAAAACAATGCATGACATACCTAGTAGGCATAAGCAAGTGGATGCCAGAACGTGGTGTGGGGGAGTTGGCAGAGGGACGGGACTTGTTGAGAGCTGCAAGTGATAGAGGGAAGTGGAGAACCATGATCGCCTATGTCCTGAAAGGACACGGCACATAGAAAGACTTGTTTATAGTGCGAGGTTAATGTAAGTAACCTCAGCATCTCTACTTTGCTGGTAAGCGTTAGACTCCAAATAATATCTCCAGGCGTATATGTAAAAAGACAAGTAGTCTTGACCTTTTCAAGGGAGAGAACTCATGTGAACCTTCGAGAATCGAAGGTATTTCCGGGGAAAATAAAAATTAATTTTCTGCTTAATGTCATTAGCAAAACATCAAAGTTTTCTTTCTCAAAAAGCGAATTGGCATTCATCTTCTTATTTCTGGTTGATACAATTCTTTTTCTTTTTCACCTTTCAGGCTTTTCTGAAGATATCAAACTGCAGACATTTTCGGGAAGACATTTTCATTCGAGTAAGATTTTATCATTTTGATTTCAGAAACGAATTTTTTCAATGAAAAGTTTTGATGCAAATCTCTATATTTTTTTCTCTTTCATTTGTTATTAACTAAGAAAGTATGCCCCCAGCGACAATACGCACAGACGCACACGCGTAATATCTATCTATCTATCTATCTATCTATCTATCTATCTATCTATCTATCTATCTATCTATCTATCTATCTATCTATCTATCTCAGCTTCTGACTTTCTCAGTCCGTTCAAATCTATCTATCTATCTATCTATCTATCTATCTATCTATCTATCTATCTATCTATCTATCTATCTATCTATCTATCTATCTATCTCAGCTTCTGACGTTCTCAGTCCGTTCAAATCTATCTATCTATCTATCTATCTATCTATCTATCTATCTATCTCAGCTTCTGACTTTCTCAGTCCGTTCAAATCTATCTATCTATCTATCTATCTATCTATCTATCTATCTATCTATCTATCTATCTATCTATCTATCTCAGCTTCTGACTTTCTCAGTCCGTTCAAATCTATCTATCTATCTATCTATCTATCTATCTATCTATCTATCTATCTATCTATCTATCTATCTATCTATCTATCTATCTATCTCAGCTTCTGACGTTCTCAGTCCGTTCAAATCTATCTATCTATCTATCTATCTATCTATCTATCTATCTATCTATCTATCTATCTATCTATCTCAGCTTCTGACTTTCTCAGTCCGTTCAAATCTATCTATCTATCTATCTATCTATCTATCTATCTATCTATCTATCTATCTATCTATCTATCTCAGCTTCTGACGTTCTCAGTCCGTTCAAATCTATCTATCTATCTATCTATCTATCTATCTATCTATCTATCTATCTATCTATCTATCTATCTATCTATCTATCTCAGCTTCTGACTTTCTCAGTCCGTTCAAATCTATCTATCTATCTATCTATCTATCTATCTATCTATCTATCTATCTATCTATCTATCTATCTATCTCAGCTTCTGACTTTCTCAGTCCGTTCAAATCTATCTATCTATCTATCTATCTATCTATCTATCTATCTATCTATCTATCTATCTATCTATCTAAGTCTGTTCATTTCTATCTATCTATCTATCTATCTATCTATCTATCTATCTATCTATCTATCTATCTATCTATCTATCTATCGTTTCATGGAGAGAACACGTGATCAACGGAGATTATTCCAAAGCAAATGGCAACGAAAATGCACTCAATTATGAGGAAAAGAAACTTTCAATATTTAATCCTCACAGAATTCAAAGATGGGTGATAATCAGTCAAACATTGAATCGGGAAACAAAGGACAGGAAGTTATGGAGAGTCATGATGGGCAACAGTTGAAATTGCTACATGCAATTATTTCTATATAAACAGTTTTTTCCCCACATTACTCATATTTGATCTTTGAATCCCGCCCTCTTGCTTTCCGATCAAATTTATCAATCGTCATCTTCTTAATATCTGTTTTTTTTATTGTCCTTCCTCTTTAATAAAGTGTTTTTCTTCGATAATTTCACATTCAGTAGCCCTATTACGCCATAGTGGCATTATCCCTATAACTCTTCCTCAGATCGTTTAAGTGGTTTGTAAGTTGAATATATAGCTCATCCCTCTAAATATATGATAGTGACTGCCTGCAAATATCTAAAATAGCAGTGATAAAAAAAAAAAGAAAAAAAAAATTTCCTAAATAAAGCACACATAACCTTCTCCTCCGGGAAAAGCGAACTCAAAGATGTAAAAGAAACATGTAATAAATAATTCCCCCCTCTGCATTATCGATAGCCACATCATTCCTTACCGAAATCATACGTCACCAATACAAGAAAAATATAGATTTGACCCGGCGAACTATGGAATCGCTTAATACTTTCATTTACTATGGGAAATTTTGAAACTAGCAAACTTATAATTGCCAAGAACAACACGGTTATCAAATCTAACCTTCAGACCATCAACGTAGTTTATCAATTTCGTTGCCCTATGAAAACGTGATGCGTGAGTCAGCAAAAAAACAACATCGGTCAGACGACGATAACATTAAGGCGTTAACTGACAAACCACATAAATAATCAGTTCTACAAGGACGCAATAAAATAACCATGCTAAACAACCGGCTTCCATATGAAAACTCCTTGTAGATAACACTGTCATTCTAAAGACATCTAATTGTAAAAAAACTTTAAAGATAACTGAAGCACGTTATAGAAAGTGGCTTAAGCTAAGTCTCAACTTTATCCTCCTTGCAGTATAGAAAAACGTGTTGACGGTGTTATAAAAGCCCTCCCCCCACCATGGAATTAATTCTAATCCCATTCAACCCGGATTAGGATTAATACTATTTATATAAAATAGAAAAATTAAAAAATAAATTCAAGAAAAATATGCTAAAAATGAAAATGGCTAATGAATTGGTCGGATATGCCTGGAATCATAATCACTATGGCTAGTTTCTACACTCGCTTACTTGACGGTAAGAGTGATGAGGAGAGACCAGTCTGAACGCGACCAACACCGGAAAACACGAAAGGAGGAATGGGGAAAGATCTACACGATCTTAGCGGTCAAACCGGCGGAATAGAGCAGCACTAGTCTGGTTGGCGTAACGTCGCGCAGAGTTGTCCACCAAAACTGTATTCATGCGAATGATCTCATCAAACTGTTTGATTCACAGCCAGCTCCTTCACGCCTACCAGGGGTGAGGGTGGAAAGAGAATAGGGAGAGGAGGCTGACGATCCCGATGCTCAGATGCGAGCGGATGAGGACGAAGACACTCGCTTAGTCCCAATAGAAAAATAGGGAAAAAAATAATGAATATTTGAAAATCTGAATAAAAAATTTATAAAATGTTCCTGGTCCGTCACATTGAAATATAGTGACTAACACATTAGTAAAAGACAGGAACAGATTTTAGAATCGAAAACTCTCTGTGAATAGGGATATATAAACGAGAAAAATATGAAATGATAGGTTTTGATGCCAGGCGAATCTTTCTCTTTGACTGGATGCCAGCCAGGTCTAGGAAGCCCAGTTATGAAATGATATGTTTTGAATCCAGGCGAACCTTTCTCTTTGACTGGATGCCAGCCAGGTCTAGGAATCCCAGTTATGAAATGATAGGTTTTGAATCCAGCTGAATTTTTTCTTTGACTGGATGCCAGCCAGGTCTAGGAAGCCCAGTTATGAAAGGATATGTTTTGAATCCAGGCGAACCTTTCTCTTTGACTGGATGCCAGCCAGGTCTAGGAATCCCAGTTATGAAATGATAGGTTTTGAATCCAGCTGAATTTTTTCTTTGACTGGATGCCAGCCAGGTCTAGGAAGCCCAGTTATGAAAGGATATGTTTTGAATCCAGGCGAACCTTTCTCTTTGACTGGATGCCAGCCAGGTCTAGGAATCCCAGTTATGAAATGATAGGTTTTGAATCCAGCTGAATTTTTTCTTTGACTGGATGCCAGCCAGGTCTAGGAAGCCCAGTTATGAAAGGATATGTTTTGAATCCAGGCGAACCTTTCTCTTTGACTGGATGCCAGCCAGGTCTAGGAATCCCAGTTATGAAATGATATGTTTTGAATCCAGCTGAATTTTTTCTTTGACTGGATGCCAGCCAGGTCTAGGAAGCCCAGTTATGAAAGGATATGTTTTGAATCCAGGCGAACCTTTCTCTTTGACTGGATGCCAGCCAGGTCTAGGAATCCCAGTTATGAAATGATAGGTTTTGAATCCAGCTGAATTTTTTCTTTGACTGGATGCCAGCCAGGTCTAGGAAGCCCAGTTATGAAAGGATATGTTTTGAATCCAGGCGAACCTTTCTCTTTGACTGGATGCCAGCCAGGTCTAGGAATCCCAGTTATGAAATGATATGTTTTGAATCCAGCTGAATTTTTTCTTTGACTGGATGCCAGCCAGGTCTAGGAAGCCCAGTTATGAAAGGATATGTTTTGAATCCAGGCGAACCTTTCTCTTTGACTGGATGCCAGCCAGGTCTAGGAATCCCAGTTATGAAATGATATGTTTTGAATCCAGCTGAATTTTTTCTTTGACTGGATGCCAGCCAGGTCTAGGAAGCCCAGTTATGAAAGGATATGTTTTGAATCCAGGCGAACCTTTCTCTTTGACTGGATGCCAGCCAGGTCTAGGAATCCCAGTTATGAAATGATATGTTTTGAATCCAGCTGAATTTTTTCTTTGACTGGATGCCAGCCAGGTCTAGGAAGCCCAGTTATGAAAGGATATGTTTTGAATCCAGGCGAACCTTTCTCTTTGACTGGATGCCAGCCAGGTCTAGGAATCCCAGTTATGAAATGATAGGTTTTGAATCCAGCTGAATTTTTTCTTTGACTGGATGCCAGCCAGGTCTAGGAAGCCCAGTTATGAAAGGATATGTTTTGAATCCAGGCGAACCTTTCTCTTTGACTGGATGCCAGCCAGGTCTAGGAATCCCAGTTATGAAATGATAGGTTTTGAATCCAGCTGAATTTTTTCTTTGACTGGATGCCAGCCAGGTCTAGGAAGCCCAGTTATGAAAGGATATGTTTTGAATCCAGGCGAACCTTTCTCTTTGACTGGATGCCAGCCAGGTCTAGGAATCCCAGTTATGAAATGATAGGTTTTGAATCCAGCTGAATTTTTTCTTTGACTGGATGCCAGCCAGGTCTAGGAAGCCCAGTTATGAAAGGATATGTTTTGAATCCAGGCGAACCTTTCTCTTTGACTGGATGCCAGCCAGGTCTAGGAATCCCAGTTATGAAATGATAGGTTTTGAATCCAGCTGAATTTTTTCTTTGACTGGATGCCAGCCAGGTCTAGGAAGCCCAGTTATGAAAGGATATGTTTTGAATCCAGGCGAACCTTTCTCTTTGACTGGATGCCAGCCAGGTCTAGGAATCCCAGTTATGAAATGATATGTTTTGAATCCAGCTGAATTTTTTCTTTGACTGGATGCCAGCCAGGTCTAGGAAGCCCAGTTATGAAAGGATATGTTTTGAATCCAGGCGAACCTTTCTCTTTGACTGGATGCCAGCCAGGTCTAGGAATCCCAGTTATGAAATGAGAGGTTTTGAATCCAGCTGAATTTTTTCTTTGACTGGATGCCAGCCAGGTCTAGGAAGCCCAGTTATGAAAGGATATGTTTTGAATCCAGGCGAACCTTTCTCTTTGACTGGATGCCAGCCAGGTCTAGGAATCCCAGTTATGAAATGATAGGTTTTGAATCCAGCTGAATTTTTTCTTTGACTGGATGCCAGCCAGGTCTAGGAAGCCCAGTTATGAAAGGATATGTTTTGAATCCAGGCGAACCTTTCTCTTTGACTGGATGCCAGCCAGGTCTAGGAATCCCAGTTATGAAATGATAGGTTTTGAATCCAGCTGAATTTTTTCTTTGACTGGATGCCAGCCAGGTCTAGGAAGCCCAGTTATGAAAGGATATGTTTTGAATCCAGGCGAACCTTCTCTTTGACTGGATGCCAGCCAGGTCTAGGAATCCCAGTTATGAAATGATATGTTTTGAATCCAGCTGAATTTTTTCTTTGACTGGATGCCAGCCAGGTCTAGGAAGCCCAGTTATGAAAGGATATGTTTTGAATCCAGGCGAACCTTTCTCTTTGACTGGATGCCAGCCAGGTCTAGGAATCCCAGTTATGAAATGATAGGTTTTGAATCCAGCTGAATTTTTTCTTTGACTGGATGCCAGCCAGGTCTAGGAAGCCCAGTTATGAAAGGATATGTTTTGAATCCAGGCGAACCTTTCTCTTTGACTGGATGCCAGCCAGGTCTAGGAATCCCAGTTATGAAATGATAGGTTTTGAATCCAGCTGAATTTTTTCTTTGACTGGATGCCAGCCAGGTCTAGGAAGCCCAGTTATGAAAGGATATGTTTTGAATCCAGGCGAACCTTTCTCTTTGACTGGATGCCAGCCAGGTCTAGGAATCCCAGTTATGAAATGATAGGTTTTGAATCCAGCTGAATTTTTTCTTTGACTGGATGCCAGCCAGGTCTAGGAAGCCCAGTTATGAAAGGATATGTTTTGAATCCAGGCGAACCTTTCTCTTTGACTGGATGCCAGCCAGGTCCAGGAATCCCAGTTATGAAATGATATGTTTTGAATCCAGCTGAATTTTTTCTTTGACTGGATGCCAGCCAGGTCTAGGAAGCCCAGTTATGAAAGGATATGTTTTGAATCCAGGCGAACCTTTCTCTTTGACTGGATGCCAGCCAGGTCTAGGAATCCCAGTTATGAAATGATATGTTTTGAATCCAGCTGAATTTTTTCTTTGACTGGATGCCAGCCAGGTCTAGGAAGCCCAGTTATGAAAGGATATGTTTTGAATCCAGGCGAACCTTTCTCTTTGACTGGATGCCAGCCAGGTCTAGGAATCCCAGTTATGAAATGATATGTTTTGAATCCAGCTGAATTTTTTCTTTGACTGGATGCCAGCCAGGTCTAGGAAGCCCAGTTATGAAAGGATATGTTTTGAATCCAGGCGAACCTTTCTCTTTGACTGGATGCCAGCCAGGTCTAGGAATCCCAGTTATGAAATGATAGGTTTTGAATCCAGCTGAATTTTTTCTTTGACTGGATGCCAGCCAGGTCTAGGAAGCCCAGTTATGAAATGATATGTTTTGAATCCAGGCGAACCTTTCTCTTTGACTGGATGCCAGCCAGGTCTAGGTATCCCAGTTATGAAATGATAGGTTTTGAATCCAGCTGAATTTTTTCTTTGACTGGATGCCAGCCAGGTCTAGGAAGCCCAGTTATGAAAGGATATGTTTTGAATCCAGGCGAACCTTTCTCTTTGACTGGATGCCAGCCAGGTCTAGGAATCCCAGTTATGAAATGATAGGTTTTGAATCCAGCTGAATTTTTTCTTTGACTGGATGCCAGCCAGGTCTAGGAAGCCCAGTTATGAAATGATATGTTTTGAATCCAGGCGAACCTTTCTCTTTGACTGGATGCCAGCCAGGTCTAGGAATCCCAGTTATGAAATGATATGTTTTGAATCCAGCTGAATTTTTTCTTTGACTGGATGCCAGCCAGGTCTAGGAAGCCCAGTTATGAAAGGATATGTTTTGAATCCAGGCGAACCTTTCTCTTTGACTGGATGCCAGCCAGGTCTAGGTATCCCAGTTATGAAATGATAGGTTTTGAATCCAGGCGAACCTTTCTCTTTGACTGGATGCCAGCCAGGTCTAGGAAGCCCAGTTATGAAAGGATATGTTTTGAATCCAGGCGAACCTTTCTCTTTGACTGGATGCCAGCCAGGTCTAGGAATCCCAGTTATGAAATGATAGGTTTTGAATCCAGGCGAACCTTTCTCTTTGACTGGATGCCAGCCAGGTCTAGGAATCCCAGTTATGAAATGATAGGTTTTGAATCCAGCTGAATTTTTTCTTTGACTGGATGCCAGCCAGGTCTAGGAATCCCAGTTATGAAATGATATGTTTTGAATCCAGGCGAACCTTTCTCTTTGACTGGATGCCAGCCAGGTCTAGGAATCCCAGTTATGAAATGATAGGTTTTGAATCCAGCTGAATTTTTTCTTTGACTGGATGCCAGCCAGGTCTAGGAAGCCCAGTTATGAAAGGATATGTTTTGAATCCAGGCGAACCTTTCTCTTTGACTGGATGCCAGCCAGGTCTAGGAATCCCAGTTATGAAATGATAGGTTTTGAATCCAGCTGAATTTTTTCTTTGACTGGATGCCAGCCAGGTCTAGGAAGCCCAGTTATGAAAGGATATGTTTTGAATCCAGGCGAACCTTTCTCTTTGACTGGATGCCAGCCAGGTCTAGGAATTCCAGTTATGAAATGATAGGTTTTGAATCCAGGCGAACCTTTCTCTTTGACTGGATGCCAGCCAGGTCTAGGAAGCCCAGTTATGAAAGGATATGTTTTGAATCCAGGCGAACCTTTCTCTTTGACTGGATGCCAGCCAGGTCTAGGAATCCCAGTTATGAAATGATAGGTTTTGAATCCAGGCGAACCTTTCTCTTTGACTGGATGCCAGCCAGGTCTAGGAAGCCCAGTTATGAAAGGATATGTTTTGAATCCAGGCGAACCTTTCTCTTTGACTGGATGCCAGCCAGGTCTAGGAATCCCAGTTATGAAATGATAGGTTTTGAATCCAGGCGAACCTTTCTCTTTGACTGGATGCCAGCCAGGTCTAGGAATCCCAGTTATGAAATGATATGTTTTGAATCCAGGCGAACCTTTCTCTTTGACTGGATGCCAGCCAGGTCTAGGAATCCCAGTCATGAAAGGATATGTTTTGAATCCAGGCGAACCTTTCTCTTTGACTGGATGCCAGCCAGGTCTAGGAATCCCAGTTATGAAATGATAGGTTTTGAATCCAGGCGAACCTTTCTCTTTGACTGGATGCCAGCCAGGTCTAGGAAGCCCAGTTATGAAAGGATATGTTTTGAATCCAGGCGAACCTTTCTCTTTGACTGGATGCCAGCCAGGTCTAGGAATCCCAGTTATGAAATGATATGTTTTGAATCCAGGCGAAACTTTCTCTTTGACTGGATGCCAGCCAGGTCTAGGAAGCCCAGTTATGAAAGGATATGTTTTGAATCCAGGCGAACCTTTCTCTTTGACTGGATGCCAGCCAGGTCTAGGAATCCCAGTCATGAAAGGATATGTTTTGAATCCAGGCGAACCTTTCTCTTTGACTGGATGCCAGCCAGGTCTAGGAATCCCAGTTATGAAATGATAGGTTTTGAATCCAGGCGAACCTTTCTCTTTGACTGGATGCCAGCCAGGTCTAGGAATTCCAGTTATGAAATGATAGGTTTTGAATCCAGGCGAACCTTTCTCTTTGACTGGATGCCAGCCAGGTCTAGGAATTCCAGTTATGAAATGATATGTTTTGAATCCAGGCGAACCTTTCTCTTTGACTGGATGCCAGCCAGGTCTAGGAATTCCAGTTATGAAATGATAGGTTTTGAATCCAGGCGAACCTTTCTCTTTGACTGGATGCCAGCCAGGTCTAGGAAGCCCAGTTATGAAAGGATATGTTTTGAATCCAGGCGAACCTTTCTCTTTGACTGGATGCCAGCCAGGTCTAGGAATCCCAGTTATGAAATGATAGGTTTTGAATCCAGGCGAACCTTTCTCTTTGACTGGATGCCAGCCAGGTCTAGGAAGCCCAGTTATGAAAGGATATGTTTTGAATCCAGGCGAACCTTTCTCTTTGACTGGATGCCAGCCAGGTCTAGGAAGCCCAGTTATGAAAGGATATGTTTTGAATCCAGGCGAACCTTTCTCTTTGACTGGATGCCAGCCAGGTCTAGGAAGCCCAGTTATGAAAGGATATGTTTTGAATCCAGGCGAACCTTTCTCTTTGACTGGATGCCAGCCAGGTCTAGGAATCCCAGTTATGAAATGATAGGTTTTGAATCCAGGCGAACCTTTCTCTTTGACTGGATGCCAGCCAGGTCTAGGAAGCCCAGTTATGAAAGGATATGTTTTGAATCCAGGCGAACCTTTCTCTTTGACTGGATGCCAGCCAGGTCTAGGAAGCCCAGTTATGAAAGGATATGTTTTGAATCCAGGCGAACCTTTCTCTTTGACTGGATGCCAGCCAGGTCTAGGAATCCCAGTTATGAAATGATAGGTTTTGAATCCAGGCGAACCTTTCTCTTTGACTGGATGCCAGCCAGGTCTAGGAAGCCCAGTTATGAAAGGATATGTTTTGAATCCAGGCGAACCTTTCTCTTTGACTGGATGCCAGCCAGGTCTAGGAAGCCCAGTTATGAAAGGATATGTTTTGAATCCAGGCGAACCTTTCTCTTTGACTGGATGCCAGCCAGGTCTAGGAAGCCCAGTTATGAAAGGATATGTTTTGAATCCAGGCGAACCTTTCTCTTTGACTGGATGCCAGCCAGGTCTAGGAATTCCAGTTATGAAATGATAGGTTTTGAATCCAGGCGAACCTTTCTCTTTGACTGGATGCCAGCCAGGTCTAGGAAGCCCAGTTATGAAAGGATATGTTTTGAATCCAGGCGAACCTTTCTCTTTGACTGGATGCCAGCCAGGTCTAGGAAGCCCAGTTATGAAAGGATATGTTTTGAATCCAGGCGAACCTTTCTCTTTGACTGGATGCCAGCCAGGTCTAGGAATCCCAGTTATGAAATGATAGGTTTTGAATCCAGGCGAACCTTTCTCTTTGACTGGATGCCAGCCAGGTCTAGGAAGCCCAGTTATGAAAGGATATGTTTTGAATCCAGGCGAACCTTTCTCTTTGACTGGATGCCAGCCAGGTCTAGGAAGCCCAGTTATGAAAGGATATGTTTTGAATCCAGGCGAACCTTTCTCTTTGACTGGATGCCAGCCAGGTCTAGGAAGCCCAGTTATGAAAGGATATGTTTTGAATCCAGGCGAACCTTTCTCTTTGACTGGATGCCAGCCAGGTCTAGGAAGCCCAGTTATGAAATGATATGTTTTGAATCCAGGCGAACCTTTCTCTTTGACTGGATGCCAGCCAGGTCTAGGAATTCCAGTTATGAAATGATATGTTTTGAATCCAGGCGAACCTTTCTCTTTGACTGGATGCCAGCCAGGTCTAGGAATCCCAGTTATGAAATGATATGTTTTGAATCCAGGCGAACCTTTCTCTTTGACTGGATGCCAGCCAGGTCTAGGAATCCCAGTTATGAAAGGATATGTTTTGAATCCAGGCGAACCTTTCTCTTTGACTGGATGCCAGCCAGGTCTAGGAATCCCAGTTATGAAATGATATGTTTTGAATCCAGGCGAACCTTTCTCTTTGACTGGATGCCAGCCAGGTCTAGGAAGCCCAGTTATGAAATGATATGTTTTGAATCCAGGCGAACCTTTCTCTTTGACTGGATGCCAGCCAGGTCTAGGAAGCCCAGTTATGAAATGATATGTTTTGAATCCAGGCGAACCTTTCTCTTTGACTGGATGCCAGCCAGGTCTAGGAAGCCCAGTTATGAAATGATATGTTTTGAATCCAGGCGAACCTTTCTCTTTGACTGGATGCCAGCCAGGTCTAGGAATCCCAGTTATGAAATGATAGGTTTTGAATCCAGGCGAACCTTTCTCTTTGACTGGATGCCAGCCAGGTCTAGGAAGCCCAGTTATGAAATGATATGTTTTGAATCCAGGCGAACCTTTCTCTTTGACTGGATGCCAGCCAGGTCTAGGAATCCCAGTTATGAAAGGATATGTTTTGAATCCAGGCGAACCTTTCTCTTTCACTGGATGCCAGCCAGGTCTAGGAATTCCAGTTATGAAATGATATGTTTTGAATCCAGGCGAACCTTTCTCTTTGACTGGATGCCAGCCAGGTCTAGGAATCCCAGTTATGAAATGATATGTTTTGAATCCAGGCGAACCTTTCTCTTTGACTGGATGCCAGCCAGGTCTAGGAAGCCCAGTTATGAAATGATATGTTTTGAATCCAGGCGAACCTTTCTCTTTGACTGGATGCCAGCCAGGTCTAGGAAGCCCAGTTATGAAATGATATGTTTTGAATCCAGGCGAACCTTTCTCTTTGACTGGATGCCAGCCAGGTCTAGGAATCCCAGTTATGAAATGATAGGTTTTGAATCCAGGCGAACCTTTCTCTTTGACTGGATGCCAGCCAGGTCTAGGAAGCCCAGTTATGAAATGATATGTTTTGAATCCAGGCGAACCTTTCTCTTTGACTGGATGCCAGCCAGGTCTAGGAATTCCAGTTATGAAATGATATGTTTTGAATCCAGCTGAATTTTTTCTTTGACTGGATGCCAGCCAGGTCTAGGAATCCCAGTTATGAAAGGATATGTTTTGAATCCAGGCGAACCTTTCTCTTTGACTGGATGCCAGCCAGGTCTAGGAAGCCCAGTTATGAAAGGATATGTTTTGAATCCAGGCGAACCTTTCCCTTTGACTGGATGCCAGCCAGGTCTAGGAATCCCAGTTATGAAATGATATGTTTTGAATCCAGCTGAATTTTTTCTTTGACTGGATGCCAGCCAGGTCTAGGAAGACCAGTTATGAAATGATATGTTTTGAATCCAGGCGAACCTTTCTCTTTGACTGGATGCCAGCCAGGTCTAGGAATCCCAGTTATGAAATGATAGGTTTTGAATCCAGGCGAACCTTTCTCTTTGACTGGATGCCAGCCAGGTCTAGGAAGCCCAGTTATGAAATGATATGTTTTGAATCCAGGCGAACCTTTCTCTTTGACTGGATGCCAGCCAGGTCTAGGAATTCCAGTTATGAAATGATAGGTTTTGAATCCAGGCGAACCTTTCCCTTTGACTGGATGCCAGCCAGGTCTAGGAATCCCAGTTATGAAATGATATGTTTTGAATCCAGCTGAATTTTTTCTTTGACTGGATGCCAGCCAGTTCTAGGAATCCCAGTTATGAAAGGATATGTTTTGAATCCAGGCGAACCTTTCTCTTTGACTGGATGCCAGCCAGGTCTAGGAAGCCCAGTTATGAAAGGATATGTTTTGAATCCAGGCGAACCTTTCCCTTTGACTGGATGCCAGCCAGGTCTAGGAATCCCAGTTATGAAATGATATGTTTTGAATCCAGCTGAATTTTTTCTTTGACTGGATGCCAGCCAGGTCTAGGAATCCCAGTTATGAAATGATATGTTTTGAATCCAGGCGAACCTTTCTCTTTGACTGGATGCCAGCCAGGTCTAGGAATCCCAGTTATGAAATGATAGGTTTTGAATCCAGGCGAACCTTTCTCTTTGACTGGATGCCAGCCAGGTCTAGGAAGCCCAGTTATGAAATGATATGTTTTGAATCCAGGCGAACCTTTCTCTTTGACTGGATGCCAGCCAGGTCTAGGAATTCCAGTTATGAAATGATAGGTTTTGAATCCAGGCGAACCTTTCCCTTTGACTGGATGCCAGCCAGGTCTAGGAATCCCAGTTATGAAATGATATGTTTTGAATCCAGCTGAATTTTTTCTTTGACTGGATGCCAGCCAGGTCTAGGAATCCCAGTTATGAAAGGATATGTTTTGAATCCAGGCGAACCTTTCTCTTTGACTGGATGCCAGCCAGGTCTAGGAAGCCCAGTTATGAAATGATATGTTTTGAATCCAGGCGAACCTTTCTCTTTGACTGGATGCCAGCCAGGTCTAGGAATCCCAGTTATGAAATGATAGGTTTTGAATCCAGGCGAACCTTTCTCTTTGACTGGATGCCAGCCAGGTCTAGGAAGCCCAGTTATGAAATGATATGTTTTGAATCCAGGCGAACCTTTCTCTTTGACTGGATGCCAGCCAGGTCTAGGAATTCCAGTTATGAAATGATAGGTTTTGAATCCAGGCGAACCTTTCCCTTTGACTGGATGCCAGCCAGGTCTAGGAATCCCAGTTATGAAATGATATGTTTTGAATCCAGCTGAATTTTTTCTTTGACTGGATGCCAGCCAGGTCTAGGAAGCCCAGTTATGAAATGATATGTTTTGAATCCAGGCGAACCTTTCTCTTTGACTGGATGCCAGCCAGGTCTAGGAATTCCAGTTATGAAATGATAGGTTTTGAATCCAGGCGAACCTTTCCCTTTGACTGGATGCCAGCCAGGTCTAGGAATCCCAGTTATGAAATGATATGTTTTGAATCCAGCTGAATTTTTTCTTTGACTGGATGCCAGCCAGGTCTAGGAATCCCAGTTATGAAAGGATATGTTTTGAATCCAGGCGAACCTTTCTCTTTGACTGGATGCCAGCCAGGTCTAGGAAGCCCAGTTATGAAAGGATATGTTTTGAATCCAGGCGAACCTTTCCCTTTGACTGGATGCCAGCCAGGTCTAGGAATCCCAGTTATGAAATGATATGTTTTGAATCCAGCTGAATTTTTTCTTTGACTGGATGCCAGCCAGGTCTAGGAAGACCAGTTATGAAATGATATGTTTTGAATCCAGGCGAACCTTTCTCTTTGACTGGATGCCAGCCAGGTCTAGGAATCCCAGTTATGAAATGATAGGTTTTGAATCCAGGCGAACCTTTCTCTTTGACTGGATGCCAGCCAGGTCTAGGAAGCCCAGTTATGAAATGATATGTTTTGAATCCAGGCGAACCTTTCTCTTTGACTGGATGCCAGCCAGGTCTAGGAATTCCAGTTATGAAATGATAGGTTTTGAATCCAGGCGAACCTTTCCCTTTGACTGGATGCCAGCCAGGTCTAGGAATCCCAGTTATGAAATGATATGTTTTGAATCCAGCTGAATTTTTTCTTTGACTGGATGCCAGCCAGGTCTAGGAATCCCAGTTATGAAAGGATATGTTTTGAATCCAGGCGAACCTTTCTCTTTGACTGGATGCCAGCCAGGTCTAGGAAGCCCAGTTATGAAAGGATATGTTTTGAATCCAGGCGAACCTTTCCCTTTGACTGGATGCCAGCCAGGTCTAGGAATCCCAGTTATGAAATGATATGTTTTGAATCCAGCTGAATTTTTTCTTTGACTGGATGCCAGCCAGGTCTAGGAAGCCCAGTTATGAAATGATATGTTTTGAATCCAGGCGAACCTTTCTCTTTGACTGGATGCCAGCCAGGTCTAGGAATCCCAGTTATGAAATGATAGGTTTTGAATCCAGGCGAACCTTTCTCTTTGACTGGATGCCAGCCAGGTCTAGGAAGCCCAGTTATGAAATGATATGTTTTGAATCCAGGCGAACCTTTCTCTTTGACTGGATGCCAGCCAGGTCTAGGAATTCCAGTTATGAAATGATAGGTTTTGAATCCAGGCGAACCTTTCCCTTTGACTGGATGCCAGCCAGGTCTAGGAATCCCAGTTATGAAATGATATGTTTTGAATCCAGCTGAATTTTTTCTTTGACTGGATGCCAGCCAGGTCTAGGAATCCCAGTTATGAAAGGATATGTTTTGAATCCAGGCGAACCTTTCTCTTTGACTGGATGCCAGCCAGGTCTAGGAAGCCCAGTTATGAAATGATATGTTTTGAATCCAGGCGAACCTTTCTCTTTGACTGGATGCCAGCCAGGTCTAGGAATCCCAGTTATGAAATGATAGGTTTTGAATCCAGGCGAACCTTTCTCTTTGACTGGATGCCAGCCAGGTCTAGGAAGCCCAGTTATGAAATGATATGTTTTGAATCCAGGCGAACCTTTCTCTTTGACTGGATGCCAGCCAGGTCTAGGAATTCCAGTTATGAAATGATAGGTTTTGAATCCAGGCGAACCTTTCCATTTGACTGGATGCCAGCCAGGTCTAGGAATCCCAGTTATGAAATGATATGTTTTGAATCCAGCTGAATTTTTTCTTTGACTGGATGCCAGCCAGGTCTAGGAAGCCCAGTTATGAAATGATATGTTTTGAATCCAGGCGAACCTTTCTCTTTGACTGGATGCCAGCCAGGTCTAGGAATCCCAGTTATGAAATGATAGGTTTTGAATCCAGGCGAACCTTTCCCTTTGACTGGATGCCAGCCAGGTCTAGGAATCCCAGTTATGAAATGATATGTTTTGAATCCAGCTGAATTTTTTCTTTGACTGGATGCCAGCCAGGTCTAGGAATCCCAGTTATGAAAGGATATGTTTTGAATCCAGGCGAACCTTTCTCTTTGACTGGATGCCAGCCAGGTCTAGGAATCCCAGTTATGAAATGATATGTTTTGAATCCAGCTGAATTTTTTCTTTGACTGGATGCCAGCCAGGTCTAGGAATCCCAGTTATGAAATGATATGTTTTGAATCCAGGCGAACCTTTCCCTTTGACTGGATGCCAGCCAGGTCTAGGAATCCCAGTTATGAAATGATATGTTTTGAATCCAGCTGAATTTTTTCTTTGACTGGATGCCAGCCAGGTCTAGGAATCCCAGTTATGAAAGGATATGTTTTGAATCCAGGCGAACCTTTCTCTTTGACTGGATGCCAGCCAGGTCTAGGAATCCCAGTTATGAAATGATAGGTTTTGAATCCAGGCGAACCTTTCTCTTTGACTGGAAGCCAGCCAGGTCTAGGAAGCCCAGTTATGAAAGGATATGTTTTGAATCCAGGCGAACCTTTCTCTTTGACTGGATGCCAGCCAGGTCTAGGAATTCCAGTTATGAAATGATATGTTTTGAATCCAGGCGAACCTTTCTCTTTGACTGGATGCCAGCCAGGTCTAGGAATCCCAGTTATGAAATGATAGGTTTTGAATCCAGGCGAACCTTTCCCTTTGACTGGATGCCAGCCAGGTCTAGGAATCCCAGTTATGAAATGATATGTTTTGAATCCAGCTGAATTTTTTCTTTGACTGGATGCCAGCCAGGTCTAGGAAGCCCAGTTATGAAAGGATATGTTTTGAATCCAGGCGAACCTTTCTCTTTGACTGGATGCCAGCCAGGTCTAGGAATTCCAGTTATGAAATGATATGTTTTGAATCCAGGCGAACCTTTCTCGTTGACTGGATGCCAGCCAGGTCTAGGAATCCCAGTTATGAAATGATAGGTTTTGAATCCAGCTGAATTTTTTCTTTGACTGGATGCCAGCCAGGTCTAGGAATCCCAGTTATGAAAGGATATGTTTTGAATCCAGGCGAACCTTTCTCTTTGACTGGATGCCAGCCAGGTCTAGGAATTCCAGTTATGAAATGATATGTTTTGAATCCAGGCGAACCTTTCTCTTTGACTGGATGCCAGCCAGGTCTAGGAATCCCAGTTATGAAATGATATGTTTTGAATCCAGCTGAATTTTTTCTTTGACTGGATGCCAGCCAGGTCTAGGAATCCCAGTTATGAAAGGATATGTTTTGAATCCAGGCGAACCTTTCTCTTTGACTGGATGCCAGCCAGGTCTAGGAATCCCAGTTATGAAATGATAGGTTTTGAATCCAGGCGAACCTTTCTCTTTGACTGGATGCCAGCCAGGTCTAGGAAGCCCAGTTATGAAAGGATATGTTTTGAATCCAGGCGAACCTTTCTCTTTGACTGGATGCCAGCCAGGTCTAGGAATTCCAGTTATGAAATGATATGTTTTGAATCCAGGCGAACCTTTCTCTTTGACTGGATGCCAGCCAGGTCTAGGAATCCCAGTTATGAAATGATAGGTTTTGAATCCAGGCGAACCTTTCCCTTTGACTGGATGCCAGCCAGGTCTAGGAATCCCAGTTATGAAATGATATGTTTTGAATCCAGCTGAATTTTTTCTTTGACTGGATGCCAGCCAGGTCTAGGAAGCCCAGTTATGAAAGGATATGTTTTGAATCCAGGCGAACCTTTCTCTTTGACTGGATGCCAGCCAGGTCTAGGAATTCCAGTTATGAAATGATATGTTTTGAATCCAGGCGAACCTTTCTCTTTGACTGGATGCCAGCCAGGTCTAGGAATCCCAGTTATGAAATGATAGGTTTTGAATCCAGCTGAATTTTTTCTTTGACTGGATGCCAGCCAGGTCTAGGAAGCCCAGTTATGAAAGGATATGTTTTGAATCCAGGCGAACCTTTCTCTTTGACTGGATGCCAGCCAGGTCTAGGAATCCCAGTTATGAAATGATATGTTTTGAATCCAGGCGAACCTTTCTCTTTGACTGGATGCCAGCCAGGTCTAGGAAGCCCAGTTATGAAAGGATATGTTTTGAATCCAGGCGAACCTTTCTCTTTGACTGGATGCCAGCCAGGTCTAGGAATTCCAGTTATGAAATGATAGGTTTTGAATCCAGGCGAACCTTTCTCTTTGACTGGATGCCAGCCAGGTCTAGGAAGCCCAGTTATGAAAGGATATGTTTTGAATCCAGGCGAACCTTTCTCTTTGACTGGATGCCAGCCAGGTCTAGGAATCCCAGTTATGAAATGATAGGTTTTGAATCCAGGCGAACCTTTCTCTTTGACTGGATGCCAGCCAGGTCTAGGAATCCCAGTTATGAAATGATAGGTTTTGAATCCAGGCGAACCTTTCTCTTTGACTGGATGCCAGCCAGGTCTAGGAATCCCAGTTATGAAATGATATGTTTTGAATCCAGCTGAATTTTTTCTTTGACTGGATGCCAGCCAGGTCTAGGAAGCCCAGTTATGAAAGGATATGTTTTGAATCCAGGCGAACCTTTCTCTTTGACTGGATGCCAGCCAGGTCTAGGAATCCCAGTTATGAAATGATATGTTTTGAATCCAGGCGAACCTTTCTCTTTGACTGGATGCCAGCCAGGTCTAGGAATCCCAGTTATGAAATGATATGTTTTGAATCCAGGCGAACCTTTCTCTTTGACTGGATGCCAGCCAGGTCTAGGAATCCCAGTTATGAAAGGATATGTTTTGAATCCAGGCGAACCTTTCTCTTTGACTGGATGCCAGCCAGGTCTAGGAATCCCAGTTATGAAATGATAGGTTTTGAATCCAGCTGAATTTTTTCTTTGACTGGATGCCAGCCAGGTCTAGGAAGCCCAGTTATGAAAGGATATGTTTTGAATCCAGGCGAACCTTTCTCTTTGACTGGATGCCAGCCAGGTCTAGGAAGCCCAGTTATGAAAGGATATGTTTTGAATCCAGGCGAACCTTTCTCTTTGACTGGATGCCAGCCAGGTCTAGGAAGCCCAGTTATGAAAGGATATGTTTTGAATCCAGGCGAACCTTTCTCTTTGACTGGATGCCAGCCAGGTCTAGGAAGCCCAGTTATGAAAGGATATGTTTTGAATCCAGGCGAACCTTTCTCTTTGACTGGATGCCAGCCAGGTCTAGGAATCCCAGTTATGAAATGATATGTTTTGAATCCAGGCGAACCTTTCTCTTTGACTGGATGCCAGCCAGGTCTAGGAATCCCAGTTATGAAATGATATGTTTTGAATCCAGGCGAACCTTTCTCTTTGACTGGATGCCAGCCAGGTCTAGGAATCCCAGTTATGAAATGATATGTTTTAAATCCAGCTGAATTTTTTCTTTGACTGGATGCCAGCCAGGTCTAGGAAGCCCAGTTATGAAAGGATATGTTTTGAATCCAGGCGAACCTTTCTCTTTGACTGGATGCCAGCCAGGTCTAGGAATCCCAGTTATGAAATGATATGTTTTGAATCCAGGCGAACCTTTCTCTTTGACTGGATGCCAGCCAGGTCTAGGAATCCCAGTTATGAAATGATATGTTTTGAATCCAGGCGAACCTTTCTCTTTGACTGGATGCCAGCCAGGTCTAGGAATCCCAGTTATGAAAGGATATGTTTTGAATCCAGGCGAAGCTTTCTCTTTGACTGGATGCCAGCCAGGTCTAGGAATCCCAGTTATGAAATGATAGGTTTTGAATCCAGCTGAATTTTTTCTTTGACTGGATGCCAGCCAGGTCTAGGAAGCCCAGTTATGAAAGGATATGTTTTGAATCCAGGCGAAACTTTCTCTTTGACTGGATGCCAGCCAGGTCTAGGAAGCCCAGTTATGAAAGGATATGTTTTGAATCCAGGCGAACCTTTCTCTTTGACTGGATGCCAGCCAGGTCTAGGAATCCCAGTTATGAAATGATATGTTTTGAATCCAGGCGAACCTTTCTCTTTGACTGGATGCCAGCCAGGTCTAGGAATCCCAGTTATGAAAGGATATGTTTTGAATCCAGGCGAACCTTTCTCTTTGACTGGATGCCAGCCAGGTCTAGGAAGCCCAGTTATGAAAGGATATGTTTTGAATCCAGGCGAACCTTTCTCTTTGACTGGATGCCAGCCAGGTCTAGGAATCCCAGTTATGAAATGATATGTTTTGAATCCAGGCGAACCTTTCTCTTTGACTGGATGCCAGCCAGGTCTAGGAATCCCAGGTATGAAATGATATGTTTTGAATCCAGGCGAACCTTTCTCTTTGACTGGATGCCAGCCAGGTCTAGGAATCCCAGTTATGAAAGGATATGTTTTGAATCCAGGCGAACCTTTCTCTTTGACTGGATGCCAGCCAGGTCTAGGAATCCCAGTTATGAAATGATATGTTTTGAATCCAGCTGAATTTTTTCTTTGACTGGATGCCAGCCAGGTCTAGGAAGCCCAGTTATGAAAGGATATGTTTTGAATCCAGGCGAACCTTTCTCTTTGACTGGATGCCAGCCAGGTCTAGGAATCCCAGTTATGAAATGATAGGTTTTGAATCCAGCTGAATTTTTTCTTTGACTGGATGCCAGCCAGGTCTAGGAAGCCCAGTTATGAAAGGATATGTTTTGAATCCAGGCGAACCTTTCTCTTTGACTGGATGCCAGCCAGGTCTAGGAATCCCAGTTATGAAATGATATGTTTTGAATCCAGGCGAACCTTTCTCTTTGACTGGATGCCAGCCAGGTCTAGGAAGCCCAGTTATGAAATGATATGTTTTGAATCCAGGCGAACCTTTCTCTTTGACTGGATGCCAGCCAGGTCTAGGAATCCCAGTTATGAAATGATATGTTTTGAATCCAGGCGAACCTTTCTCTTTGACTGGATGCCAGCCAGGTCTAGGAATCCCAGTTATGAAATGATATGTTTTGAATCCAGGCGAACCTTTCTCTTTGACTGGATGCCAGCCAGGTCTAGGAATCCCAGTTATGAAATGATATGTTTTGAATCCAGGCGAACCTTTCTCTTTGACTGGATGCCAGCCAGGTCTAGGAATCCCAGTTATGAAAGGATATGTTTTGAATCCAGGCGAAGCTTTCTCTTTGACTGGATGCCAGCCAGGTCTAGGAATCCCAGTTATGAAATGATATGTTTTGAATCCAGGCGAACCTTTCTCTTTGACTGGATGCCAGCCAGGTCTAGGAATCCCAGTTATGAAATGATATGTTTTGAATCCAGGCGAACCTTTCTCTTTGACTGGATGCCAGCCAGGTCTAGGAATCCCAGTTATGAAAGGATATGTTTTGAATCCAGGCGAACCTTTCTCTTTGACTGGATGCCAGCCAGGTCTAGGAATCCCAGTTATGAAATGATAGGTTTTGAATCCAGCTGAATTTTTTCTTTGACTGGATGCCAGCCAGGTCTAGGAAGCCCAGTTATGAAAGGATATGTTTTGAATCCAGCTGAATTTTTTCTTTGACTGGATGCCAGCCAGGTCTAGGAAGCCCAGTTATGAAAGGATATGTTTTGAATCCAGGCGAACCTTTCTCTTTGACTGGATGCCAGCCAGGTCTAGGAATCCCAGTTATGAAATGATATGTTTTGAATCCAGGCGAACCTTTCTCTTTGACTGGATGCCAGCCAGGTCTAGGAATCCCAGTTATGAAATGATATGTTTTGAATCCAGGCGAACCTTTCTCTTTGACTGGATGCCAGCCAGGTCTAGGAATCCCAGTTATGAAAGGATATGTTTTGAATCCAGGCGAAGCTTTCTCTTTGACTGGATGCCAGCCAGGTCTAGGAATCCCAGTTATGAAATGATAGGTTTTGAATCCAGCTGAATTTTTTCTTTGACTGGATGCCAGCCAGGTCTAGGAAGCCCAGTTATGAAAGGATATGTTTTGAATCCAGGCGAACCTTTCTCTTTGACTGGATGCCAGCCAGGTCTAGGAAGCCCAGTTATGAAAGGATATGTTTTGAATCCAGGCGAACCTTTCTCTTTGACTGGATGCCAGCCAGGTCTAGGAATCCCAGTTATGAAATGATATGTTTTGAATCCAGGCGAACCTTTCTCTTTGACTGGATGCCAGCCAGGTCTAGGAATCCCAGTTATGAAAGGATATGTTTTGAATCCAGGCGAACCTTTCTCTTTGACTGGATGCCAGCCAGGTCTAGGAAGCCCAGTTATGAAAGGATATGTTTTGAATCCAGGCGAACCTTTCTCTTTGACTGGATGCCAGCCAGGTCTAGGAATCCCAGTTATGAAATGATATGTTTTGAATCCAGGCGAACCTTTCTCTTTGACTGGATGCCAGCCAGGTCTAGGAATCCCAGGTATGAAATGATATGTTTTGAATCCAGGCGAACCTTTCTCTTTGACTGGATGCCAGCCAGGTCTAGGAATCCCAGTTATGAAAGGATATGTTTTGAATCCAGGCGAACCTTTCTCTTTGACTGGATGCCAGCCAGGTCTAGGAATCCCAGTTATGAAATGATATGTTTTGAATCCAGCTGAATTTTTTCTTTGACTGGATGCCAGCCAGGTCTAGGAAGCCCAGTTATGAAAGGATATGTTTTGAATCCAGGCGAACCTTTCTCTTTGACTGGATGCCAGCCAGGTCTAGGAATCCCAGTTATGAAATGATAGGTTTTGAATCCAGCTGAATTTTTTCTTTGACTGGATGCCAGCCAGGTCTAGGAAGCCCAGTTATGAAAGGATATGTTTTGAATCCAGGCGAACCTTTCTCTTTGACTGGATGCCAGCCAGGTCTAGGAATCCCAGTTATGAAATGATATGTTTTGAATCCAGGCGAACCTTTCTCTTTGACTGGATGCCAGCCAGGTCTAGGAAGCCCAGTTATGAAATGATATGTTTTGAATCCAGGCGAACCTTTCTCTTTGACTGGATGCCAGCCAGGTCTAGGAATCCCAGTTATGAAATGATATGTTTTGAATCCAGGCGAACCTTTCTCTTTGACTGGATGCCAGCCAGGTCTAGGAATCCCAGTTATGAAATGATATGTTTTGAATCCAGGCGAACCTTTCTCTTTGACTGGATGCCAGCCAGGTCTAGGAATCCCAGTTATGAAATGATATGTATTGAATCCAGGCGAACCTTTCTCTTTGACTGGATGCAAGCCAGGTCTAGGAATCCCAGTTATGAAAGGATATGTTTTGAATCCAGGCGAACCTTTCTCTTTGACTGGATGCCAGCCAGGTCTAGGAATCCCAGTTATGAAATGATATGTTTTGAATCCAGGCGAACATTTCTCTTTGACTGGATGCCAGCCAGGTCTAGGAATCCCAGTTATGAAATGATATGTTTTGAATCCAGGCGAACCTTTCTCTTTGACTGGATGCCAGCCAGGTCTAGGAATCCCAGTTATGAAAGGATATGTTTTGAATCCAGGCGAACCTTTCTCTTTGACTGGATGCCAGCCAGGTCTAGGAATCCCAGTTATGAAATGATAGGTTTTGAATCCAGCTGAATTTTTTCTTTGACTGGATGCCAGCCAGGTCTAGGAAGCCCAGTTATGAAAGGATATGTTTTGAATCCAGGCGAACCTTTCTCTTTGACTGGATGCCAGCCAGGTCTAGGAATCCCAGTTATGAAATGATATGTTTTGAATCCAGGCGAACCTTTCTCTTTGACTGGATGCCAGCCAGGTCTAGGAAGCCCAGTTATGAAATGATATGTTTTGAATCCAGGCGAACCTTTCTCTTTGACTGGATGCCAGCCAGGTCTAGGAATCCCAGTTATGAAAGGATATGTTTTGAATCCAGGCGAACCTTTCTCTTTGACTGGATGCCAGCCAGGTCTAGGAATCCCAGTTATGAAAGGATATGTTTTGAATCCAGGCGAACCTTTCTCTTTGACTGGATGCCAGCCAGGTCTAGGAATCCCAGTTATGAAATGATAGGTTTTGAATCCAGCTGAATTTTTTCTTTGACTGGATGCCAGCCAGGTCTAGGAAGCCCAGTTATGAAAGGATATGTTTTGAATCCAGGCGAACCTTTCTCTTTGACTGGATGCCAGCCAGGTCTAGGAATCCCAGTTATGAAAGGATATGTTTTGAATCCAGGCGAACCTTTCTCTTTGACTGGATGCCAGCCAGGTCTAGGAATCCCAGTTATGAAATGATAGGTTTTGAATCCAGCTGAATTTTTTCTTTGACTGGATGCCAGCCAGGTCTAGGAAGCCCAGTTATGAAAGGATATGTTTTGAATCCAGGCGAACCTTTCTCTTTGACTGGATGCCAGCCAGGTCTAGGAATCCCAGTTATGAAATGATATGTTTTGAATCCAGGCGAACCTTTCTCTTTGACTGGATGCCAGCCAGGTCTAGGAAGCCCAGTTATGAAATGATATGTTTTGAATCCAGGCGAACCTTTCTCTTTGACTGGATGCCAGCCAGGTCTAGGAATCCCAGTTATGAAAGGATATGTTTTGAATCCAGGCGAACCTTTCTCTTTGACTGGATGCCAGCCAGGTCTAGGAATCCCAGTTATGAAATGATATGTTTTGAATCCAGGCGAACCTTTCTCTTTGACTGGATGCCAGCCAGGTCTAGGAATCCCAGTTATGAAAGGATATGTTTTGAATCCAGGCGAACCTTTCTCTTTGACTGGATGCCAGCCAGGTCTAGGAATCCCAGTTATGAAATGATAGGTTTTGAATCCAGCTGAATTTTTTCTTTGACTGGATGCCAGCCAGGTCTAGGAAGCCCAGTTATGAAAGGATATGTTTTGAATCCAGGCGAACCTTTCTCTTTGACTGGATGCCAGCCAGGTCTAGGAATCCCAGTTATGAAAGGATATGTTTTGAATCCAGGCGAACCTTTCTCTTTGACTGGATGCCAGCCAGGTCTAGGAATCCCAGTTATGAAATGATATGTTTTGAATCCAGGCGAACCTTTCTCTTTGACTGGATGCCAGCCAGGTCTAGGAATCCCAGTTATGAAAGGATATGTTTTGAATCCAGGCGAACCTTTCTCTTTGACTGGATGCCAGCCAGGTCTAGGAATCCCAGTTATGAAATGATAGGTTTTGAATCCAGCTGAATTTTTTCTTTGACTGGATGCCAGCCAGGTCTAGGAAGCCCAGTTATGAAAGGATATGTTTTGAATCCAGGCGAACCTTTCTCTTTGACTGGATGCCAGCCAGGTCTAGGAATCCCAGTTATGAAAGGATATGTTTTGAATCCAGGCGAACCTTTCTCTTTGACTGGATGCCAGCCAGGTCTAGGAATCCCAGTTATGAAATGATATGTTTTGAATCCAGGCGAACCTTTCTCTTTGACTGGATGCCAGCCAGGTCTAGGAATCCCAGTTATGAAATGATATGTTTTGAATCCAGGCGAACCTTTCTCTTTGACTGGATGCCAGCCAGGTCTAGGAATCCCAGTTATGAAAGGATATGTTTTGAATCCAGGCGAACCTTTCTCTTTGACTGGATGCCAGCCAGGTCTAGGAATCCCAGTTATGAAATGATAGGTTTTGAATCCAGCTGAATTTTTTCTTTGACTGGATGCCAGCCAGGTCTAGGAAGCCCAGTTATGAAAGGATATGTTTTGAATCCAGGCGAACCTTTCTCTTTGACTGGATGCCAGCCAGGTCTAGGAATCCCAGTTATGAAATGATATGTTTTGAATCCAGGCGAACCTTTCTCTTTGACTGGATGCCAGCCAGGTCTAGGAATCCCAGTTATGAAATGATATGTTTTGAATCCAGGCGAACCTTTCTCTTTGACTGGATGCCAGCCAGGTCTAGGAAGCCCAGTTATGAAATGATATGTTTTGAATCCAGGCGAACCTTTCTCTTTGACTGGATGCCAGCCAGGTCTAGGAATCCCAGTTATGAAATGATATGTTTTGAATCCAGGCGAACCTTTCTCTTTGACTGGATGCCAGCCAGGTCTAGGAAGCCCAGTTATGAAATGATATGTTTTGAATCCAGGCGAACCTTTCTCTTTGACTGGATGCCAGCCAGGTCTAGGAATCCCAGTTATGAAATGATATGTTTTGAATCCAGGCGAACCTTTCTCTTTGACTGGATGCCAGCCAGGTCTAGGAAGCCCAGTTATGAAAGGATATGTTTTGAATCCAGGCGAACCTTTCTCTTTGACTGGATGCCAGCCAGGTCTAGGAATCCCAGTTATGAAATGATAGGTTTTGAATCCAGGCGAACCTTTCTCTTTGACTGGATGCCAGCCAGGTCTAGGAATCCCAGTTATGAAATGATATGTTTTGAATCCAGGCGAACCTTTCTCTTTGACTGGATGCCAGCCAGGTCTAGGAATCCCAGTTATGAAATGATATGTTTTGAATCCAGGCGAACCTTTCTCTTTGACTGGATGCCAGCCAGGTCTAGGAATCCCAGTTATGAAATGATATGTTTTGAATCCAGGCGAACCTTTCTCTTTGACTGGATGCCAGCCAGGTCTAGGAATCCCAGTTATGAAATGATATGTTTTGAATCCAGGCGAACCTTTCTCTTTGACTGGATGCCAGCCAGGTCTAGGAAGCCCAGTTATGAAATGATATGTTTTGAATCCAGGCGAAACTTTCTCTTTGACTGGATGCCAGCCAGGTCTAGGAAGCCCAGTTATGAAAGGATATGTTTTGAATCCAGGCGAACCTTTCTCTTTGACTGGATGCCAGCCAGGTCTAGGAATCCCAGTTATGAAATGATATGTTTTGAATCCAGGCGAACCTTTCTCTTTGACTGGATGCCAGCCAGGTCTAGGAATCCCAGTTATGAAAGGATATGTTTTGAATCCAGGCGAACCTTTCTCTTTGACTGGATGCCAGCCAGGTCTAGGAATCCCAGTTATGAAATGATATGTTTTGAATCCAGGCGAACCTTTCTCTTTGACTGGATGCCAGCCAGGTCTAGGAATCCCAGTTATGAAAGGATATGTTTTGAATCCAGGCGAACCTTTCTCTTTGACTGGATGCCAGCCAGGTCTAGGAATCCCAGTTATGAAATGATATGTTTTGAATCCAGGCGAACCTTTCTCTTTGACTGGATGCCAGCCAGGTCTAGGAATCCCAGTTATGAAATGATATGTTTTGAATCCAGGCGAACCTTTCTCTTTGACTGGATGCCAGCCAGGTCTAGGAATCCCAGTTATGAAATGATATGTTTTGAATCCAGGCGAACCTTTCTCTTTGACTGGATGCCAGCCAGGTCTAGGAATCCCAGTTATGAAAGGATATGTTTTGAATCCAGGCGAACCTTTCTCTTTGACTGGATGCCAGCCAGGTCTAGGAATCCCAGTTATGAAATGATATGTTTTGAATCCAGGCGAACCTTTCTCTTTGACTGGATGCCAGCCAGGTCTAGGAATCCCAGTTATGAAATGATATGTTTTGAATCCAGGCGAACCTTTCTCTTTGACTGGATGCCAGCCAGGTCTAGGAATCCCAGTTATGAAATGATATGTTTTGAATCCAGGCGAACCTTTCTCTTTGACTGGATGCCAGCCAGGTCTAGGAATCCCAGTTATGAAAGGATATGTTTTGAATCCAGGCGAACCTTTCTCTTTGACTGGATGCCAGCCAGGTCTAGGAAGCCCAGTTATGAAAGGATATGTTTTGAATCCAGGCGAACCTTTCTCTTTGACTGGATGCCAGCCAGGTCTAGGAATCCCAGTTATGAAATGATATGTTTTGAATCCAGGCGAACCTTTCTCTTTGACTGGATGCCAGCCAGGTCTAGGAATCCCAGTTATGAAATGATATGTTTTGAATCCAGGCGAACCTTTCTCTTTGACTGGATGCCAGCCAGGTCTAGGAATCCCAGTTATGAAATGATATGTTTTGAATCCAGGCGAACCTTTCTCTTTGACTGGATGCCAGCCAGGTCTAGGAATCCCAGTTATGAAAGGATATGTTTTGAATCCAGGCGAACCTTTCTCTTTGACTGGATGCCAGCCAGGTCTAGGAAGCCCAGTTATGAAAGGATATGTTTTGAATCCAGGCGAACCTTTCTCTTTGACTGGATGCCAGCCAGGTCTAGGAATCCCAGTTATGAAATGATATGTTTTGAATCCAGGCGAACCTTTCTCTTTGACTGGATGCCAGCCAGGTCTAGGAATCCCAGTTATGAAATGATATGTTTTGAATCCAGGCGAACCTTTCTCTTTGACTGGATGCCAGCCAGGTCTAGGAATCCCAGTTATGAAATGATATGTTTTGAATCCAGGCGAACCTTTCTCTTTGACTGGATGCCAGCCAGGTCTAGGAATCCCAGTTATGAAAGGATATGTTTTGAATCCAGGCGAACCTTTCTCTTTGACTGGATGCCAGCCAGGTCTAGGAATCCCAGTTATGAAATGATATGTTTTGAATCCAGGCGAACCTTTCTCTTTGACTGGATGCCAGCCAGGTCTAGGAATCCCAGTTATGAAAGGATATGTTTTGAATCCAGGCGAACCTTTCTCTTTGACTGGATGCCAGCCAGGTCTAGGAATCCCAGTTATGAAATGATATGTTTTGAATCCAGGCGAACCTTTCTCTTTGACTGGATGCCAGCCAGGTCTAGGAATCCCAGTTATGAAATGATATGTTTTGAATCCAGGCGAACCTTTCTCTTTGACTGGATGCCAGCCAGGTCTAGGAATCCCAGTTATGAAATGATATGTTTTGAATCCAGGCGAACCTTTCTCTTTGACTGGATGCCAGCCAGGTCTAGGAATCCCAGTTATGAAAGGATATGTTTTGAATCCAGGCGAACCTTTCTCTTTGACTGGATGCCAGCCAGGTCTAGGAATCCCAGTTATGAAATGATATGTTTTGAATCCAGGCGAACCTTTCTCTTTGACTGGATGCCAGCCAGGTCTAGGAATCCCAGTTATGAAATGATATGTTTTGAATCCAGGGCGAACCTTTCTCTTTGACTGGATGCCAGCCAGGTCTAGGAATCCCAGTTATGAAAGGATATGTTTTGAATCCAGGCGAACCTTTCTCTTTGACTGGATGCCAGCCAGGTCTAGGAATCCCAGTTATGAAATGATATGTTTTGAATCCAGGCGAACCTTTCTCTTTGACTGGATGCCAGCCAGGTCTAGGAATACCAGTTATGAAATGATATGTTTTGAATCCAGGCGAACCTTTCTCTTTGACTGGATGCCAGCCAGGTCTAGGAATCCCAGTTATGAAATGATATGTTTTGAATCCAGGCGAACCTTTCTCTTTGACTGGATGCCAGCCAGGTCTAGGAATCCCAGTTATGAAAGGATATGTTTTGAATCCAGGCGAACCTTTCTCTTTGACTGGATGCCAGCCAGGTCTAGGAAGCCCAGTTATGAAAGGATATGTTTTGAATCCAGGCGAACCTTTCTCTTTGACTGGATGCCAGCCAGGTCTAGGAATCCCAGTTATGAAATGATATGTTTTGAATCCAGGCGAACCTTTCTCTTTGACTGGATGCCAGCCAGGTCTAGGAATCCCAGTTATGAAATGATATGTTTTGAATCCAGGCGAACCTTTCTCTTTGACTGGATGCCAGCCAGGTCTAGGAATCCCAGTTATGAAATGATATGTTTTGAATCCAGGCGAACCTTTCTCTTTGACTGGATGCCAGCCAGGTCTAGGAATCCCAGTTATGAAAGGATATGTTTTGAATCCAGGCGAACCTTTCTCTTTGACTGGATGCCAGCCAGGTCTAGGAATCCCAGTTATGAAATGATATGTTTTGAATCCAGGCGAACCTTTCTCTTTGACTGGATGCCAGCCAGGTCTAGGAATCCCAGTTATGAAATGATATGTTTTGAATCCAGGCGAACCTTTCTCTTTGACTGGATGCCAGCCAGGTCTAGGAATCCCAGTTATGAAATGATATGTTTTGAATCCAGGCGAACCTTTCTCTTTGACTGGATGCCAGCCAGGTCTAGGAATCCCAGTTATGAAATGATATGTTTTGAATCCAGGCGAACCTTTCTCTTTGACTGGATGCCAGCCAGGTCTAGGAATCCCAGTTATGAAATGATATGTTTTGAATCCAGGCGAACCTTTCTCTTTGACTGGATGCCAGCCAGGTCTAGGAATCCCAGTTATGAAAGGATATGTTTTGAATCCAGGCGAACCTTTCTCTTTGACTGGATGCCAGCCAGGTCTAGGAAGCCCAGTTATGAAAGGATATGTTTTGAATCCAGGCGAACCTTTCTCTTTGACTGGATGCCAGCCAGGTCTAGGAATCCCAGTTATGAAATGATATGTTTTGAATCCAGGCGAACCTTTCTCTTTGACTGGATGCCAGCCAGGTCTAGGAATCCCAGTTATGAAATGATATGTTTTGAATCCAGGCGAACCTTTCTCTTTGACTGGATGCCAGCCAGGTCTAGGAATCCCAGTTATGAAATGATATGTTTTGAATCCAGGCGAACCTTTCTCTTTGACTGGATGCCAGCCAGGTCTAGGAATCCCAGTTATGAAATGATATGTTTTGAATCCAGGCGAACCTTTCTCTTTGACTGGATGCCAGCCAGGTCTAGGAATCCCAGTTATGAAATGATATGTTTTGAATCCAGGCGAACCTTTCTCTTTGACTGGATGCCAGCCAGGTCTAGGAATCCCAGTTATGAAATGATATGTTTTGAATCCAGGCGAACCTTTCTCTTTGACTGGATGCCAGCCAGGTCTAGGAATCCCAGTTATGAAATGATATGTTTTGAATCCAGGCGAACCTTTCTCTTTGACTGGATGCCAGCCAGGTCTAGGAATCCCAGTTATGAAATGATATGTTTTGAATCCAGGCGAACCTTTCTCTTTGACTGGATGCCAGCCAGGTCTAGGAATCCCAGTTATGAAATGATATGTTTTGAATCCAGGCGAACCTTTCTCTTTGACTGGATGCCAGCCAGGTCTAGGAAGCCCAGTTATGAAATGATAGGTTTTGAATCCAGGCGAACCTTTCTCTTTGACTGGATGCCAGCCAGGTCTAGGAATTCCAGTTATGAAATGATAGGTTTTGAATCCAGGCGAACCTTTCTCTTTGACTGGATGCCAGCCAGGTCTAGGAATCCCAGTTATGAAATGATATGTTTTGAATCCAGGCGAACCTTTCTCTTTGACTGGATGCCAGCCAGGTCTAGGAATCCCAGTTATGAAATGATATGTTTTGAATCCAGGCGAACCTTTCTCTTTGACTGGATGCCAGCCAGGTCTAGGAAGCCCAGTTATGAAATGATATGTTTTGAATCCAGGCGAACCTTTCTCTTTGACTGGATGCCAGCCAGGTCTAGGAATCCCAGTTATGAAATGATATGTTTTGAATCCAGGCGAACCTTTCTCTTTGACTGGATGCCAGCCAGGTCTAGGAATCCCAGTTATGAAATGATATGTTTTGAATCCAGGCGAACCTTTCTCTTTGACTGGATGCCAGCCAGGTCTAGGAATCCCAGTTATGAAATGATATGTTTTGAATCCAGGCGAACCTTTCTCTTTGACTGGATGCCAGCCAGGTCTAGGAATCCCAGTTATGAAATGATATGTTTTGAATCCAGGCGAACCTTTCTCTTTGACTGGATGCCAGCCAGGTCTAGGAAGCCCAGTTATGAAATGATATGTTTTGAATCCAGGCGAACCTTTCTCTTTGACTGGATGCCAGCCAGGTCTAGGAATCCCAGTTATGAAATGATATGTTTTGAATCCAGGCGAACCTTTCTCTTTGACTGGATGCCAGCCAGGTCTAGGAATCCCAGTTATGAAATGATATGTTTTGAATCCAGGCGAACCTTTCTCTTTGACTGGATGCCAGCCAGGTCTAGGAATCCCAGTTATGAAATGATATGTTTTGAATCCAGGCGAACCTTTCTCTTTGACTGGATGCCAGCCAGGTCTAGGAATCCCAGTTATGAAATGATATGTTTTGAATCCAGGCGAACCTTTCTCTTTGACTGGATGCCAGCCAGGTCTAGGAAGCCCAGTTATGAAATGATATGTTTTGAATCCAGGCGAACCTTTCTCTTTGACTGGATGCCAGCCAGGTCTAGGAATCCCAGTTATGAAATGATATGTTTTGAATCCAGGCGAACCTTTCTCTTTGACTGGATGCCAGCCAGGTCTAGGAATCCCAGTTATGAAATGATATGTTTTGAATCCAGGCGAACCTTTCTCTTTGACTGGATGCCAGCCAGGTCTAGGAATCCCAGTTATGAAATGATATGTTTTGAATCCAGGCGAACCTTTCTCTTTGACTGGATGCCAGCCAGGTCTAGGAATCCCAGTTATGAAATGATATGTTTTGAATCCAGGCGAACCTTTCTCTTTGACTGGATGCCAGCCAGGTCTAGGAATCCCAGTTATGAAATGATATGTTTTGAATCCAGGCGAACCTTTCTCTTTGACTGGATGCCAGCCAGGTCTAGGAATCCCAGTTATGAAATGATATGTTTTGAATCCAGGCGAACCTTTCTCTTTGACTGGATGCCAGCCAGGTCTAGGAATCCCAGTTATGAAATGATATGTTTTGAATCCAGGCGAACCTTTCTCTTTGACTGGATGCCAGCCAGGTCTAGGAAGCCCAGTTATGAAATGATATGTTTTGAATCCAGGCGAACCTTTCTCTTTGACTGGATGCCAGCCAGGTCTAGGAATCCCAGTTATGAAATGATATGTTTTGAATCCAGGCGAACCTTTCTCTTTGACTGGATGCCAGCCAGGTCTAGGAATCCCAGTTATGAAATGATATGTTTTGAATCCAGGCGAACCTTTCTCTTTGACTGGATGCCAGCCAGGTCTAGGAATCCCAGTTATGAAATGATATGTTTTGAATCCAGGCGAACCTTTCTCTTTGACTGGATGCCAGCCAGGTCTAGGAATCCCAGTTATGAAATGATATGTTTTGAATCCAGGCGAACCTTTCTCTTTGACTGGATGCCAGCCAGGTCTAGGAATCCCAGTTATGAAATGATATGTTTTGAATCCAGGCGAACCTTTCTCTTTGACTGGATGCCAGCCAGGTCTAGGAAGCCCAGTTATGAAATGATATGTTTTGAATCCAGGCGAACCTTTCTCTTTGACTGGATGCCAGCCAGGTCTAGGAATCCCAGTTATGAAATGATATGTTTTGAATCCAGGCGAACCTTTCTCTTTGACTGGATGCCAGCCAGGTCTAGGAATCCCAGTTATGAAATGATATGTTTTGAATCCAGGCGAACCTTTCTCTTTGACTGGATGCCAGCCAGGTCTAGGAATTCCAGTTATGAAATGATATGTTTTGAATCCAGGCGAACCTTTCTCTTTGACTGGATGCCAGCCAGGTCTAGGAATCCCAGTTATGAAATGATATGTTTTGAATCCAGGCGAACCTTTCTCTTTGACTGGATGCCAGCCAGGTCTAGGAAGCCCAGTTATGAAATGATATGTTTTGAATCCAGGCGAACCTTTCTCTTTGACTGGATGCCAGCCAGGTCTAGGAAGCCCAGTTATGAAATGATATGTTTTGAATCCAGGCGAACCTTTCTCTTTGACTGGATGCCAGCCAGGTCTAGGAAGCCCAGTTATGAAATGATATGTTTTGAATCCAGGCGAACCTTTCTCTTTGACTGGATGCCAGCCAGGTCTAGGAATCCCAGTTATGAAATGATATGTTTTGAATCCAGGCGAACCTTTCTCTTTGACTGGATGCCAGCCAGGTCTAGGAAGCCCAGTTATGAAATGATATGTTTTGAATCCAGGCGAACCTTTCTCTTTGACTGGATGCCAGCCAGGTCTAGGAAGCCCAGTTATGAAATGATATGTTTTGAATCCAGGCGAACCTTTCTCTTTGACTGGATGCCAGCCAGGTCTAGGAAGCCCAGTTATGAAATGATATGTTTTGAATCCAGGCGAACCTTTCTCTTTGACTGGATGCCAGCCAGGTCTAGGAATCCCAGTTATGAAATGATATGTTTTGAATCCAGGCGAACCTTTCTCTTTGACTGGATGCCAGCCAGGTCTAGGAAGCCCAGTTATGAAATGATATGTTTTGAATCCAGGCGAACCTTTCTCTTTGACTGGATGCCAGCCAGGTCTAGGAAGCCCAGTTATGAAATGATATGTTTTGAATCCAGGCGAACCTTTCTCTTTGACTGGATGCCAGCCAGGTCTAGGAAGCCCAGTTATGAAATGATATGTTTTGAATCCAGGCGAACCTTTCTCTTTGACTGGATGCCAGCCAGGTCTAGGAATCCCAGTTATGAAATGATATGTTTTGAATCCAGGCGAACCTTTCTCTTTGACTGGATGCCAGCCAGGTCTAGGAAGCCCAGTTATGAAATGATATGTTTTGAATCCAGGCGAACCTTTCTCTTTGACTGGATGCCAGCCAGGTCTAGGAAGCCCAGTTATGAAATGATATGTTTTGAATCCAGGCGAACCTTTCTCTTTGACTGGATGCCAGCCAGGTCTAGGAAGCCCAGTTATGAAATGATATGTTTTGAATCCAGGCGAACCTTTCTCTTTGACTGGATGCCAGCCAGGTCTAGGAAG
>OZ038512.1:70263199-70308199 GCA_964036315.1 Acanthosepion esculentum
TGACTGGAAGCCAGCCAGGTCTAGAATGCCAGTTATGAAATGATAGTTTTTGAATCCAGGCGAACCTTTCTCTTTGACTGGATGCCACCAGGTCTAGGAATTCCAGTTATGAAAGGATAAGTTTTGAATCCAGGCGAACCTTTCTCTTTGACTGGATGCCAGCCAGGTCTAGGAATTCAGTTTATGAAATGATATGTTTTGAATCCAGGCGAACCTTTCTCTTTGACTGGATGCCAGCCAGGTCTAGGAATTCCAGTTATGAAAGGATATGTTTGAATCCAGGCGAACCTTTCTCTTTGACTGGATGCCAGCCAGGTCTAGGAATTCCAGTTATGAAATGATAGTTTTGAATCCAGGCGAACCTTTCTCTTTGACTGGATGCCAGCCAGGTCTAGGAATTCCCAGTTATGAAATGATATGTTTTGAATCCAGGCGAACCTTTCTCTTTGACTGGATGCCAGCCAGGTCTAGGAATTCCAGTTATGAAAGGATATGTTTTGAATCCAGGCGAACCTTTCTCTTTGACTGGATGCCAGCCAGGTCTAGGAATTCCAGTTATGAAAGGATATGTTTTGAATCCAGGCGAACCTTTCTCTTTGACTGGATGCCAGCCAGGTCTAGGAATCCCAGTTATGAAAGGATATGTTTTGAATCCAGGCGAACCTTTCTCTTTGACTGGATGCCAGCCAGGTCTAGGAATCCCAGTTATGAAAGGATATGTTTTGAATCCAGGCGAACCTTTCTCTTTGACTGGATGCCAGCCAGGTCTAGGAATCCCAGTTATGAAAGGATATGTTTTGAATCCAGGCGAACCTTTCTCTTTGACTGGATGCCAGCCAGGTCTAGGAATTCCCAGTTATGAAAGGATATGTTTTGAATCCAGGCGAACCTTTCTCTTTGACTGGATGCCAGCCAGGTCTAGGAAGCCCAGTTATGAAAGGATATGTTTTGAATCCAGGCGAACCTTTCTCTTTGACTGGATGCCAGCCAGGTCTAGGAATCCCAGTTATGAAAGGATATGTTTTGAATCCAGGCGAACCTTTCTCTTTGACTGGATGCCAGCCAGGTCTAGGAATCCCAGTTATGAAAGGATATGTTTGAATCCAGGCGAACCTTTCTCTTTGACTGGATGCCAGCCAGGTCTAGGAATCCCAGTTATGAAAGGATATGTTTTGAATCCAGGCGAACCTTTCTCTTTGACTGGATGCCAGCCAGGTCTAGGAATCCCAGTTATGAAAGGATATGTTTTGAATCCAGGCGAACCTTTCTCTTTGACTGGATGCCAGCCAGGTCTAGGAATCCCAGTTATGAAAGGATATGTTTTGAATCCAGGCGAACCTTTCTCTTTGACTGGATGCCAGCCAGGTCTAGGAAGCCCAGTTATGAAATGATAGGTTTTGAATCCAGCTGAACTTTTTTCTTTGACTGGATGCCAGCCAGGTCTAGGAATCCCAGTTATGAAAGGATATGTTTTGAATCCAGGCGAACCTTTCTCTTTGACTGGATGCCAGCCAGGTCTAGGAATCCCAGTTATGAAATGATATGTTTTGAATCCAGGCTGAACCTTTCTCTTTGACTGGATGCCAGCCAGGTCTAGGAATCCCAGTTATGAAATGATATGTTTTGAATCCAGGCGAACCTTTCTCTTTGACTGGATGCCAGCCAGGTCTAGGAAGCCCAGTTATGAAATGATAGGTTTTGAATCCAGGCGAACCTTTTTCTTTGACTGGATGCCAGCCAGGTCTAGGAATCCCAGTTATGAAAGGATATGTTTTGAATCCAGGCTGAACTTTCTCTTTGACTGGATGCCAGCCAGGTCTAGGAATCCCAGTTATGAAAGGATATGTTTTGAATCCAGGCGAACCTTTCTCTTTGACTGGATGCCAGCCAGGTCTAGAATTCCAGTTATGAAATGATAGGTTTTGAATCCAGCTGAATTTTTTCTTTGACTGGATGCCAGCCAGGTCTAGGAAGCCCAGTTATGAAAGGATATGTTTTGAATCCAGGCGAACCTTTCTCTTTGACTGGATGCCAGCCAGGTCTAGGATGCCCAGTTATGAAATGATAGGTTTTGAATCCAGCTGAATTTTTTCTTTGACTGGATGCCAGCCAGGTCTAGGAATCCCAGTTATGAAAGGATATGTTTTGAATCCAGGCGAACCTTTCTCTTTGACTGGATGCCAGCCAGGTCTAGGAATTCCAGTTATGAAATGATAGGTTTTGAATCCAGCTGAATTTTTTCTTTGACTGGATGCCAGCCAGGTCTAGGAATCCCAGTTATGAAAGGATATGTTTTGAATCCAGGCGAACCTTTCTCTTTGACTGGATGCCAGCCAGGTCTAGGAATTCCAGTTATGAAATGATATGTTTTGAATCCAGGCGACCTTTTTCTTTGACTGGATGCCAGCCAGGTCTAGGAATCCCAGTTATGAAAGGATATGTTTTGAATCCAGGCGAACCTTTCTCTTTGACTGGATGCCAGCCAGGTCTAGGAATCCCAGTTATGAAAGGATATGTTTTGAATCCAGGCGAACCTTTCTCTTTGACTGGATGCCAGCCAGGTCTAGGAATCCCAGTTATGAAATGATATGTTTTGAATCCAGGCGAACCTTTCTCTTTGACTGGATGCCAGCCAGGTCTAGGAAGCCCAGTTATGAAAGGATATGTTTTGAATCCAGGCGAACCTTTCTCTTTGACTGGATGCCAGCCAGGTCTAGGAATCCCAGTTATGAAAGGATATGTTTTGAATCCAGGCGAACCTTTCTCTTTGACTGGATGCCAGCCAGGTCTAGGAATCCCAGTTATGAAAGGATATGTTTTGAATCCAGGCGAACCTTTCTCTTTGACTGGATGCCAGCCAGGTCTAGGAATCCCAGTTATGAAAGGATATGTTTTGAATCCAGGCGAACCTTTCTCTTTGACTGGATGCCAGCCAGGTCTAGGAATCCCAGTTATGAAATGGATAGTTTTGAATCCAGGCGAACCTTTCTCTTTGACTGGATGCCAGCCAGGTCTAGGAATCCCAGTTATGAAAGGATATGTTTTGAATCCAGGCGAACCTTTCTCTTTGACTGGATGCCAGCCAGGTCTAGGAAGCCCAGTTATGAAAGGATATGTTTTGAATCCAGGCGAACCTTTCTCTTTGACTGGATGCCAGCCAGGTCTAGGAATCCCAGTTATGAAAGGATATGTTTTGAATCCAGGCGAACCTTTCTCTTTGACTGGATGCCAGCCAGGTCTAGGAATCCCAGTTATGAAATGATATGTTTTGAATCCAGGCGAACCTTTCTCTTTGACTGGATGCCAGCCAGGTCTAGGAAGCCCAGTTATGAAAGGATATGTTTTGAATCCAGGCGAACCTTTCTCTTTGACTGGATGCCAGCCAGGTCTAGGAATCCCAGTTATGAAATGATATGTTTTGAATCCAGGCGAACCTTTCTCTTTGACTGGATGCCAGCCAGGTCTAGGAAGCCCAGTTATGAAAGGATATGTTTTGAATCCAGGCGAACCTTTCTCTTTGACTGGATGCCAGCCAGGTCTAGGAAGCCCAGTTATGAAAGGATATGTTTTGAATCCAGGCGAACCTTTCTCTTTGACTGGATGCCAGCCAGGTCTAGGAATCCCAGTTATGAAAGGATATGTTTTGAATCCAGGCGAACCTTTCTCTTTGACTGGATGCCAGCCAGGTCTAGGAAGCCCAGTTATGAAAGGATATGTTTTGAATCCAGGCGAACCTTTCTCTTTGACTGGATGCCAGCCAGGTCTAGGAAGCCCAGTTATGAAAGGATATGTTTTGAATCCAGGCGAACCTTTCTCTTTGACTGGATGCCAGCCAGGTCTAGGAATCCCAGTTATGAAATGATATGTTTTGAATCCAGGCGAACCTTTCTCTTTGACTGGATGCCAGCCAGGTCTAGGAATCCCAGTTATGAAAGGATATGTTTTGAATCCAGGCGAACCTTTCTCTTTGACTGGATGCCAGCCAGGTCTAGGAATCCCAGTTATGAAAGGATATGTTTTGAATCCAGGCGAACCTTTCTCTTTGACTGGATGCCAGCCAGGTCTAGGAAGCCCAGTTATGAAAGGATATGTTTTGAATCCAGGCGAACCTTTCTCTTTGACTGGATGCCAGCCAGGTCTAGGAATCCCAGTTATGAAAGGATATGTTTTGAATCCAGGCGAACCTTTCTCTTTGACTGGATGCCAGCCAGGTCTAGGAATCCCAGTTATGAAAGGATATGTTTTGAATCCAGGCGAACCTTTCTCTTTGACTGGATGCCAGCCAGGTCTAGGAATCCCAGTTATGAAAGGATATGTTTTGAATCCAGGCGAACCTTTCTCTTTGACTGGATGCCAGCCAGGTCTAGGAATCCCAGTTATGAAAGGATATGTTTTGAATCCAGGCGAACCTTTCTCTTTGACTGGATGCCAGCCAGGTCTAGGAAGCCCAGTTATGAAAGGATATGTTTTGAATCCAGGCGAACCTTTCTCTTTGACTGGATGCCAGCCAGGTCTAGGAATCCCAGTTATGAAATGATATGTTTTGAATCCAGGCGAACCTTTCTCTTTGACTGGATGCCAGCCAGGTCTAGGAAGCCCAGTTATGAAAGGATATGTTTTGAATCCAGGCGAACCTTTCTCTTTGACTGGATGCCAGCCAGGTCTAGGAATTCCAGTTATGAAATGATAGGTTTTGAATCCAGGCGAACCTTTCTCTTTGACTGGATGCCAGCCAGGTCTAGGAATCCCAGTTATGAAATGATAGGTTTTGAATCCAGCTGAATTTTTTCTTTGACTGGATGCCAGCCAGGTCTAGGAATCCCAGTTATGAAAGGATATGTTTTGAATCCAGGCGAACCTTTCTCTTTGACTGGATGCCAGCCAGGTCTAGGAATTCCAGTTATGAAATGATAGGTTTTGAATCCAGCTGAATTTTTTCTTTGACTGGATGCCAGCCAGGTCTAGGAATCCCAGTTATGAAAGGATATGTTTTGAATCCAGGCGAACCTTTCTCTTTGACTGGATGCCAGCCAGGTCTAGGAAGCCCAGTTATGAAATGATAGGTTTTGAATCCAGCTGAATTTTTTCTTTGACTGGATGCCAGCCAGGTCTAGGAATCCCAGTTATGAAAGGATATGTTTTGAATCCAGGCGAACCTTTCTCTTTGACTGGATGCCAGCCAGGTCTAGGAATCCCAGTTATGAAAGGATATGTTTTGAATCCAGGCGAACCTTTCTCTTTGACTGGATGCCAGCCAGGTCTAGGAATTCCAGTTATGAAATGATAGGTTTTGAATCCAGCTGAATTTTTTCTTTGACTGGATGCCAGCCAGGTCTAGGAAGCCCAGTTATGAAAGGATATGTTTTGAATCCAGGCGAACCTTTCTCTTTGACTGGATGCCAGCCAGGTCTAGGAATCCCAGTTATGAAATGATAGGTTTTGAATCCAGCTGAATTTTTTCTTTGACTGGATGCCAGCCAGGTCTAGGAATCCCAGTTATGAAAGGATATGTTTTGAATCCAGGCGAACCTTTCTCTTTGACTGGATGCCAGCCAGGTCTAGGAATTCCAGTTATGAAATGATAGGTTTTGAATCCAGCTGAATTTTTTCTTTGACTGGATGCCAGCCAGGTCTAGGAATCCCAGTTATGAAAGGATATGTTTTGAATCCAGGCGAACCTTTCTCTTTGACTGGATGCCAGCCAGGTCTAGGAAGCCCAGTTATGAAAGGATATGTTTTGAATCCAGGCGAACCTTTCTCTTTGACTGGATGCCAGCCAGGTCTAGGAATCCCAGTTATGAAAGGATATGTTTTGAATCCAGGCGAACCTTTCTCTTTGACTGGATGCCAGCCAGGTCTAGGAAGCCCAGTTATGAAAGGATATGTTTTGAATCCAGGCGAACCTTTCTCTTTGACTGGATGCCAGCCAGGTCTAGGAATCCCAGTTATGAAATGATATGTTTTGAATCCAGGCGAACCTTTCTCTTTGACTGGATGCCAGCCAGGTCTAGGAAGCCCAGTTATGAAAGGATATGTTTTGAATCCAGGCGAACCTTTCTCTTTGACTGGATGCCAGCCAGGTCTAGGTATTCCAGTTATGAAATGATAGGTTTTGAATCCAGCTGAATTTTTTCTTTGACTGGATGCCAGCCAGGTCTAGGAATCCCAGTTATGAAAGGATATGTTTTGAATCCAGGCGAACCTTTCTCTTTGACTGGATGCCAGCCAGGTCTAGGAAGCCCAGTTATGAAAGGATATGTTTTGAATCCAGGCGAACCTTTCTCTTTGACTGGATGCCAGCCACGTCTAGGAATCCCAGTTATGAAAGGTTATGTTTTGAATCCAGGCGAACCTTTCTCTTTGACTGGATGCCAGCCAGGTCTAGGAATCCCAGTTATGAAAGGATATGTTTTGAATCCAGGCGAACCTTTCTCTTTGACTGGATGCCAGCCAGGTCTAGGAATTCCAGTTATGAAATGATAGGTTTTGAATCCAGGCGAACCTTTCTCTTTGACTGGATGCCAGCCAGGTCTAGGAAGCCCAGTTATGAAAGGATATGTTTTGAATCCAGGCGAACCTTTCTCTTTGACTGGATGCCAGCCAGGTCTAGGAATCCCAGTTATGAAATGATATGTTTTGAATCCAGGCGAACCTTTCTCTTTGACTGGATGCCAGCCAGGTCTAGAAATCCCAGTTATGAAATGATATGTTTTGAATACAGGCGAACCTTTCTCTTTGACTGGATGCCAGCCAGGTCTAGGAAGCCCAGTTATGAAAGGATATGTTTTGAATCCAGGCGAACCTTTCTCTTTGACTGGATGCCAGCCAGGTCTAAGAATCCCAGTTATGAAAGGATATGTTTTGAATCCAGGCGAACCTTTCTCTTTGACTGGATGCCAGCCAGGTCTAGGAATTCCAGTTATGAAATGATAGGTTTTGAATCCAGCTGAATTTTTTCTTTGACTGGATGCCAGCCAGGTCTAGGAAGCCCAGTTATGAAAGGATATGTTTTGAATCCAGGCGAATCTTTCTCTTTGACTGGATGCCAGCCAGGTCTAGGAATCCCAGTTATGAAATGATAGGTTTTGAATCCAGGCGAACCTTTCTCTTTGACTGGATGCCAGCCAGGTCTAGGAATTCCAGTTATGAAATGATAGGTTTTGAATCCAGCTGAATTTTTTCTTTGACTGGATGCCAGCCAGGTCTAGGAAGCCCAGTTATGAAAGGATATGTTTTGAATCCAGGCGAATCTTTCTCTTTGACTGGATGCCAGCCAGGTCTAGGAAGCCCAGTTATGAAAGGACATGTTTTGAATCCAGGCGAACCTTTCTCTTTGACTGGATGCCAGCCAGGTCTAGGAATTCCAGTTATGAAATGATAGGTTTTGAATCCAGCTGAATTTTTTCTTTGACTGGATGCCAGCCAGGTCTAGGAAGCCCAGTTATGAAAGGATATGTTTTGAATCCAGGCGAATCTTTCTCTTTGACTGGATGCCCGCCAGGTCTAGGAATCCCAGTTATGAAATGATAGGTTTTGAATCCAGGCGAACCTTTCTCTTTGACTGGATGCCAGCCAGGTCTAGGAATTCCAGTTATGAAATGATAGGTTTTGAATCCAGCTGAATTTTTTCTTTGACTGGATGCCAGCCAGGTCTAGGAAGCCCAGTTATGAAAGGATATGTTTTGAATCCAGGCGAACCTTTCTCTTTGACTGGATGCCAGCCAGGTCTAGGAATTCCAGTTATGAAATGATAGGTTTTGAATCCAGCTGAATTTTTTCTTTGACTGGATGCCAGCCAGGTCTAGGAAGCCCAGTTATGAAAGGATATGTTTTGAATCCAGGCGAATCTTTCTCTTTGACTGGATGCCAGCCAGGTCTAGGAATCCCAGTTATGAAATGATAGGTTTTGAATCCAGGCGAACCTTTCTCTTTGACTGGATGCCAGCCAGGTCTAGGAATTCCAGTTATGAAATGATAGGTTTTGAATCCAGCTGAATTTTTTCTTTGACTGGATGCCAGCCAGGTCTAGGAATCCCAGTTATGAAAGGATATGTTTTGAATCCAGGCGAACCTTTCTCTTTGACTGGATGCCAGCCAGGTCTAGGAATTCCAGTTATGAAATGATAGGTTTTGAATCCAGCTGAATTTTTTCTTTGACTGGATGCCAGCCAGGTCTAGGAAGCCCAGTTATGAAAGGATATGTTTTGAATCCAGGGGAATCTTTCTCTTTGACTGGATGCCAGCCAGGTCTAGGAATCCCAGTTATGAAATGATAGGTTTTGAATCCAGGCGAACCTTTCTCTTTGACTGGATGCCAGCCAGGTCTAGGAATTCCAGTTATGAAATGATAGGTTTTGAATCCAGCTGAATTTTTTCTTTGACTGGATGCCAGCCAGGTCTAGGAAGCCCAGTTATGAAAGGATATGTTTTGAATCCAGGCGAACCTTTCTCTTTGACTGGATGCCAGCCAGGTCTAGGAATTCCAGTTATGAAATGATAGGTTTTGAATCCAGCTGAATTTTTTCTTTGACTGGATGCCAGCCAGGTCTAGGAAGCCCAGTTATGAAAGGATATGTTTTGAATCCAGGCGAATCTTTCTCTTTGACTGGATGCCAGCCAGGTCTAGGAATCCCAGTTATGAAAGGATATGTTTTGAATCCAGGCGAACCTTTCTCTTTGACTGGATGCCAGCCAGGTCTAGGAATTCCAGTTATGAAATGATAGGTTTTGAATCCAGCTGAATTTTTTCTTTGACTGGATGCCAGCCAGGTCTAGGAAGCCCAGTTATGAAAGGATATGTTTTGAATCCAGGCGAATCTTTCTCTTTGACTGGATGCCAGCCAGGTCTAGGAATTCCAGTTATGAAATGATAGGTTTTGAATCCAGCTGAATTTTTTCTTTGACTGGATGCCAGCCAGGTCTAGGAATCCCAGTTATGAAAGGATATGTTTTGAATCCAGGCGAACCTTTCTCTTTGACTGGATGCCAGCCAGGTCTAGGAATTCCAGTTATGAAATGATAGGTTTTGAATCCAGCTGAATTTTTTCTTTGACTGGATGCCAGCCAGGTCTAGGAAGCCCAGTTATGAAAGGATATGTTTTGAATCCAGGCGAACCTTTCTCTTTGACTGGATGCCAGCCAGGTCTAGGAATTCCAGTTATGAAATGATAGGTTTTGAATCCAGCTGAATTTTTTCTTTGACTGGATGCCAGCCAGGTCTAGGAAGCCCAGTTATGAAAGGATATGTTTTGAATCCAGGCGAACCTTTCTCTTTGACTGGATGCCAGCCAGGTCTAGGAATTCCAGTTATGAAATGATAGGTTTTGAATCCAGCTGAATTTTTTCTTTGACTGGATGCCAGCCAGGTCTAGGAAGCCCAGTTATGAAAGGATATGTTTTGAATCCAGGCGAACCTTTCTCTTTGACTGGATGCCAGCCAGGTCTAGGAATTCCAGTTATGAAATGATAGGTTTTGAATCCAGCTGAATTTTTTCTTTGACTGGATGCCAGCCAGGTCTAGGAAGCCCAGTTATGAAAGGATATGTTTTGAATCCAGGCGAACCTTTCTCTTTGACTGGATGCCAGCCAGGTCTAGGAATTCCAGTTATGAAATGATAGGTTTTGAATCCAGCTGAATTTTTTCTTTGACTGGATGCCAGCCAGGTCTAGGAAGCCCAGTTATGAAAGGATATGTTTTGAATCCAGGCGAACCTTTCTCTTTGACTGGATGCCAGCCAGGTCTAGGAATTCCAGTTATGAAATGATAGGTTTTGAATCCAGCTGAATTTTTTCTTTGACTGGATGCCAGCCAGGTCTAGGAAGCCCAGTTATGAAAGGATATGTTTTGAATCCAGGCGAACCTTTCTCTTTGACTGGATGCCAGCCAGGTCTAGGAATCCCAGTTATGAAAGGATATGTTTTGAATCCAGGCGAACCTTTCTCTTTGACTGGATGCCAGCCAGGTCTAGGAATTCCAGTTATGAAATGATAGGTTTTGAATCCAGGCGAACCTTTCTCTTTGACTGGATGCCAGCCAGGTCTAGGAAGCCCAGTTATGAAAGGATATGTTTTGAATCCAGGCGAACCTTTCTCTTTGACTGGATGCCAGCCAGGTCTAGGAATTCCAGTTATGAAATGATAGGTTTTGAATCCAGGCGAACCTTTCTCTTTGACTGGATGCCAGCCAGGTCTAGGAATTCCAGTTATGAAATGATAGGTTTTGAATCCAGGCGAACCTTTCTCTTTGACTGGATGCCAGCCAGGTCTAGGAATCCCAGTTATGAAAGGATATGTTTTGAATCCAGGCGAACCTTTCTCTTTGACTGGATGCCAGCCAGGTCTAGGAATCCCAGTTATGAAATGATATGTTTTGAATCCAGGCGAACCTTTCTCTTTGACTGGATGCCAGCCAGGTCTAGGAATTCCAGTTATGAAATGATAGGTTTTGAATCCAGGCGAACCTTTCTCTTTGACTGGATGCCAGCCAGGTCTAGGAATTCCAGTTATGAAATGATAGGTTTTGAATCCAGCTGAATTTTTTCTTTGACTGGATGCCAGCCAGGTCTAGGAATCCCAGTTATGAAAGGATATGTTTTGAATCCAGGCGAACCTTTCTCTTTGACTGGATGCCAGCCAGGTCTAGGAATTCCAGTTATGAAATGATAGGTTTTGAATCCAGCTGAATTTTTTCTTTGACTGGATGCCAGCCAGGTCTAGGAAGCCCAGTTATGAAAGGATATGTTTTGAATCCAGGCGAATCTTTCTCTTTGACTGGATGCCAGCCAGGTCTAGGAATCCCAGTTATGAAAGGATATGTTTTGAATCCAGGCGAACCTTTCTCTTTGACTGGATGCCAGCCAGGTCTAGGAATTCCAGTTATGAAATGATAGGTTTTGAATCCAGGCGAACCTTTCTCTTTGACTGGATGCCAGCCAGGTCTAGGAAGCCCAGTTATGAAAGGATATGTTTTGAATCCAGGCGAACCTTTCTCTTTGACTGGATGCCAGCCAGGTCTAGGAATTCCAGTTATGAAATGATAGGTTTTGAATCCAGGCGAACCTTTCTCTTTGACTGGATGCCAGCCAGGTCTAGGAATTCCAGTTATGAAATGATAGGTTTTGAATCCAGGCGAACCTTTCTCTTTGACTGGATGCCAGCCAGGTCTAGGAATCCCAGTTATGAAAGGATATGTTTTGAATCCAGGCGAACCTTTCTCTTTGACTGGATGCCAGCCAGGTCTAGGAATCCCAGTTATGAAATGATATGTTTTGAATCCAGGCGAACCTTTCTCTTTGACTGGATGCCAGCCAGGTCTAGGAATTCCAGTTATGAAATGATATGTTTTGAATCCAGGCGAACCTTTCTCTTTGACTGGATGCCAGCCAGGTCTAGGAATTCCAGTTATGAAATGATATGTTTTGAATCCAGGCGAACCTTTCTCTTTGACTGGATGCCAGCCAGGTCTAGGAAGCCCAGTTATGAAATGATATGTTTTGAATCCAGGCGAATCTTTCTCTTTGACTGGATGCCAGCCAGGTCTAGGAATCCCAGTTATGAAATGATATGTTTTGAATCCAGCTGAATTTTTTCTTTGACTGGATGCCAGCCAGGTCTAGGAATCCCAGTTATGAAAGGATATGTTTTGAATCCAGGCGAACCTTTCTCTTTGACTGGATGCCAGCCAGGTCTAGGAAGCCCAGTCTACTCTGCTATTTTACTCAGAGAAGAGTAGATTCATGCTTAGCCCAAATATGCAACAATTGTAATGAAGCGTTAAATCAAACTTCTGATGCAAACGTACTCTAACACCATCGGTCAGTTTACCTAATGAGCCACATAAAGAAACTTTCATCCGAATTCTCTTGAATAGGGCGTGTTGCAGAATTATACAGAGAATTAGACAAGAACAGCCTAGTTCCGTTAACGACACTAGAACAAAGTATGCAATATTTATATTCAGATTTTCTACTTGGATTCATTATCGGCGGAAACAATCTTAACAACTTGAGATATTCAAATGGCTGTTTTGATAAGCAGACATTGTAAGGAAAATACAGGAACTCCTACAAAATGCAGTAAAGAAAGGAGAGAAGAAAGGACTAATCACTAATCATAAGAAGACTGAATGTAAGGTTTTCAGCAAAACGAACAGTCCAACGTACGAATTACAAATCGGGGATACGAAAATTAAACAAATACAAAAATGTCTATGAAATTTTTTAACAGAAGACGGAAAATGTGGCACTGAAACTCGAAGGCGCTTTGGAATAGCGAAAGATGCCTTGTAAAAGCTAAGCAAATTATTGAGAAACAGGAAAAATTTGTTAGAAACCGTGTACTAAACTGATGTAAGATATCGGGCCTCCTGTATGGCAGTGAATGTTGGGAAATCTCTTCATAAATGAAGAGACTTGAGGCAACAGACATATGGTTCGATAGAAGGATAGCAAGAATAACGTGGACCGAATATGTGAGTAATGAGGAAGTTTTAAGGTAAATATAATAAAAAAGGACGCTTTTATTTAGAATAAAACAGACAATAGGAAATGAGACATAATGACGAAAGAAGGCTTGGAGAATTTGATACTGACATGGCATACTGAAGGCAAGTTGATTGATTTCTTGATTTCTTGATGTTACGGCTTATGTCAACCTTTTGCGATGTCAACGGACACTTGTTGCCACTCTTGCAATGCCAACAAATACTCGTTGTCACATTCGTAATGCTCGTTGTAGTAGAGACTTTGTAATCGCAGATACAACTATAGTGACGCCATTGCACACTACTGGTGTCAGATGCCTTTGAATAACACTCGCACAAATAGTACTTGCTCGATAATACTCGCTCGCCAATTAACCACCGTATTGATTCGAATAGAGAAACAGTATAGTGAATACAGTAGAGAATAGCGATCCGAATAGTAATAGAGGATAGACTAGAAATTGCGATCAATCTAGACGTCACGTGACTTCCTATATATGCGTTTCCTCTATGGTCACCGGATCCACTTAATTCAATAATGGGATCGCATGTTCAAACTCAAGTGTCGGCAGCGACACTTAATTCCTATATAACACAGCCTTTCGCGGGAAATTTAAAGCCGAAATATATTTTAAATTTTCTGCTTCCGGTAAAACAACAATAAAGATAAGGACAATAGTTCGAATGTAAATCGTGTAAATATATTGAATTATAAGAATGATTCTCTTTTATGGCAAATGTATACTACAATAGCATTTTTTTCGAGGATAAGAATGATTTCTTTCAGATACAAGTTCTACTATTTAACCCATTTAAATGGAGAGTGGAATTAGATTCATACCTTCAACCAAGGATATTTGCGTGTATGTGGATTTAACGAGCCTGAATGGCATTCGAACTTGACACTCCGATTTCTTATTCTGAACCGCTATACATTACACTACCCGCACATCAACATATTGAAGGCAAGACGAAGAGAGAAAAAGAGAAAGAGCGATCATTGTACCGAAGAATTTTGTGTAAATAGATAACACAGTATGACCTGCTAGGCATAATAATAAAAAAAAACTTATGCTATGAGCCACAGTAGATAGGAAGTTGTGGAGAGGAATGCTCTAAAGAGACATAGTAAATTTAAGAGGAAGAACATTTGTGCGAAAGTGAACGCAGGTGGTTAGATGGAACTCGGTTGGACGATTTCCTTTTCTGAGGCGACATTTGTTACGTCACCCACGCATCCCACAGAAGAACGTTAAAATTAGTTATCAGAATGAATCACACGAGACTTAGAATAAGCTAACATCCGTCACCCAACAGACACCCTCAATAGTGGCCACTATACCAAATCTCGGATGAACAGGTCCAGTGATCGAAATATTATCATATTAAATACTATCATAGTAATAATAAATACGATGATAATAAAATATAAATAATAAATACTGGGATAATAATATTTAAATAATAAATACTTTTGTAATAATGATAAATACTATCCTAATAATATTTAAATAATAAATATTATCGTAATAATAATAAATACTATCATAATAATTTTAAATAATAATACTGTCATAATAATAATTATCACTATCATAATAATATTTTAATAATAAATACTTTTCCAATCATAAATATTATCCTAATGATATTTAAAAAATAAATACTATCAAAATAATAATATGATATTATTATGATAATAATATTTAAATAATAATACTATCATAATAATAATGAACACTGACATGATAATATTTAAATAATAAATATCATGATAATAATAAATACTATTATAATAATAAATACTACCATAGTAATATTAAAATACAACATAATAATATTTAAATAATATATACTACCATAATAATAATTACTGTCGTAATAATATATACTATCATAATAATAATAAATACTATCACAATAATATTTAAATACTAAATACTATCCTAATAATATTTAAATAATAAGTACTATCATAATATCATCATAATAAATACCATCATTAGAATAAATACTACCACAACAATGTTAAATACTAAATACTATCATAATAATATTTACATAAATAGTACTATCATAATCATCATCATAATAAATACTATCATAATAATAAATACTATCACAATAATGTATAAATACTAAATACTAACATAATATTTAAATAATAAGTTCAATCAAAATCATAAAAATAATAAATACTAGCATAATAATAAATGCTATCATAATAATAATAAATACTATCATAATAATAAATGCTATCATAATAGTAATAATAATAATAAATACTATCATAATAATATTTAAATAATAAATACTATCATGATAAAAATAACAACGAAGACGCGGAAGTTTATACGTATGAAATGGAATCCAATTTCTGTGATCTTGCTCACGTTATAAAATCGATTATCGTGCAACGATCTGCTTCAATTTGACTACATTAGCATGCAGCAAAGTAGGGTTAATATTATATGACAACTACACTTGCAAGTTAAAGCCTTGTATCACTATATTGCTACAACCGATCAACATTGGTTGAGCGCTTGTTGATCATCAGTCAAATTCTGATTAATACAACGTGAAGTAGACACATGGGATTAGAGGTTTAGCTCGTAAGCGAATGCGATATGCATCTGAGATCAGGAATTGGGAAAGGCTTTTATGTGACCTTAGATTCCAAAAGTAATTCTAACCGACTTATTAAATCACTGATGGTTTTAGAAGTACAGTATCCTACCCTTATCCGCTTTTCTCGGGCTCTGTTGCCCACAGTCAAATCCCAAAATGCACAATACATTACATTTAGTTATTGTCCCAAATATTAAGAGTGGATTGGGTAAGAATTTCGATTATGCCAAAAAGAAGTCATCAAATTCTTCCTGGAAGTCAAAAGCTGTAAGTTCTCGACCGTGGCCGGAGATTGAACCGAAAGACCTTTGGTCGACGGACATTTCTTATTTCAATATTTATTATTGAAATTAGTATTTTTTAAAATATTTGAGTGTATTTGGGTAAAAAGTAGCACCTAATTATTTAAATTCGTATTTAACAGTAAGATAAAATCTAGTTCTACCCTTTAAGATAATGATGATTAAAAACGAAATTGAAAGATCTTTCATATCGTAAAAACTTAAGATTTTTGCTGAAGTAAAATGTGCTTTTTCTCAAAATACTTATCATCTGACTGAGTAATATTTGAAGTAAAATATAATATATGCAGAATAGAATTAAAAAAACCCTGCCAAAAAAACGAAAAATTATGAATTACTACAGTAAATTAACCTAAATATATGAAGCACATAACGATAAAGAGTGTGACATAGTATATGTAAGTAGGCCACGACATTTTTGGCTAAATGTCCATTCGGTTAAATGTCCGTCAACCAGAAGTCCGTCGGCCAGATGTCCGTCAGGCAGATGTTTGTATGCCAGATGTCCATCGGACAGATGTCCGGCGGACAGATGTCCGGCGGACAGATGTCCATCGGACAGATGTCCGTCGGCCAGATGCCCGTCGGTCAGATGTCCGTCTGACAAATATCCGTCGGCCAGATGTCCGTCTGCCAAATGTCCGCCCGACAAATGTCCGTCGGCCAGCTGTCCGTCAGGCAGATGTCCATTAGGCAGATGTCCGTCTGCCAGATTTCCATCGGCCAGGTGTCCGGCGGACAGATGTGCGTCGGCCAGATGCCCGTCTGCCAAAAGTCCGTCAGCCAGATGTCCGCCTGCTAAATATCCGTCGGCCAGGTGTCGGTCAGGCAGATGTCCGTCAGGCAGATGTCTGTCAGGCAGATGAACGTCAGGCAGATGTCCGCGTGCTAAATATCCGTCGGTCAGATGTCTGTCAGGAAGTTGTCCGTCAGGCAGATGTCTGTATGCCAGATGTCCGTCGGCCAGATGTCCGTCGGCCAGATGTCCGTCGGCCAGATGTCCGTCTACCAAACGTACGTCGGTCAGCTGTCCGTCTCACAAATGTCCGTCGGCCAGATGTCCCTCGGCCAGATGTTCGTCAGCCAGATGTCCGTCGGCCAGTTGTCCATCTGCCAAATGTCCATCGGCCAGATGTCCGTCGGCCAGCTGTCCGTCAGGCAGATGTCCATTAGGCAGATGTCCGTCTGCCAGATTTCCATCGGCCAGGTGTCCGGCGGACAGATGTGCGTCGGCCAGATGCCCGTCTGCCAAAAGTCCGTCAGCCAGATGTCCGCCTGCTAAATATCCGTCGGCCAGGTGTCGGTCAGGCAGATGTCCGTCAGGCAGATGTCTGTCAGGCAGATGAACGTCAGGCAGATGTCCGCGTGCTAAATATCCGTCGGTCAGATGTCTGTCAGGAAGTTGTCCGTCAGGCAGATGTCTGTATGCCAGATGTCCGTCGGCCAGATGTCCGTCGGCCAGATGTCCGTCGGCCAGATGTCCGTCTACCAAACGTACGTCGGTCAGCTGTCCGTCTCACAAATGTCCGTCGGCCAGATGTCCCTCGGCCAGGTGTCCGTCAGCCAGATGTCCGTCGGCCAGTTGTCCATCTGTCAAATGTCCATCGGCCAGATGTCCGTCAGCCAGATGTCCGTCAGCCAGATGTCAGTCTACTAAATATCCGTCGGCCAGATGTCCGTCGGCTAGATGTCCGTCTACCAAACGTACGTCGGCCAGATGTCCGTCTGACAAATGACCGTCGGCCAGCTGTCCGTCGGCCAGAAAACTGTCGGCCAGAGTACTGTCGGCCAGAGGACCGTCGGCCAGATGTTCGTCAGCCAGATGTCCGCGTGCTAAATATCCGTCGGTCAGATGTCTGTCAGGAAGTTGTCCGTCAGGCAGATGTCTGTATGCCAGATGTCCGTCGGCCAGATGTCCGTCGGCCAGATGTCCGTCGGCCAGATGTCCGTCTACCAAACGTACGTCGGTCAGCTGTCCGTCTCACAAATGTCCGTCGGCCAGATGTCCCTCGGCCAGATGTTCGTCAGCCAGATGTCCGTCGGCCAGTTGTCTATCTGCCAAATGTCCATCGGCCAGATGTTCGTCAGCCAGATGTCCGTCGGCCAGTTGTCCATCTGCCAAATGTCCATCGGCCAGATGTCCGTCAGCCAGATGTCAGTCTACCAAACGTACGTCGGCCAGATGTCCGTCTGACAAATGACCGTCGGCCAGCTGTCCGTCGGCCAGAGCACTGTCGGCCAGAGGACCGTCGGCCAGATGTTCGTCGGCCAGAGGACCGTCGGCCAGATGTCCGTCGGCCAGATGTCCGTCGGCCAGATGTCCGTCGGCCAGATGTCCGTCGGCCAGATGTCCGTCGGCCAGATGTCCATCTGCCAAATGTCCGTCAGGCAGATGTCCGTCGGCTAGTTGTCCATCGGACAGGTGTCCGTCGGCCAGATGTCCGTCGGCCAGATGTCCGTCGGCCAGATGTCCGTCGGCCAGATGTTCGTCGGCCAGATGTCCGTCAGCAAGATATCCGTCTGCCAGTTGTCCGTCGACCAGCTGTCCGTCAGGCAGATGTCCGTCTGCCATGTGTCCATAGGCCAGATGTTCGTCAGGAAGTTGTCCGTCAGGCAGATGTCTGTATGCCAGATGTCCGTCTACCAAACGTACGTCGGCCAGCTGTCCGTCTCACAAATGTCCGTCGGCCAGATGTCCGTCGGCCAGATGTCCGTCGGCCAGATGTCCGTCGGCCAGATGTGAGTCGGCCAGATGTCCATCGGACAGATGTCCGTCGGCCAGATGTCCGTCGGCCAGATGTCCGTCGGCCAGATGTCCGTCAGGACATCTGGCCGTCAGGCAGATGTCCGTCAGGCAGATGTCCGTCGGCCAGATGTCCGTCGGCCAGATGTCCGTCGGCCAGATGTCAGTCTACTAAATATCCGTCGGCCAGATGCCCGTCGGCCAGATGCCCGTCGGCCAGATGTCCGTCTACCAAACGTACGTCTACCAAACGTACGTCGGCCAGATGACCGTCGGCCAGATGACCGTCGGCCAGATGACCGTCGGCCAGATGTCCGACTACCAAACTTCAGGCAGATGTCCGTCTCCCAGATGTTCGTCTGTCCATCAGCCAGATGTCCGTCTGCCAGATGTCCGTCCGCCAGATGTCCGTCGGACAGATGTCCGTCCGCCAGATGTCTGTCGGCCAGATGTCCGTCCGCCAGATCCCCGTCGGCCAGATGACCGTCTGCAAAATGTCCGTCAGGCTGATGTCCGCATGCCAGATGTCTGTCTGCCAACTATCCGTCGGCCAGTTGTCCATCAGCCAGATGTCCGTCTGCCAAATGTCCGTGGGCCAGATGCCCGTCGGCCAGATGCCCGTCGGCTAAATGTTCGTCGGAAAGATGTCTGTCTGCCAGATATCCGTCTGCCAAATGTCCGTCGGCCATATGTCCGTCGGCCAGATGTCCGTCGGCCAGATGTCCGTCGGCCAGATGTCCGTCGGCCAATTGTCCGACTGCCAGATGTCCGTCGGCCAGATGTCTGTCTGCCAGATGTCCGTCGGCTAAATGTCTGTTGGCCAGCTGTCCATCGGCCAGATGACCGTCTACCAAATGTCCGTCGGCCAGATCTCCGTCTGGCAAATGTCCGTCGGTCAGATGTCCGTCAGGCAGATGTCCGTTAGGCAGATGTCCGCCTGCGAAATATCCCTCGGCCCGTTGGCCAGATGTCCGTCGGCCAGATGTCCGTCGGCCAGATGTCCGTCGGCCAGATGTCTGTCTGACAGATGTCCGTCTGCCAGATGTCCGTCGGCTAAATGTCTGTTGGCCAGCTGTCCATCGGCCAGATGACCGTCTGCCAAATGTCCGTCGGCCAGATCTCCGTCTGGCAAATGTCCGTCGGTCAGTGGTCCGACTGCCAGATGTCCGTTGGCCAGATGTCCGTTGGCCAGATGTCCGTTGGCCAGATGACTGTCCCCCTACAAAAAGTCCGTCGGCCAGATGTCCGTCGGCCAGATGTCCGTCAGGCAGATGTCCGTTAGGCAGATGTCCGTTAGGCAGATGTCCGTCTGCGAAATATCCCTCGGCCCGTCAGGCAGATGTCCGTCGGCCAGATGTGCGTCGGCCAGTTGTCCATCTGCCAAATGTGCGTCGGCCAGATGCCCGTCGGCCAGATGCCCGTCGGCCAGATGTTCCTCTGACAAATGTCCGTCTGACAAATGTCCGTCGGCCAGCTGTCCGTCAGGCAGATGTCCGTCTGCCAGGTGTCCGGCGGACAGATGTGCGTCGGCCAGATGCCTGTCTGCCAAAAGTCCGTCGGCCAGATGTCCGTCAGGCAGATGTCCGACTGCCAGATATCCGTCAGGCAGATGTCCGACTGCCAGATGTCCGTTGGCCAGATGACTGTCCCTCTAAAAATAGTCCGTCGGGCATATGTCCGTTAGGCAGATGTCCGCCTGCGAAATAACCCTCGGCCCGTCGGCCAGATGTCCGTCTGCCAGATGTCCCTCTGCCAGGTGTCCGGCGGACAGATGTGCGTCGGCCAGATGCCTGTCTGCCAAAAGTCCGTCGGCCAGATGTCCGTCAGACAGATGCCCGACTGCCAGATATCCGTCAGGCAGATGTCCGACTGCCAGATGTCCGTTGGCCAGATGACTGTCCCTCTAAAAATAGTCCGTCGGGCATATGTCCGTTAGGCAGATGTCCGCCTGCGAAATAACCCTCGGCCCGTCGGCCAGATGTCCGTCTGCCAGATGTCCCTCTGCCAGTTGTCCGTCAGGCAGTTGTCCGTCAACCAGATGTCCGTCGGCTAAATGTTCGTCGTCCAGATGTCCGTCTACCAGATATCCGTCTGCCAAATGTCCGTCGGGTAGAATATAGTTAGAAACAGAAACATTACTAAGGAAGGGGAATAAAAGAAGAGTAATCGTGAGGGCAGTAGATAGGCATTGGCGATTCATTTAATTTTTTTCAGATTAAAGTTGGCTCAAAAGCACTAAGCGAGAAATGCGAGAGGCGAAACAGTTGGCTTAGAACTTACGGTTGCATCTAGCCAGCTCAAATGTAAATTGGTGAGACCACCTTACCAGTTTACCACTGCGCCTCAATTCAAAGAGTCTGGGCACCATAGCGAAGACCTCATCCGAACAATAACTACGAAAGTATTTACAGATATGTCAAAGGAAAGCAAAATAACGGTGTTAGTAAAGCTGAGATGACAGATCAGGGCCAATGATATTGCTGATTCTTCTTTGGGTCTTATCAAAGAGCTCAAGGTAAATAGCAAGGGCACCGGACCATATGAGGCAGCAATATTCTAAGCATGGACGAATGGTAGACTTGTAGATATGTAAGATTGATTCTGGAGAGAAAAAAAACTGTCTCGCATGACAAAGTGAACCAACTGACCTAGCGATGGATTAAATATAATCTTTCCACTTCAAGCCAGCCGAGAACGCTAGCCCTAGAAGGCGAAACGAGTTACACCCCTTGAGGTCAGATGCAATCATGCTGATGGGTGGGTCTCTCAGATGATTTAAAGTGAGGTCGCTTTAGTTTTGGAGGAGTTAAAATGAACAAGCTATGTTTTACCCCAGTTAAAACGATCTTCTATAAAAACGAATATTCAATCTATTATATAACTTTACTTACTGTATATTGTTATAATTGTTTCATTATCAGTTATTTTTGTGAGTCACTTATTGTGCCTAATAAAATCTATGGTAAGAACGAATCTTCTATCGGTCACAATGACTTTTATTACAGTATAATGTTAGAATTGTTCTATTTTATTATTAGTTATTGTTATTAGTCTCTTATTGTGCTTAATAAGATCTACGGTAAGAACGAATCTTCTATCCGCCACAATGACTTTTATTACATTATATTGTTAGAATTGTTCTATTTTATTATTAGTTATTGTTATTAGTCTCTTATTGTGCCTAATAAGATCTATGGTAAGAACGAATCTTCTATCCGTCACAATGACTTTTATTATAGTATATTGTTAGAAGATGAAACAGAACTAATGCTTTTAATTTAATTATATAATTAAATTTGAAGTTTTTAACTTCGGTTTTTGAAACACGGTAATTCTTGTGTAGCGAAGAATCAGTTAATATATATATATATATATATATATATATGTGTGTGTGTGTGTGTGTGTGTGTGTATGTATGGATAGATAGATAATATTAGTGGTCAATATATACATACATTTCGAAGAAGATACAATCCAGGTAGAGCTCTATGTACAAGACAGAGCAAGAATATAATATAAACGGATCAAATGCTTATATTCCATGGTTATAAATTATTACATTGTAATCGTAATCACGATCTAATTCATCAGACCTTCAAATTAAAAAAAAAATGTCTCTGGGTATATTAAAAAAAAATTTCAGAGAAAGTGTATATGATGGAGTGAGAAACAAGAGTGAGGGGGAAATGTATGAAAGCTCTAGAGAGAGGTGTAACACAAGAAGAAGAAGAAGAAGAAGAAGAAGAAGAAGAAGAAGAAGAAGAAGAAGAAGAAGAGGAAAGGTCTTAAGGTGAGGAAATTTAATATAGACAAGTTTTAAAGAGAGAGGTTAAATAACGGTTGAAATGAGTGAGATGTAGATAAAAATGATTGATCAGTTGCATAAATTGACCCGTTGACAATGTAATAAATTATCTATATTTCTAACATGATGTCTTATGTTCACTCTTAACATTATTCGGACTATTGTCCTAATCTTTGTTGCCATATTCATATTTCGCCTGCTTGACGCTCCGGCCTTCTTCAGATTGTTGGAATGTCGAACTGAACCCTTTATTTCGCTCGTTGGGGTAGACTGTTCTAGTACCGATAGAAATCTTTTTTTTAAAAAGGATTAGAAAGACGAAAATCTATATTTTTTATGGTTTTATTGAAATTTTATTTAAGTTTCCACATGTCCTCCATCATTAGCAATACAAAGGGTATTACGATTTTGCAGTTCACGGAAAACATTTGCCAACTGATTTACAGTAATGCCTGAAATCACATTAGTTATTTTAGCTAGACTTAAAACTAGTTACATTAAACTTTATAACATTTTTTTACAGTTTTTTCTATAGCAAATACAAATAAAGTTATAAATTTTTTGAAGAGCACACGAACTTTATGGACACCCTGTATATATATATATATATATATATATATATATATATATATATATATATATATATATACTATATTATACTATATTAGTTATTTTAGCTATACTTAAAACTAGGTACATTAAACATTATAAAATTTTTTTATAGTTTTGTCTATATGAAAAACCTAAAAACGTATACTGAAGAATGGAATTCTACGCGGAGAAACCTAAAAAAAGTATACTGAAGAAACGATAGAAGTGACGAAAGAAGGACAATAGAAGAGAGACAATAGAAGAGGGACGATAGACGATAGAAGGACGATAGACTATAGAAGAGTGACGATAGAATGGCAATAGAAGAGAGACAATAGAAGAGGGACGATAGACGATAGAAGAAGGACGATAGACGATAGAAGAGTGACGATAGAAGGACAATAGAAGAGAGACAATAGAAGAGGGACGATAGACGATAGAAGAAGGACGATAGACGATAGAAGAGTGACGATAGAAGGACAATAGAAGAGAGACAATAGAAGAGGGACGATAGACGATAGAAAAAGGACGATAGACGATAGAAGAGTGACGATAGAAGGACAATAGAAGAGAGACAATAGAAGAGGGACGATAGACGATAGAAGAAGGACGATAGACGATAGAAGAGTGACGATAGAAGGACAATAGAAGAGACGATAGAAGAGGGACGATAGACGATAGAAGGACGATAGACGATAGAAGAGTGACGAGAGAAGGACAATAGAAGAGAGACGATAGAAAAGGGACGATATATGATAGAAAAAGGACGATAGACGATAGAAGAGTGACGATAGAAGGTCAATAGAAGAAAGACGATAGGAGAGGGACGATAAACGATAGAAGAAGGACGATAGACGATAGAAGAGTGACGATAGAAGGACAATAGAAGAGAGATGGTAGAAGAGGGACGATAGAGGATAGAAGTAGGACGATAGACGATAGAAGAGGGACGATAGACGATAGAAGAAGGACGATAGAAGAGTGACGATAGAAGGACAATAGAAGAGAGACGATAGACGAGGGACGATAGATATAGAAGAAGGACGATATACAATAGAAGAGTGACGATATAAGAGAGACGATAGACGATAGAAGAAGGACGATAGAAGATAGAAGAGTGACGATAGAAGGACAATAGAAGAGAGTCGATAGACGATAGAGGATAGAAGAGTGACGATAGAAGGACAATAGAAGAGACGATAGAAGAGGGACGATAGACGATAGAAGAAGGACGATAGACGATAGAAGAGTGACGATAGAAGGACAATAGAAGAGAGACGATAGACGAGGGACGATAGATATAGAAGAAGGACGATATACAATAGAAGAGTGACGATAGAAGAGAGACGATAGAAGAAGGACGATAGAAGATAGAAGAGTGACGATAGAAGGACAATAGAAGAGGGACGATAGACGATAGAAGAAGGACGATAGACGATAGAAGAGTGACGAGAGAAGGACAATAGAAGAGAGACGATAGAAGAGGGACGATAGACGATAGAAGAAGGACGATAGACGATAGAAGAGTGACGATAGAAGGACAATAGAAGAGAGACGATAGAAGAGGGACGATAGACGATAGAAGAAGGACGATAGACGATAGAAGAGGGACGATAGACGATAGAAGAAGGACGATAGACGATAGAAGAGTGACGATAGAAAGACAATAGAAGAGAGACGATAGACGATAGAAGAAGGACGATAGACGATAGAAGAGTGACGATAGAAGGACAATAGAAGAGAGACGATAGAAGAGGAACGATAGACGATAGAAGAAGGACGATAGACGATAGAAGAGTGACGATAGAAGGACAATAGAAGAGAGACGATAGAAGAGGGACGATAGACGATAGAAGAAGGACGATAGACGATAGAAGAGTGACGATAGAAGGACAATAGAAGAGAGACGATAGAAGAGGGACGATAGACGATAGAAGAAGGACGATAGACGATAGAAGAGGGACGATAGACGATAGAAGAAGGACGATAGACGATAGAAGAGTGACGATAGAAGGACAATAGAAGAGACACGATAGACGATAGAAGAAGGACGATAGACGATAGAAGAGTGACGATAGAAGGACAATAGAAGAGAGACGATAGAAGAGGGACGATAGACGATAGAAGAAGGACGATAGACGATAGAAGAGGGACGATAGACGATAGAAGAAGGACGATAGACGATAGAAGGACAATAGAAGAGAGACGATAGAAGAGGGACGATAGGAAAGGGACGATTGACGATAGCATAGGGACGATATACGATAGAATAGGCACGATAGAAGAGTGACGATAGAAGATAGACTATAGAAGGGAGACGATAGAATAGGGACGATAGACGATAGAATAGGGACGATAGACGATAGAAGAGGGTCGATATAAGCTAGACGATAGAAGACTGACGATAGAAGAGAAAGAATAGAATAGGGGCGATAGAAGTGGCACGATAGAAGGGAGACGATTGAAAAGGGATGATACACGATAGAAGAAGAAAGAAAGAACGAGAGAAAAATTGGAAGTAAGAATTAAATAAAGATGGGTGAGAAATAAAGAGGGGAGAAAGAAAGAAGGAAAGAAAGAAAGAAAGATGGAAGCGATAAAGAAAGAAAGGAAACGAGAAAGAAAGAAAGGGAAAGAAAGAAAGAAATTGGAACGCGAGAAAGAAAGGAAATGAGAAAGAAAGAAAGGGCATGGGCAAGAAATAAAGAAAGATAATAAATTGGAAGTAAGAATTAAATAAAGAGAGGCGAGAAAGAAAGAAAGAAAGAATGAGGAAAGCGATAAAGAAAAAAGAAAGGAAATGAGAAAGAAAGAAAGAAAAATTGGAAGTGAGAATTAAATAAAGAGGGGTCAGAAAGAAAGAGGGGAGTAAGAAAGAAAGAAAGAAAGAATAAGAGAAAAGCGATAAAGAAAGAAAGGAAGGAAATGAGGAAAAAAGAAAGGCAATGGGAAAGAAAGAAAGAAATAAAGAAATATTGGAAGTAACAATGAAAGAAAGAGGGTTGAGAAATAAAGAATGGAGAAAGAAAGAAACAAACAAGGGAATGGGGAAAAAGAAAGAAAAACGAGAAGTCAGAAATAAATAAAGAGGGGTGACAAAAGAAAGAAAGAAAAGTAGAAAGAAAGAAAGAAACAATTAAAGAGTGAGAGTAAGAAAGAAAGAAAGAGGGGCAATGAGAGAGAGCTAGAGTGAGAATGAGAGGCTAATGAGAGAGAAAAGCAAAAGAGCGCGAAAAGCGACATGATTGTGTCATATTGACCTCGTCGGCCTCGAAACTGACAACGTTATCAATTCTTTGTCTTCATTCGCCTGTAGATGATGGAATGAAAAAATTGAAATTACAATTCTGGCCACGTGTCAGCAAGAGCGAATCTGTTTGGTTGCATCTACCTGTGCCGTTGGCTTGTTATTTGCATTGAGAACAGGGCAAAAAGATTATTAAAAATAAAACAAAACAAAAAAAGACTCCTTCATTAATTGATGAAGAAGATGAGGCACATGAATAGAAGAAGAAAGAAAAATGAGAAAGAAGAAAAAAAGAACAAGAAGAAGAAGAAAAAACGTTCTAATAATAAGATTCCTAAACTGTTCTCTACAAAAGAATTACATTTAGGCAGAAAATGAAGCAAAAAAACTAAAACAAACAAACCCTAAAACGAAACAAAAAACATGTAATTGCAACTTGATGCATCTACAGAGTTCTACATTCAGAAGCAGAGCCCTGTAGGAAGTAAAAACGAAAACATCTAATCTCACACACACACACACACACACACACACACACACACACACACACACACACACACACACACACACACACACACACACAAAAAAAAACTATACATATATATATATATATATCATATATATATATATGTATATATAAAGAGAGAAAGAGGGGATGAAAATATCGTACATAACACTTCCCTTCATATCCCTAAATATATTCATAAGTATATTATTAGTATATAATTATGGATATGTACTTGGCACACGCACGCACGCACACACACACACACACACACACACACACAAATTTATATATATATATTCATTACTGTGATTGTTTTCGGCGATTTTTAACGTGTTTTTTCGGCGACGAATTTTTTGTACGATAACAATTTTTATAACTTGGAAATAAATTTGGGAATAATCTTTCGCCAATGAAATAAAAATAATTGCTTGTACGGAAAGTAAGGACCTACGTACGTCAAAGTGTCTTTAAATTAAGTGGCAGCAGAAGAATTATCGTTGAACCTTTAAAAGATAAGCTTAAATATTAATGCAATACTTAAATGCAGCAATCAATTTTGAGTTTCTGTAGTTTATTGTTGCCTATGGAATCTACTCCTACCTACCTACCTACCTACCTACTGTGATAGGGCGGCTTTTAAGCTAGTATTTAAATAAACGTGAAATTTGTTTTGTTTTTTTATCTTTTTGGTAAATCAGCATTACTTTCCGAATAATTAAACAAATTGAAATTTTAATGAATTTTTAATTCATTTTGGGTCGTTACTTTCCAAACCCGCAGTATTGAAATAAATTTTAACTCACATTTATTTTATATGCTTTATGGCCAAGCGTCATTACTTTTAGAACACACTGATATTTAAATTAATTTGCTTTTATATTCTTTCTCGTGGTGAGTAATTACTTCTCACACAATCTTACAGATACTCCAACTTGAAGCACGTTTATTTCAATCGCTGGGGGGCTTGCTATTTCAAAGCTGATCTATGGAAATCTACAGAGTCACATATCTGCTTCTGCCGCAACAAGCAGAAGGCGGGGGTTAGGCATTGCCATAAGGGTTGCAACAGCTCAAATAAATCTTAAAAGATTAAACTGATTTTGCGGGTCTCAAGGCTGAGAATCAGTCTCTTTGAAGTAACGTCTCCAAAGAAATATTTTGCCAGTTGAGGACAGGAATAGACTCAAAGTTCTATTGACATGGGGGAGGGAAATTAACAGTAAACGACTCTCTTTTAGTGAGACTAAGCTTTTGCTCAGCGGTTGGCTGTTAATTGGTCTTCGCGAAAGTAGTCGACAAAAAACGATCCGTGTTCTTTATACCGTTAAAAAAAGAAACGGTAAACAGACAATGAGTACCGTATTTTCCGGCTGACAAAATGCATTTATTTTACTAAAAATTCCCTTAAAAATACGTGTGCGTCTTCCAAGACGAATGTAAGGTAACGCCCAGACTCAAGTAAGCTTAGGCGGTCACCTAATTGGCTTGACTTGATTTATATGTTAAGTCATTACAGTCATTACAGTATAATGTTAGCTATCTGTTTAATTCAGTATTTTATATGATATAACCTCAGTACTTAGCTGTTACAAGTTTTTCCAAGGCTAGAAACCTTTCTGGAACCGAGCCACAAGCTTAAACAGGCTCTGTTTAGCTGGTGCTCTCGGATTGATTGAAAAAGATTCCAATACACTCATTGAAGAGATTCTTGGTTGAAAATTTGTTCTCACGAGTATAGCCCACATCTTACAAAGGGCTTTATCTATATAAAATATGCTTTTGTTTTGTTTTTTTAATTGCTTAGTGGAAAGTGTCATGATGCCATTTCTGACCTTAGGTCTTTGGACGGGACACGGAAATGAAATGAGTATACACCAGAAATCAAATAAAATAAAATAAAAATAATAAAAATAATAATAATAGTAATAATAACCGCCAAAATGCAGATTCTGTGATAAATATAAAGAAACAATTAATCATCTTCTATCAGGTTGCACGGTATTGGCACCCACTGAATATAAAACACGACATGACAGAATGGGCCAATATCTGCATTGGAAAATCTGAAACTTCTACGGAAGAGAAATTGCTATGAACACCACCCAGACCCGGTTACGGAGGATAGGACCTGTAACAATTTTATGGGACTGCACAATACACACTGACAGAAGAACCAAAGCTAATCGCCCAAACATCGTTATTAGAGACCCGCAAACACAAAAGGTTCCTCTTTCTGATCTTGATCTTGATGGTGTGAGTTTGCTCACACTCTGATGTCGTTAAAATATCAGTTACCACCAGGCTGTCAGATGTATCACAAGCTTTTTTTTGTCCTAGAAATTATCACCCATGGTGAGCTCATCAAAACGATTTATGACCAACATTTGGACAATGAAAGATGTGTACTATACAGTGCTGTTCGATAAAAGTGACTTACCTGATTTTTTTACTAAATGTTCTCTTCTCCGATAAAACGAAAGTTGAGCTAAATTCAAAGGATAAACGATCTAATCCCGAAGAAGAAACCTTGAAAGCTTTTTGAATTTAGCAGTAAGTACTGTCAAGCATCTGTTCAGTATAATGTTCTGGAGATGCTTTTCTTTTCATGGAACTGGTTTCTTAAAACCTATCGAAAAGACCCTCAGGAGCGAGCAGTACAAGAGAATTTTAGAGTCTTGTCTGCTCCCTTCTGCTGAAAGGGTGCAAATCGACCCCACAAAGCTCATTTTATGCAGGATAATGCTCCCTGTCACAAATCAAAATTGATGAAGGAATACTTTGATGGGAAGCAGGTGAGTGTTATGAAATGGCCGCCCCAATCTCCTGACCTCAACCCCATATCAGACTTATGGAGCATTATAAAGTACAGGCTCTCGAGAAAGCATTTGAGCAACAAAGAGGATTTGATTGTGAATTTCATATCCGAATGGAATTCAATGCTTGGAGATGAGATTTGCCAGAACCTAATCAAGTCAATGCCAAAAACGGTTGAAAAGTTTATTCAAAATAGATTATTAAATATTTCGAACTATATTACCTATTATAAATAAATTATACCTCTATTACTCTTTATTTAAAGCTGTTCGGTTATGTTTCTATTGATTACTAGTTGCAGGAAATAAGTGAGTCACTTTTTTTGCACAGAGTTTTTCCCTAAATCTCATTTATATCCAAAATTATAATTATCAAGAGTTCCTTGATGAAATCCAAAGAAGACTCGGCAATATTTGTTTGTTTATTTTGTTTTACGGTATATCAACCTCAATAGATTATTTAATGCCGAGAATATTTTTTATTGCTAGTAATTTAAAAAAAAAATACATTGTTGGTAATTTTTTTTTTAAATATGCATTTCTGGTATTTATTTATTTTTCAAAAATGTATTGCCGGTGAAAAAAATTTTCAAAAAGGTATTGCTGGTATTAGAACCTATTTTTTTTTATACTTTTATAGTGTTTTGACGCATTTTGATGGGGCTTAATTATTTGTTCATAGATGGAATCCTGACAGGTGCTACCACTCCGGGTCAGGGTAGACTTGGGAACACCAGCAATTAAGAGGTGGTTCCACGCTCCCCAAAACCTCCTGATCAGAGGCCTTGCTGTTGGACGTTGTTTATTGTCTTACCCAGGACGCGGATGTAGTTTATCGTCATACCCAAGACAGAAAGGCCATGAGTAACTAAAAAGAAAAAAGTATTGGCATTAATACAATAACAAATACTGAAAACTTCACTGTAATCGAATTTTCTTTTAGTCTTTGGCTATGTTAAATATTTTGAGTTTGACAAACTTTCAAAATATAAGTACTTGAAAATATAAATTGCAAGAATGTGGTATTTAAACACAACCACTATTCCGGTGGAGTAATGGATAGCGACTCGGATGGAGAAATCGGAGAGCCGAGTTCAAATTCCACTCGAATCCATTACATTCACTTACGTGCCTTGGGAAAAGTATGAATCCTCTTCTTCGCCCCCCAGCTATGGGTAAATAGCAGTACAGACCGGGTTGTATAGCCTTGGATAGCAACTGGTCTCACCACAGAAAGAAATGGCAAACTACTGCGGAAAAAAATCTGCCTCGTCAGTCATGTATCGAAAGATACATGATCGCCTCGGCGTGTATCACGCATGGCGCATAACTGACTATTCCAGTAATAATAGGATTACTAGGAATGGTTGAAAATAATACTGATAGATATATGAAGAAAATCCCAGGAAATCCCATACTATCTGAGTTTGATACATTGTGCCTATGAGTACAGCTCATGTACTGAGTAAATATTACCTCAATATGCTCAATAATTTTCAAAGAAAAAACCTCCTTAGATTTTAGCCAAAAAACTTGTTAAAGGATTGTATGAAACAGCAAAACAAGGAAGTTATGAACAAAAATAACATGAACAACATTAATAATAATAATAATAATAATAATAATAATAATAATAATAATAATAATCAGGTTGAACGATATTGGCACCGACTGAGTCTAAAACCCGGTACGACAGAGTGCAATATCTAAACTGGAAAATTTGCAACTCCTGCAGGAAGGAAACTGAAAGAAACTGGTACAAACATCACCCAGACCCGGTTACGGAGATAGGACCTGTTGCAATCCTACGGGACTACACAGTACATACTGACAGAGCAATCAAAGCTAACCCCCAGACATTGTTATTAAAGACAACAAACAAAAAAAGTGCCTCCTTATTGATATGGCAGTCCCTGCAGACTGCAATGTATCTTTGAAGATATTCGAAAAACTGTCAAAATACAAGGACCTTGAAATAGAAATCTCAAAAATATGGCACATGGGAACATCAATAACCTTTGTTGTAGTTGGAGCCCTAGGATTGGTTAGAAAAGATTCCAGTAGACTAATTGAAGGGATTCCTGGAAGTCCATGCCTCAAAGAAGTACGAAAAAATTGTTCTCACAAGTACAGTCAACACTTTACGAAGGGCTTTATCTATGTAAAATATGTGATTATTTTTTTTTTTTTGTCAGTGGAAAGTGTCATGATGCCATTTCTAACCTTAGGTCCCTGGGCGGGACCCGGAAGGAAATGTGTAAACGTCAGATATCAAAGGAAATAAATAATAATAATAATAATAATAATAATAATAATAATAATAATAATAATAATAATAATAAAAAAACTAATCGCCCAGACATGGTGATCAGAGACTGCAAAATCAAAATTTGTCCTCTTATTAATATGGCAGTCCCTGCAGACTGCAATGTATCTTTGAAGATCTTTAAAACGCTATCAAAATACATTTTTGACCTTAGGTCTTTGGACGGGACACGGAAAAGAAATGAGAATAATAATAATAATAATAATAATAATAATAATAATAATAATAATAATAATAATAATAATAATAACAACAACAACAACAACAACAAACCCCAAAATGCAGATTCTGTGATAAATATCCAGAAACAATTTATCATCTTGTATCAGGTTGCATGGTATTGGCACCCACTGAGTATAAAACCCGGCATGACAGAATGGGCAAATATCTGCACTGGAAAATCTGTACTTCTACGGAGAGGAAACTGAAAGAAATTGCTATGAACACCACCCAGACCCGGTTATGGAGATCAGACCTGTTACAATTTTATGGGACTACACAATACACACAAACAGAACAATCAAAGCCAACCGCCCAAACATCGTTATTAGAGACCGTAAATAAAAAGTGCCTCCTTATTGATATGGCAGTCCCTGCAGACTGCATTGTATCTTTGAAGATCTTCAAAATACAAAGACCTTGAAATAGAAATCTCAAAAATGTGGCACATGGGAGCAACAACAATTCCCGTTGTAGTTGGAGCCCTAGGATTGTTTGGAAAAGATACCAATAAACTCATTGAAGGGGTTCCTGGTAGCCCATGCCTTAAAGAATTACAAAAATTGTTCTCACGAGTACAATCCACACCTTACGAAAGGCTTTATCTATGTAAAATACGTTTTTTTTTGTTTTAATTGCACTGTGGAAAATGTCATGATGGCATTTCTGACCTGAAGTCCCTGGGCGGGACCCGGAATGAAATGAGTATACACCAGAAATCAAAGGAATAAGAATAATAACATTATTCAACAAAAATTTTATCCTTGGGCAGCAACTGCTATTTTCTGTTTGCTTACGCCAAGAAAGTATAAATAATGGCTAACGTTTCCTTCAAAATTTGCTTTTGTGACCAGGATAATGAGATTTCTAAAATTTAGCTATTCCCATTTACAGCAGTGGTGAATGTGACGATTCTCTTTCATGTAAAGTAGGAACAAGACAAAATATGATTTATGAGTAGAATTTATTTATTCTAGGATTACACAAGAACATTCTCGTTCATGCAAAGTAGGAACAAAACGACATCGGGCCCGAAATAATGTAGCAAATGCCACAAAATACGGACTCTTGAATAATGAACATGCCTAATACTCCGTAGTTTTATGGCTCTTACAAGTCATCCAGTATAGAAAATATCCAGGTGGACACAAATGCACTATTCTTGAAACATATTTAATACATATTTTTCAATAAAGTTGGTTTAAAATAAATAAATCTAAAAAATATTTAAATTAAAAAAAAAATAACAAGATTTTTACACTTAAGAACTCCACTATTTACATTATACGAACTATTATCCTCATCTTTGTCGCCATATTTATTACAACGTTTCCGCTGTTGTACGCTCCGGCCTTATCAGGTGATTGGAATGTCGAACTGAACCCTTTATTTCGCTCACTGGGGTAGACTGTCCTAGTTCCATATTTCATGTTTAATTGATGTCAGGTATCAGTTATCTCCTGTTAATACCCCTTTCCAAGATCTCCACTGCCTTAACCGGGTATTGAACTCACACTCTTTGGGTCCTATCACTGGATCTAACCAACGGCTTCATCCACTGTGCCATGTGTCCTCTAGAACAGTATACCCCAGTGAGCGAAATAAAGGGTTCAGTTCGACACCCAAACCACCTGAAGAAAGCCGGGGCGTACAACGGCCGAAACGTTGTAATAAATATGGCGACAAAGATGAGGACAAATCCGAATAATGTAAAAAGTGTACATAATACCTCATCTCATAAATATAGACAGATACTGAAGGGCCGAAACTTTGTAATAAATATGGCGACAAAGATGAGGACAATAGTCCGAATAATGTAAATAGTGTACATAATACCTCATCTCGGTAATAAAGACAGATACTGAAGGGCCGAAACGTTGTAATAAATATGGCGACAAAGATGAGGACAATAGTCCGAATAATATAAGTAGTGTACATAATACCTCATCTCAGAAATATAGACAGATACTTAAGAACTCCACGATTCAAAGAAGCAAAACTTTTTACCTCCCAGAGTTCTTTAGCAGTGTTCGCAGGTGAAATGTGGTACCCAGGGTTTGTTTTGATTCCAGCAATCATACCGAAATATTCCTTGTAGGCTTTGTACATTTTAGAAGATGTTGCCACAAAGTAATTTTTCGCTGATGTTTTGATTAATTCACCACAGACATAACAAATATGTGTCTGGCAGATGCTTACAACCTCTTGATACCATCTATGACCAATGCATCTTTCAACAACAACTTGTCTGCACTTGGACAGCTAGAAATAAACTGGACTGCTGAGATTAAGTTCCCTGTATTTATACTGCTATCTATGTTGCAAGAACGTTGTAGAAATTCTTGAAAACTTTTACAAACTCCTGAAAATTTCTTGAATGTTCTAGAAAATTCTCCTTCAGCAACTTTGTAAGGGGAAATAGGTAAGTTTCCAAACATCTATGTCCAGATCAAAAACTATCGCAAGGAGGAAGTTCCATTTGGATAGGCTTTTCCAAAGAGCTACTATTTTGTGGAACAGTTAACTGAGATGATGCTTTCCTGGTTCGTATAATCAACCCTGCAAGTCTCTAGGGCATCCGTTATCTATCTTACTTAGTCTCATATGCACCCTTACAACAAATATCATTTAGTAATCCTGTATTGTTTTCTGTCGTTTTTATTATACGATTGGTAGTCAGAACATTTGAAAGATACTTGAAACTTTGAGAATGTTCTAGAAAATTCTCCTCCAGTAAATCAGCACTGGATCTGTCGGGAATGTAATGGAGAAATAGGGTTAGTTTCAAGACATCAATGTCCAGGTCGAAAAAACAAAGTTTGAAGGAACTAAAGTTCACTTTCTTTGTTTTCTAGACAGAAGCAATTAAGAAATAACACTTACTGACCAAAGACATAAAAAGGTCCAAACTTTGTTACACAGTGTGATTGATTTGATATCTCTGCCAGATGAACTCACATACTCAGTTGAGAAGCTGATATATCTCAGTTTACAGTCTTGACAAAGCAGGGGAGAAATTTTCCGCACTTAAGCCCTTTTCCTTCACATGAAACATTGTTAGCCTCTTGTTACTCTATTTCTGTTTGCTTTGAACATCTATTGGGGCTCATGCTCTCCCCAGACTTCGAGTGGAACTCATGCAGGGTGCTATATATATATATATATATATATATATATATATATATATATATATATATATATATATATATATATATATATATATATATATATATATATATATATATATATATATATATATATATATATATATATATATATATATATATATATATATATATATCGGAATATGTGAGCGAGCGGCGCTATATTGAGTCTGATTTGCTACCTCTTCGTCAACGAGGCCCGTTGAAACTGTTGGTATGACGTTTGCTTGATAACTCAACTGTCAGGGTTTCAATTCTCGGTAGCGGATGCGCACTGTTGATGAGTCCCAAATATAGGACAAAACGGCCGTCCAGTGCTTTCTGCATTCTGTTGAGATTTCTTTCAGACTCAATGAATTACTTAATTGTGTGTGTGTGGTGAGATGGGTAATTTTTCGTCTCAATGTGGCCAAAATGAAAATAACAATGACATCTTATTTTAACAGATATACAGGGTACAATGGATAAATTGTCGGCTACATGACGCAAAAATGAAAATAACACTGACATTTCAATTTAAGATATATTTACCAAAATACAGAGATATCTTGAAATACTAAAGAGTAAATTTATTCAATAAAATTCACCATTGGCTTCGACCACGGCCTCCAGCCGACATCGGAATATACTGCCGCTCTTCTAGACAGTCTCCATATTTAATTTGGTGAATGATGCCATCATCTTTGCCTTCAGTTCATCTTTGGTGTTACAAGGAGTTTTGTTGGTCTCTGGCTCAACTGCGCCCCACACATAATAATCAAGGGGAGTTGCACTCTGGGAAGTTAGATGACCAGATGTAAGGGTTGATGTGGCTGCAGAAATTGTCTGACAGCCAAGAGTGTGTTCTTCTGCTTGTGCGCCATGATGCAGAGTTCTGTTGCCAGATATAGGGTCTTCCAGCTCTATGGTTACTTGTCCTGGCGAGCTACACTCCTTAGTCTCACCACCCTGGCCTTTACGACTGGGACCCGCCATGCCACGTACACAGGGTTGAATCATCCTCATTTCCTTCGTATTCCAATAGTAAGGAGGAAGTTACATTCGGACAGCTTCTTCCCAAGAACAACTGCTTTGTGGAATATTTTCGCAATCACTACAATCTTGACCGCTTCAAGTTTTGGTTTAACAATTATCGTTCCTGTGTAACCCAATGAATTTCACTTCTTGACTTTTATTATGACCATAGAACACCCTATTTTAAGTCTCTACCTTGACTGGCTCCTGCGCTTTGTATTGGGTGCACATTAGTATAAAAAATGTGGCATCTCATGGTAACGTCACCTGCTATTTTTGGGTCTTTGTGAAAAGAGAAAACAAATATGTGGCTCATATTTCTTGCCGCTCTAAACAGGTGAAATGCACCATAAGGGTTACTGCCCTCATCTTGCTGAGATATTTATATACAGTGACCTTGCATGGCATATTTCTGTGTATAGTGACCACGTATTATTTTTCTCCCAGGGACCTATTGCATCTTCTGATACAAAATAAAGCTTTTTTTATTTCCAGATATTTCTGGTTGGGACTGTGAGGCAACTAATACAACACAAAACAAAGGCCAAACACTATAATAATAGTAATGTATGATCTTAATTTACTGGAGGTATTAAGGTATACATGCTTTTGTCATGGTGAAATAAGATGGATTACAGTAAATATGCCGTTATTAATCACAGATCTGCCTGTCATTTGGCTGATTTTAACTACTTGGGCATGCCGCCGAGGGTCTAAGGTGAGGGGCTGTCAATCTTTGTTCATCAGCAGGAGTAGTATCATGACTGTGTATCCAGAATAAGTAATTAAAAAAGGTCTAAAGGACGAGACAGTTAAAACTACTTTAGGAACCTATTTAGATCCTTCAGAAAGAATACTCATACTTTTACTCTTCCTTTCACGGTGAATATATCAAATTACAAGACTGGAACATCCTGGGTACGACGATAAACTACATCCGCGTCCAGGGTAAGACGATAAACTACATCCGTGTCCTGTGTATGACGATAAACTACATCTGCATCCTGTGTATGACGACATACTACATGAGCGTCCCGAGTATAACGATAAACTACATCCGCGTCCTGGGTATGACGATAAACTAAAACCGCCGTCCTGGGTATGACGATAAACTACATCCGCGTCCTGGGTATGACGATAAACTACAACCGCGGTCCTAGGTATGACGATAAACTACATCCGCGTCCTGGGTATGACGATAAACTACATTCACGTCCTGGGTATGACGATAAACTACATCCGCGTCCTGGGTATGACGATAAACTACATCCGCGTCCTGGGTATGACGATAAACTACATCCGCGTCCTGGGTAAGACGGTAAACTACAACCGCCGTCCTGGGTATGACGATAAACTACATCCGCGCCCTAGGTATGACGATAAAGTACATCCGCGCCCTGGGTATGACGATAAACTACATCCGCGTCCTGGGTATGACGATAAACTAAAACCGCGTCCTGGGTAAGACGATAAACTACAACCGCCGTCCTGGGTAAGACGATAAACTACATCCGCGCCCTGGGTATGACGATAAACTACATCCGCGCCTTGGGTATGACGATAAACTACAACCGCCGTCCTGGGTATGACGATAAACTACATCCGCGTCCTGGGTATGACGATAAACTACATCCGCGTCCTGGGTAAGATGATAAACTACAACCGCCGTCCTGGGTATGACGATAAACTACATCCGCGCCCTGGGTATGACGATAAACTACATCCGCGTTCTGGGTATGACGATAAACTACAACCGCCGTCCTGGGTATGACGATAAACTACATCCGCGCCCTGGGTTTGACGATAAACTACATCCGCGCCCTGGGTATGACGATAAACTACATCCGCATCCTGGGTATGACGATAAACTACATCCGCCGTCCTGGGTATGACGATAAACTACATCCGCGTCCTGGGTATGACGATAAACTACATTCACGTCCTGGGTATGACAATAAACTACATCCGCGTCCTGGGTAAGAGGATAAACTACGTCCGCGTCCTGCGTATGACCATAAACTACATCCGCCTCCTGGTTATGACCATAAACTACATCCGCGTCCTGGGTATGACGATAAACTACATCCGCGTCCTGGGTAAGACCATAAACTACAACCGCCGTCCTGGGTATGACGATAAACTACATCCGCGTCCTGGGTATGACGATAAACTACATTCACGTCCTGGGTATGACGATAAACTACATCCGCGTCCTGGGTATGACGATAAACTACATCCGCGCCCTGGGTATGACGATAAACTACATCCGCGCCCTGGGTATGACGATAAACTACATCCGCGTCCTGGGTAAGACGATAAACTACAACCGCCGTCCTGGGTACGACGATAAACTACATTCGACAGCAAGGCCTCTGATCAGGATGTTTTGGGGAACGTGGAACCATCTCTTAATTGCTGGCGTTCCCAGGTCCAACCTGACCCGAGGTGATTGCACCTATTAGGTTCCCAGCTATGGGAAAATTAGCTAACCCCCTCCAAACAGGGTCAAAACGTGTAAAAATAGGATTTAATATCAGCAAAATATTTTTGGTAAAATATTACCAAAAATACTTTTTGAAAAAGAAATATTAGCAGCAATAAAAATCTTGTCGGTATTAAATAACCCATTGAGTTGTTGATATGCCGTAAAACAAGTCAAACCAAACGAATCGAAACCCTGAATATGATCGAAAAAGTTCACACCAAGTAATTAACAAAAATCTCTGGCAGCCCCTGTTTATAACAGATAAAAAAATGGCAGTGGAGAACCGCTCATATACTCGGGAGGGTATTATTAGTTTAAAGAAAATATAAACACTTTAAATTTTAATTATCAATTAGCAAACCCAATTTAGGCCAATAGAAGGCAGATATTTACTGCGTTGCCTTACCCCAGATGTCTGGTAATAGTCCGTTAAGGAAGACAGCCAATTGCTACTGGAATTTTGGGTCGATTCCATATAATCCCCAGCGGCTAGTTGATGTCCTCGAAATCGCACTCATTATACCAACTTTGCAAAACGTAACCATCTTAGGCGCCGACAATATCCTGCAGGAAGGGGCGTCGAATTTGACAGGAAGTCAGTTGAAATTACTACCGTCGTTCGAAGCGATAAACGTGTAAATTTTAATAATAATAATAATAATAATAATAATAATAATAATGATAACAACAGTGTCCTGATAGTTTCTGACCGAATTACTGAAATGAAGTCTTATCATTATTTACACTATTTAAATTAGGACTATTGTCCCCATCTTTGTTGTTGTTATCACAACGATATCCCTAGACATGATCAGAGAACCGAGAACAGTCTACAGCCTTAGACTAGATAAAGGGTTCAATTCAGAATTCCCTGTAGATTACTCAGACCTATATACAACTGGGGAAGGTATGAGGGCACAACGGCCAAAACGTTGTTATAAAAACAATAAAAATGAGGACAATAGTCCAAATACATCTAGTGCAAATAAATATTATACGCTCATTTACAAAGACAAAGGATGTTAACATCTCCGAGCAGTTGAGATCAGAAGCCATGAGAGCCATTGTGTAGTATGAGAGCATCATTATTTACACTAGTTACATTCCGACTATTATCCTCATCTTTGCTGTTATCATATCATTTCGGCCGGTGCCCCCTCCGGCCTACCTCAGCTGTGTTGTGGGCCAGTTATGCAGTCCCCAACTTGTTTCGGGCGTTAGTAACGTCGGTGTTTGAAATTGGTCTCTCTCTCTCTCTCTCTCTCTCTTGAAATTTCCGCAACAAACATGGTGGACTCGGGATGTGAGTCCACGTAATGAAATGTAAAGAAACGACATGAATCAATAGTGATTTTCCAAGCGTAGCTCAGATGTGTCACAAGGCCGAAAGTATAGGGCACCCAGTGAGGATCGAACTCACTACTTAGTCGTAATTGTTCTAGCGAGACAAGCTTGCCAACCATTACACCACCCGGAGGTGCCCAATATATATATGTACAAACAAATGATAAATTATTAACAAAAATGGTATATAAGTGACAAATATCTGTGCAACAAATGAATGATAAAACTTTTATGTGAAGTGTATGAATGTGCATGTGTACCTACGTACGTGTGTGTGTTGTTCATACCTTTCTCAAAGATAAACGCGTTCTTTGCGAGAGGTTTACATGTTGAAGTGGTTAAGATAAGAAGAAAGCGAGAAAAAATATTGGCGAGTATTTATAGTCCGGAGAGTGTCCCCTTGTAAAGGATTCGAAAATTAGGAGGGTTAGGGTTAACTCTATGGGTGTAGGGTTAGGGTTAACTCTACGGATGTGAAGTTAGAGTTAGGGTTAGAGTTAACTCTACGGGTGTAGGTTTAGGGTTAACTCTACGTGTGTAGGGTTAAAGTAAACTCTACGGGTATAGAGTTAGGGATAACTCTACGGGTGTAGGGTTAGGGTTAGGGTTAACTCTACGTGTGTAGGGTTAGGGCTAGGGTTAACTCCACGGATGTAGGGTTAGGGTCAACTCTGCGGGTGTAGGGTTAGGGTTAACTCACTGGGTGTAGGGTTAGGGTTAACTCTACGGGTGTAGGGCTAGGGATAAGTCTACGGATGTAGAGTTAACTCCACGGGTGTAGGATTAGGGCTAGGGTTAGCTCCACGGGTGTAGGTTAGGGTTAACTCTGCTGGTGTAGAGTTATGGTTAGAGTTAACTCTGCGGGTGTAGACTTAGAGTAACATAACGGGTGTAGGATTAAGGATAACTCTACGGGTGTAGAGTTAGGGCTTGGGGTTAACTCTACGGGTGTAGGGTTAGGGTTAACATTGCGGGTGTAGAGTTATGGTTAGAGTTAACTCTGCGTGTGTGGGGTTAGGGTTAACTCTACAGGTGTACAGCTAGGGTTAACTCTACGGGTATAGGGCTAGGGATAAGTCTACGGGTGTAGGGTTAGGGTTAACTCCACGGGTGCAGGTTAGGGTTAACTGCACGGCTGTAGGGTTAGGGTTAACTCTGCTGGTGTAGAGTTAGGGTTAGAGAAAACTCTGCGGGTGTAGAGTTAGGGCTAGGGTTAACTCTAAGGGTGTAGGGTTAGGGTTAACTCTAAGGATGTAGGGTTAGGGATAGGGTTAACTCTATGGGTGTAGGGTTTGAATTAGGGTTAACTTTACGGGTGTAGATTTAGGATTGGGGTTAGGGTTAACTCTACGGCTGTAGGGTTATGGTTGAGGTTAGGGTTAACTTTATAGGTGTATATCAATCTGGATAATCCACCGGTGGATTCTAAACTGAACCGCTATTTAATCTACGCTGGTAGGCTGTTCTTGATCCAGTGACCAGGTCTAGGGATATCTCATCTAGTTATTATTTTTTATTTAGTACTGTTCAGTTCCCACCATCCATAAAGTGTGAAAAAATATCGTTCGAAGCCTACAACACCAGGCAAAAAACGTAAGTGGTGACCCAGGAATATACCGAAAAAAATGTTTAGGATCAAACATTCCGTTCAGAATAATAACTGTCCGGCAGACATGACATGATGCGCCTACCGATGTGAACAATGAGAAAGACCAGAAATTGCAACAGTCTGTGTACCTTACGTCAGGACAATATTCAGAAGCAGTTCCACTCTATGGAGAAAAGCATAACACGCGGAGAATATGAACAAGAATTGGGTGTACTCAATTCCTTGCAGTTCTCGCAGAGAATATAAAGGAGAAAGAAACCGCTCCCTAAACGTATGACTAGAGGAACAGAGGTGAGACAATGAAATCGGGCATGGTTGATCATGTATATAGGGAAAGGGGTAGTCATCATCTCCTTTGGAATGAAGTGAAATATACCGGACAAGGAAGAACTCTGCAAGGTTAGACGTCTGTAAGAATCAGCGCATATGATAGGTTATGAGGACCTCTTTAGTAGACAGGGTTAGGGTTTGGGTTAGCTGTCCAAGAGAACATAAAGGAGAAAGAAACCGCTCCCTAAAAGTATGACTGGAGGAACAGAGGTGAGACAATGAAATCGGGCATGGTTGATCATGTATATAGGGAAAGGGGTAGTCATCATCTCCTTTGGAATGAAGTGAAATATACCGGACAAGGAAGAACTCTTCAGGGTTAGACGTCTGTAAGAATCAGCGCATATGATAGGTTATGAGGACCTCTTTAGTAGGCAGGGTTAGTGTTAGGATTAGGGTTAGTTGTTACAGAAAATATAAAGGAGAAAGAAACCGCTTCCTAAAAGTATGTCGGGAGGAACAAGGGTGAGACAATGAAATCGGGCATGGTTGATCATGTATATATGGAAAGGTTTGAAATGAAGTGAAATATACCGGATAATGAAGACCACTGCAGAGTTAGACGTCTGTAAGAATCAGCGCATATGCTAAGTTACGAGGAGCTCCTAACATAGAAATAAATGTGGTAGCTGCAAATAAATAAATTAAGACAAATGACAGCGGGTCTTCAGCAGCAGCAAAGCAGCATTCAAAACAACGGCAGCAGCGGTCAAAGCACGATAGTCAAGAACCACCCGCAATGTAAGGAGTGACAGCCTAATCAGCAGTGAAGGTTAAGCTTAATTTACTCCAGCAAACTGACTTAGACAATGGCGTCGTGGGTAAAAGCGTTGGTTTGTGAGTTCGGACAGTGTGTAGTTGCACTCAGTGGAAACGGGCGAGTAATAACTGAAGATTACTAAATAAAAATAATAACTAGACGATCCATCCCTAGACGCGAGCAGTGGAACGAGAACAGTCTACCGCCGTAGATTAAATAAAGGGTTCAGTCTGGAATTCCTGGTAGGTTACTCATATCGATATAAATCTGAGGAAGGCCGGTGGGCACAACGACCGAAACGTTGTGATAAAATTGAGGTTAATAGTCCGAATAATAATAGTGCATATATTGATTAAACCTCAAACCCGAAATTCAGACAAAACAAAATATCAATTATTACATTTTCATATTAATTTTAAAATTGATGATGTTATTACTTCTTCATTGATATTTTCCGGACGTGGCTGATGATAGCTCTCCACAACTTTCTGATTCTTTTAGAGCTTAGACACTTTTGATATTTTCTTTCCGCTGTGCCGTCTATTCACTCTTTACTTGCTGTTTATCTCTGCACCACAGTATGCCCTGTGAGTGTAATTCTCCAAACCCTCCTTCCTCATTATCTACAATAGATAGTTCAGCTAGCTCTTTCCGATTGTAAGTATAATTATCCTTTTGGTTCTCATTTTATTTAAAACTTCCTTATTGCTCGCATGTTCAGTCCATGGTATTCACCACATCTCTCCGTCCTTGGTATGATGTTAAACTACGTCCGCGTCCTGGGTAAGATGATAAACTACGTCCAACAGCAAGGCCTCTGAGCAGAAGGTTTTTGAGGAGCGTGGAACCACCTCTTAATTGCTGGTGTTCCCAGGTCCACCCTGACCCAGGGTGGTAGCACCCGTTAGGGTCCCAGCTATGGGCAAATAGTTAACCCCGAAACTATGAAAATGTAGAAATAGGTTTTGATGCCAAAAAATACTTTGTAAAAAAGTTATTACCAGCAATAAGTTTTTGAAGAAAAAAATTATTACCAGCAATACATTTTTGAAAAAAGATGTTACCAGCTAGTTATCAGCTATACGCTTTTTGAAACAATTTTGAATAAAAAACATTACCAGAAATAGATTTTTGAAAGAAAATTTTTTATCAGCAATACATTTGATAAAAAAAACAAAACAATATTATCAACCATAAAAATCTTGTCGGCATTAAATAACCCATTGAGGTTGATATGCCGTAAAACAAAACAAACCAAATCAAATCATCACATCTCTGTAAATAATCTTGTCTTTCGTCTTTCATTTTCCACTTATTTCTTATACTTTTCCCTGCAGGTTATACGATATACAACCGAGGAAGATATACAACGTGTCCCTTCTGGATGTGGGCATTCAGTGGCTTTCCTCAACTTTCTCGTATGTTTTATAGCTTCAAGGAATATTTGTCTCTTCACGATGCCCCCCACTCACAAAAAAATAAATGATGAGCATATTCATAAAAAAAACAAAAAACGTTGGTTGGTAAATTTATTGACATACTGTTTAAATTACAGGGTCGGGCAGTGTGCAGTTGCACTCAGTGAAAACCGGCAAGCAAAAACGGAACAATACTAAATAAAAATATGAAATAGACGATAGATCCCTAGACGTGAGCATTGATACGGGAACAGTCTACCCCCGTAGACTGAATAAAGAGTTACGTTCGGAATTCTCTGCAGGGTACCCAGGTCGATATACATCTGAGAAAGCCCGCAGAGCACAACGGCCGAAACGTTGAAATAACAATGACAAAGATGAGGACAATAGTCTGAATATAAATAATCTATCTATCTATCTATCTATCTATCTATCTATCTATCTATCTATCTATCTCAGTCTCTTCATCTATCTATCTATCTATCTATCATTCTATCTATCTATCTAAACGAAACGAGAGAACAATAACTGAACAGTCCTAAATAAAAATAATAACTAGACGATCCATCCCTAGACGTGAGCAGTGCAACAAGAACAGTCTACCCACGTAGATTTAATAAAGGGTTCAGTTTGGAATTCCTGATAGGTTACTCATATCGATACACATCTGAAGAAGGCCGGAGAGCACAACGACCAAAACGTTGTGATAAAATTGAGGATAATAGTCCGAATAATAATAGTGTATATATTGACAACAACAACAAAGATGAGGATAATAGTCTTAATGTAAAAAATCTATCTATCTATCTATTTATCTATCCCAATCTCTTCATCTATATAAACGAAACGAGAGAACAATAAACGAACAGTATTAAATAAAAATAAGAACCAGACGATCCATCCCGAGACGTGAGAAGCGGAACAAAAACACTCTACCCACGTAGATTAGTTATTCGGAATTCCTTGTAGGTTATTCAGATTTATATAGTCTTGAAGAAGACCGGATGGCACAACGGTCGAAATGCTGTGCGAAAAAACAATAAAAATGAGGACAATAGTCTGAATATAAATACTGTAAATAAGGATAACTCCCCATCCAATAATTTCAGACAAAAAGCTTACAGTAACTATGCTGTCCGGTACCGCGGGTTTATTGTTTATTGTCTGAACTTAACCTATTGCACCTATGCTGAGCAATGACAAGTACAGAGCC
>OZ038512.1:70313199-70483199 GCA_964036315.1 Acanthosepion esculentum
ACAGTATCTCATTTGATTTCTGAGGAAAGACCTAGGTGGTCTGAAATATTAAATAAATAAATATATACAAAAACACAGAAATAAATACTTTCATAAAAAAACACCCAATTTTGTTTCATTTATTTTATCCAGATATTATATATATATATATATATATATATATATATATATATATATATATATATATATATTAATACATGTCTCATTAAATAATATAGATAAGCGTTGTCTATATATTTTATGCAAGTTTTTTTCATATAGTCTGATAATCTTAATAACATTATCATTAAATAATGAAAGAAAATCACAATATTGATACCGACTTTTTTTTATTTAATCCGATCTGAGCTTTCGGCTTACATAAGCCATTATCAAAGATCACAATTACACAATATATTTATGCAATACACGAACAAGAAATTGATGATAGTATTATTTGTTTACATGGATGATTTCCAAGCAACGATAAACACGTGCATATAAAACGCTGAAAACGAAAATTATTTAATGAGACATGTATTAATGAAAAAATGCTGCCTAAATACACACAATATATATATATATATATATATATATATATATATATATATATATATATATATATATATATATATATACGAGGGTTATTCAATAAATAAGTTGAATTTTTCGGTATAAGGACTTCTAATACAGATAGAAGCTTACTCTTTTTTTTATTTTTTTTTGTTTTACTTCTTTTTCACATGGATTTAATTTCTTTTGCAGATTAAAAAAAACTTTGAGAGTTTTGGCCATTAACAAAGATGGCCGACCAAGAAGCAAGCTCCAGGATTGAACAGCGGTCAGTTATCAAGTTTTTGGTTGCTGAAGGGTGCAAACCAGTTGAAATTCATAGGATAGTGTCAACTGTGTATGGTGCCACATGTTTCGGCCAAAAAATGTCAACAAGTGGGCTAAATTGTTTAAAGAAGGATGGAGCAGTGTTGAGGATGAAGACGGGCCTGGGAGGCCTACAGAAGTGAGGTTTCCTGAGGTGATCGAATCAGTCAATGACCTCATTCAGTCTGACAGAAGGGTGACAGTGGATGACATTGCAAGGACTTTGAGCTTATCTGTTGGGACAAACGCAGGGGTCATCAGTCAGAAGGAGTCATCTTGCATCATGACAACGCAAGGCCTCCCACAGCAGCCCAAACGGTGCAGACCATCAACGAGCTGGGCTGGGAACTGCTCCCTCATCCCCCTTACAGCCCAGACTTTGCCCCTTCAGACTTTCACCTGATTGGTCCCTTGAAAGCGTTCACGAGAGGCACGAAGTTTAAAAGTGACGATGAAGTCAAAAGTGTTGTGAGCGACTGGCTGAGACACCAGTCCAAAGATTTTTACGCTGAGGGAATACGGAAGCTTGTGCACAGATGGGAAAAGTGTGTGACAGTGCTGGGAGACTACGTTGAAAAAAAAGTAAGCTTCTATCTGTATTTGAAGTCCTTATACCGAAAAATTCACCTTATTTATTGAATGACCCTCGTATATATATATATATATATATATATATATATATATATATATATATATATATATATATTTATATTTTGTCATCCACAGACAGACTGTTTCGCTGATTCACAGCTCATCAGTGTGACTAGAGGCCCGGTTGCCTCTAGCTAGGATCGAAACCCGACTGAATTTGCGTCAGTCGGAACTTCTCCCACTAAGTCATCGACACACGGCAGGGATGAAGGTGAATTTTAGCGTGTTTATTTTTAGATTTAGATAAACACACAGTGACTGACAGTGACTCGATTCTGCCGAAGAGTCGTGCAATATTAGCTTAAATAGTCACTGTTTACAAATTCACACATCAAACCAGAGAGCTCAACCGAAATTAATTTTTCAGGAGCCAATATATATATATATATATATTCTTACGACCCTCCCCCTTCCCCCAATCCTATCGATAGCGGAGGTAGAGGAGGATCGTAATCTGTGTTATCTGTTTTTTTTTATATTTACATTGACTCAATTTTCGTAAACTATATTTCTTTCCCAAGGGTCTGTTTCCGATTGATCAGACACGGCCGAGCGGAATCGATTAAGGAACAAACACGATAGGCGACAAACAACAATGGAGGCAGGGAATATAAATTTATTAACAAACGTAAAAACATGAAAAAGATAAAATTAAAAAAAACGGCCAAAACAAAGATGACAGTATGTCTATAATAAACATTTAAACATTGTGAATAAAATACTGGAAGGGGAAGATCCTCTTGGGAAGGTAAAACACAAATCAATGTATGGCCTTATGCCTTACTTGCACGAATTTACAAAACATCAAAATTTTAAGACAAGTAGAAAGAAACATGTAATAAAAGGATCTCATGCCAGACTTGCATGAAAGTACAAACATGAAAAAGAAGTACATTTAAACAAAAACGAAGCAGAAGAAAAACAACAAACTTATCTCGTAATAAAAGTTCTTTTCCACTAATGTCTCTTATATCTACTTCTCTTCTTTTCTCTTTTACCTTTTCTATTTCTTTTTATAAGCGTCTCGTTTTGAGGTCTTTTCTTACTTCGTCTCTTTCTCTTTTCGTCATGTCTAGGGGCTTGGCCGACGATTAAGTTGAAACTGCTTTCTTTCGTCTCGGTGTAGCAGCATTCTCGTTTGAGGTGGTAATTTCTTACTTACTTTCTTTTCCCTTTCGTCTCTTGTTTAGGGGCTCGGGTGACGATTTAGTTGAAACTACTGTCCTTCTCTCTCTCCTTCATCTCGGTGTGGCAGTATTCTCCTTTGAGATCTTTTCTTCCTTTCTTTCCTTTTCCCATAAGTATCTCCTTTTGAGATCTTTTTTTGCTTTCTTCTTTTCTTTTTCTATAAGTTCCTGGTCTCGGGACTTGGGTGACGGGTAAATCGAAGCTGTCCTTTGTCTTTCTTTCGTCCCAATGCAGCGGCATTCCGCATACGTCGTCGTTTATTTCTCAGAATTCAACGTTTCTTTCGCGTTCCACGCGCTTCCGTTCGGTCGTCCGTTCGAGGTTCGAAGAGGGACTTTTCTTTTTCTGCATAGCCAACCAAATCTTTTGCTTTCTTAGCAAACGGGTCCTTCTATTCCATTCGAAGATATTTGCCTTCATAGCAAACGGGTCCATCTATTCCATTCGAAGAGGAATTCTCTTTCTCCTATTTTCGCAAACACGTCCGTCCGACTCTTAGGCTTGGACAAAACTCTTCTATTTTTCTCCAAACACGTCCGCCTGGCCCTAAGAAAAGTGATTGAAGATGAGATGCCAGGTTAGGCCATTAATATTGCAGATTCTTCTCTGGATTTTTTTACGAATTTCTACGTATATAGCAGACGGATATTATATTGTTCACTATTAATTATCGTGGGTTTGCGGATGGCGTCTCGATTAAGGCATGGGCCTCACGAGACGGATTGGCTCTTGCAGTGTGTCTGACTGGCGATGGCGCGAGATAATACTTTCTCCATCATTGAAAATAAAAACAAATGGCGTAATTTTTCAGTTTACGTCGACCGCAGAGGAAAAAAAAACAAAAAAACTTTTAAGCAAAATTTCGAACGTGCTAGAAAGGATATTATTATGAGGTCAATGACCCAGATATTTAATAATAAAAAAAACTTGTTTCTATATAGCATATTCAGATTTCTAATCACATAATATACCGGAAGTAACTGGACTTTCTACCCACAATCCCACAGTAAGAAACAGATATGAACAGTCAATCTACTCTTCCATTCTCATAATTTACCAGTTGCATTTAAACATGAATTAGCGTCCTGGGTATGACGATAAATTCATTCTCATCCAGGGTAAGACGATAAACTACGTCCGACAGCAAGACCTCTTATCAGGAGGCTTTGAGGAGCGTGAAACCTCCTCTTAATTGCCAGTGTTCCCAGGTCCACACTGATCCGGGGTGATAACACCTGTTAGGGTCCCAACTATGGGCAAACAGTTAACCCATAAACTGAGGTAAAAGGCTTCATAAAGGTGTAAAAATAGGTTTTAATACCAGAAATACTTTGTAAAAAATTATTACCAGAAATGAGTTTTTGAAGAAGTTATTACCAGCTACACGTTTTTGAAAAAATATTAACAGCTATACGTTTTTGAAAAAAATATTACCAGCTGTGCGTTTTTGAAAAAATATTAACAGCTATATGTTTTTGAAAAATGATATTACCAGCAATACGTTTTTGAAAAAAATAATATTACCAGCTATCCATTTTTGAGGAAAAAAATATTAACACAAATAGCTTTTTGACAAAACAAAAATATTACCCCCCACCAAAAAAAAAGAAAAAAAGTTGTCAGCATTAAATGACTCATTGAGGTTGATATGCCGTAAAACAAACCAAACCTAAGCATGAATTATACATCCTGTCTATATACAACTGATAGTCCTTTCTTCCGTTTTTGTTTACTATATTTTTGTCGAAGAGTCCCTGCGGTTTTCTTTCTGTATTTTCCATCAATATATCATGTGTGTCTCGAGGTGTTAAGATTATTTGTTCCTATAATAAATCCCAGTAGGACCACTAATTTTCTCCCGTCCTGGGTAAGATGATAAACTACGTCCGCATCCTGGGTAAGAAGATAAACTACATCCGCATTCTGGGTAAGAAGATAAACTATGTCCAACAGCAAGGCCTCTGATCAGGAGGTTTTCACGAGCGTGGAACCACCTCTTAATTGGTGGGGTTTCCAGGTTCACTTTGACCCGGGGTGGAAGCACTTGTTAGGGTCCCAGCTATGGGCAAATAGCTAACCCCCAAACTGGAGTTAAAACAATATGAGAGTGTAAAAATAGGTTTTAATACCAAAAATACATTTTTGTAAATAAATTAACAGCAATAAATTTTTTGAAAAAAAAAAGTATTACCAGCAATACATTTTTGAAGGAAAAAATATTACCAATAATACATTTTTGAATGAAAAAATATTAACAGCAATACATTTTTGAAGGAAAAAATATTACCAGTAATACATTTTTGAATGAAAAAATATTAACAGTAATATATTTTTGAAGGAGAAATAGTACCAGCAATATATTAAAAAAAATATTACCAGCAATAAAAATCTTGTTGGCCATTGAGTCTGATATGCCGTAACAAACTAAATTTTTCTTCAGATCGCTTCGCTGTATAGGATTTATTTAACCTATACAGCAAAATAGAGATCTTAGATCAGTGATTTTTAGCTGTGACAGTAGCTGTTGTTCATTTTAAAACAATGTTTTGAATGCTGATTTTAACAGGTACAGATATTTACTTTAAATTTTGGCACAACACAATCTTCATACTTTTTATTAGATCTTGTGTAATGCTTAACTAAGCTGAGGAAATGTCGATAAGAAAACAAGAAAATAAATGCTGAAATGTGAAAGAACATAACGAAAGGAAAATATCAGTACAAATTACATAAATAAACGTAAAAAGAAACGTAAAAATAGCGAAGCTAAAAGTTTAAATAAAGCACCGAAAATAAAACTGAACGTGTAGGAGAATATCTAAAAGACAAAAAATAGATATAGATGTTTAAAATAAAGAAAGCAAACAGCAGAATAAAAATATTTCATCCCCTACTTAAAAAGCAGCATTTTTTGTTCAAGTGCGAAGGAGAAAAAAATATTATTCTGCCTAAAACCTTTTTTTCACTAATTTTGTCTTGATATTTTTAACCGTCTATTATTTCTTTTATTTTTAACTTTGTTCTTCGTTTCTTCTCTATTTTAACAAAAGTGAAATATGGCCGCCGGGTGTTGACGGAGACAGACAAAGTCGCATTGTCAAAGCGCAGAGAAGCTTAACGATATTTTGACGATACTCATTGGTCACCGAGGTCGGCAAAATACAATCCATTTTTTGTTTCTATTCTTAACAAAACGCCATTTGATTTAACGCAATCTGACATTACGGTGTGTGTGTCTGTGTTACTTTTCTTTTCTTCTGGCGACTCTGAACGATAACAAAAGATAACAACAACGCAGAGATAAACACTTCCGATATACTAGGGCCGTTTACAATTTCTATGCTCCACCCAGGAGTTGGAGAAACAAAACTGTTTTTCGCTGTTTTTCAATATAGTCCTCCTTGACCACCTGGTCCAATGACACTTAAACATTGCAATAACATAACAGAAGAAGGGGGCGTCCTTGTCTTCGAAGACCTCCTCCACATCATATATGAACTTTTAGAATTCCTCAACTACTTTTTCTTCAATGTCGATTTTCGTGCAAAAAGTGGATCACAGCTTCATACATTTTTTCTGAAAACCTTAGCTTCTCATTGGACAATAAACATTAAAGTTATCTCGCTTATCTTCACGTACATTTGTTCTCAATGAGCGAAACAAAACATATCAGGCTCCAGACTGAGTTTTGTAAAGCGCTCCCTGAGTGGTTAACAAATATTAAAAAAACAATTTACCTGCTCACCACTACGTCCGAATAGCATCAACCTAGTTTTTGACCTGGCGAAAAAACAATGCTTTCAGGACCCTGTCACGTGATTAAAAAACATATAAATTGAATGTACGAGCGAACCTAGTCAGTGAGAATTTACGACGACTAGCATTTGCTAAACGAGTTCACGACGCTTGTATCATTACTCCAGCGAAGTACAAAGTTAGAATCTCAAATTCTTTAACATGAAATAGCTTCACTGTAATTCAAGCTAAATTTTCAACTCACTCAGCAACTTCTGCAATTTACTAAAAACTATTCAATCACGCTATTGAATCTTCTTACGAAACTTAAATTACAAACATTACGAACAATACATTCCACTACGAGCAACGAAAACAAATTGAACATTTACGGAACATTCACTTCTCCAACTTCTTTAAAACTAAAAGTTTATCAACATATTTTCAGCTTTACAGGATTCTTTAAATTCTCTTTCAGTGAACATTTTGAACAACAAGTTATTTCAATTTTTGTGAGCTCAGGTAAAAAAAAATGTTCAGTAGTAAAATCTTTAACCCAATCAAAGGGAAGTAACTCATATTAATAACACATGTAAAAAAACTGTTGACGATTATATAAATATTGTACCTATTATGAAAGGTTATTTTCTTGTGTTTTTTTCTCTTGTTTGCTTTTTGTTTGCTTAAACATTCGTAAAGTAAAAAATGTGCGGGTTGATTTACGCCGTCAATACCTCTACAAACTCATCATTGTTTCCAAAATGGCGACCACACAGGTGAGATTTGAGTTTAGAAAATGGAAATAAGTCAGCAATAAGCGTTGGCTCCACGCTCCTCAAAACCTCCAATCTCTCAATAAGAGGCCTTGCTGCCGGATGTTGTTTGTCGTCATATCCTAGACTTTATGTCCTTTGGATTCCATTGGCAAAACAGCTTCTTCCCGAACATCGGTACTTTGTGGAACATAATCAGCACTTCTTATTTCCTCTTCTCACGGACATGAACCAGAAAAAAATTTGTACTTCTCTTCTCTCTGAATGGCTCTTAGGCCTTGAATTAAGAGAACATTCCGTATAATAAACGAAGTAGACACTTCAAGTGAAAACAAAACACAAAATCTATATATACATACATACATATATATATATATATATATATATATATATATATATATATATATATGTAAAATTTGTGTATTTAGGCACCAATCCTTCTTTCATGCACATTTCATTGAATACAACAGACATGGTGTTTTTATTTAGTTTTTATACAATTTCTTATGCGATCTAATAATTTTTTTCTTTTCAGATAACAAATTATATAACAACTGTCCGAATGCTCTTTTTATCCGAGCGATTTCGGCTATACATTTAGCCATTTTCAATGATTAAATATTTTAACTGTTAAATAAGAAATAGTTTGTTGTATGTATGTTTTATAAAATGTTTTCTTTTTTTCAAAACACGGCTAAGATATTGTGTCTATATTCACAGTTAATATTATTAAGTGTTGTTATTTTTTTGTTTTTATTAATAAGGTTTCCATTAATTTTATCCTTTTTTGCATGTAGATGATGCTATTATATTAGTGTTGTCAAGAAGTATGTTACGAATAGTGACCGGTAGGTCGCCATGAATATTGAAATGAGATCTAATTGAACTATTGACAGAAAGATGTAGAGTGAGTCTGCGTGTCAGACATGTTGTAGTGAGGCCTATATAATTATTTACGAATTTTGAGTGATCAGGAATACAGTTTCTTAATGGACATTTAAATTGGTAAATAATATTTGCCTTATTTAATTTTATTCTAGGAGGTGAATTATTATTTTTAACTATAAGGTTAGAGGTTTAAAATTTTTTGTAATAAATAATTAATCTAATTTTTTTGCTATTAAATAAAAGCATCTTCTCTGTCGTATTCAATGAAATGTGCATATATATATATATATATATATATATATATATATATATATATATATATATATTTATACTATTTACATTATTCAGACTATTGTCCTCATGTTTGTCGCCATATTTATTACAACGTTTCGGCCGTTGTACGCGCCGGCCTTCTTCCGGTGGTTGGAAGTCGAACTGAACCCTTTATTTTGCTCACTGGGATAGACTGTTTTAGTTCCACGTGCCATGTCTAATGGATGTTAGTTATCAGTTATCTTCTGATAATTCCCTTCTCCAAGATCTCCACCGCCTTAACTAGGTATTGAACTCACACACTTTGGGTTCTGTTACTGGATCTAACTAACGCCTTTATCCACTGTGCCATGTGTCTTTGACATTCCAACCATCTGAAGAAGGGCGGAGCGTACAACGGTCGCAACGTTGCAATAAATATGTCGACAAATATGAGTACAATAGTCCGAATAATGTAAATAGTGTACATAATACCTTATCTCAGAAATATAGACACACACACACACACACACACACACACACATATATACATATATATATATATATATATATATATATATATATATATATATATATATATATATATATTAGGTCATCCCATAAGTTCTGTCCGAATTTTAACTTTTTGTTAAAGTGAACGAAATTTAAAGAGTATTTTATAATGTCTAATGGAGCTGAACATTATTTTTATGTTTAGATGCATTTAAACTGATCAAATTTTATAAAATTAAATTTTGTTTGATTAAAACCCTACTAACATGGAAGTACCCAAGAATCATTTGAGGCACATAATGCTTTATGAGTTCAAGAAAGGAAACTCAGCAGCCGAAGCGGCTAGAAACATTCACTCAGTTTATGGAGAGGAATGTGTGAATGAAAGAACTTGCAGAAGATAGTTTGCAAAATTCAGAGGTGGAGATTTCACCCTTGAAGATGAAGATCGAACCGGACGTCCAGTTGAGTTTGATGAAAAGCTTCTTGAAGCAGCCCTTGAAGAAAATCCTGCTTTATCAGTTGAGGAATTGGCAGTGGTTCTCAGTTCAAACCATACAACTGTTCATCGTCATCTTCAACAACTTGGAAAAGTTCCTAAACTTGGAAAGTGTGTGCCTCATGAATTTTCTGAAAACAACCTCAAATCCCGAGTTGACATCTGCTCTTCTCTCCATTCTCGCTAACTTGTTTCACCATTTTTGGATAGACTTTGACTGGCGACGAAAAATAGATCATTTATCGAAATGTTAAGCATTGTAGACAGTGGCTTGGTAAAGGGGAAGGACCCCAGCCACAGCTGAGAAGGGAACTTCATGGGTAAAAGGTTCTTCTTTCAATCTGGTGGGATTACCAAGGAATAATCCACTTTGAATTCTTACCACCTAATGCAACAATTAATGCTCAAATATACTGTCAGCAATTAGAGCGTTTGAACCAAGCTTTGAGGAAAAAAAGATCTGCTCTAGTGAATAGAAAACGGGTGATGTTTCATCAGGACAATGCGCGACCACACACAGCAAGAATCACGTCACAAAAGATCAAAGAACTTGGTTGGGAGAAAATTCCTCATCCACCTTATTCTCCCGACCATGCTCCTTCAGACTACCATTTGTTTCATAGCTTACAGAATCATTTGGAAGAAACAGCTTTTGTAACACAGGAAGAGGTTAAAACTGACATTTGTGAGTTCTTCGAATCAAAGCCAAAAGAATTTTACAGTAATGGAATTAGTAAGCTTCTTAATAGATGGAAGGAAGTCATAGATAATCAAGGAAAATACATTGTTGATTGAATGTGTAATTAAATGTAACATTTGGTCTCTTGTTTTCTTTATTCAAAATTCGGACAGAACTTATGAGATGACCTGATATATATATATATATATATATATATATATATATATATATATATATATATATATAAAGATATTTTTAAAGGTACAAAATTTTATTATGGCGATAAAGGTATTCAGCTTAATATTACTAGACATATTAAAACGCGGGAAGCAACCGGTTTCGCTCCCGCTCATCAGGCTTGCAACGGGAGATTTAATTTAAAAAACAGAAAATGTACACTAAAAAGAATTGTGGAAGGAGGAAAAAACAACGTGTAAACAACGTGAGTGTTTGTTGGGGATCGCTGTCATTTGCCTCTAGCTCCTTTTGCTCATATTTTTTATTTTATTTTTTTTTCCCCTCCACAATTCTTTTTAGTGTACATTTTCTGTTTTGTGTGATTCTGATCGAGCTGTGTGTCGGAAAGGTGTAGCGGAAGTCGTTTGGATAGGCATGCAGTAGTGTAACACCATATATATATATATATATATATATATATATATATATATATATAAAAGTGAATATAGAAGTCAACAGGCTTGACGATTGCATCTAGCATGAAACAGACTGTCACCTCTAAATATTGACTTCTATGTTCACTTTTATATTTACACACGCTCTATCTCCGATATTGAGCACATTATCTCATAAATATAGCACATTTTAAGACTATATTTCTTCACACACACACACACACACACACACACATATATATATATATATATATATATAATATAGAAAAAACAACTGAAAAGTTGCAAATTAAGAAAAAATTGAATGTTTTTTTGTGAAAGTATTTATTTATATTTTTATATATATATATATTTGATATTTCAGATCGGTCTGAAATATCAAATATATATATATATAAAAATATAAATAAATACTTTCACAAAAAAAACATTCAATTTTTTCTTAATTTGCAACTTTTCAGTTGTTTTTTTCTATATTATATACATATTAAGAAAGTATACGTGGCTTCTCATTATGCTATATATATATATATATATATATATATATATATATAATGTATATATATAATGTATATATATATATATATATATATATATATATATATATATATAACTGAATAAGTTTACTATTTCAATATATTATGTTTAATTTTATTAAAAAATCTGTTAAAATATGATGCCAGTGTTATTTTCACTTTTGTGTAATTTAAAAAACAATTTAAACATCGCACCTTCTCTCTGTCTCTCTGACTCTGTCTGTCTGTCTGTCTGTCTCTCTCTCTCTCTCTATATATATATACACATTATATATATAAATGGCTTAACTTGCAGTAGAACAAATCAGTACCCGAGGAAAAATAGGAAAAAAAGAAAGAACCAAGAACATTAAAACAAGGCGAAAACAATTGTCAAGTGTTTAAGTTCCAAGTCCAAAGAAAAAAAACCCTAAACGAATAAAAAAATAAAAAGTCAACTCCGTAATATATATATATATATATATGTATATATATGTATGTATGTATATATATATTCAGGTAAGATTAGAACAAATGAGGTATAATTCCACTATCCGTCACATTTAATTTAAAAGAGGGCTCAATACAGAGTAGAGCTAAATATTATTTATTATAGGAAATCAAAACAAATAAAATGTTAAAAATAGCTACACAGTAAAAATCGTGTGTCTTTGGTTAATAGTAAAATAATGAACGAGTAATTTCAAAAGCAGAATATTTCCTCTTTTTTGAAGGAGAAAGAGAAGATGAAAAAAAGCAACAAAAAAAAATTAAAATTAGGCTTGTCGGTTTACCGACATTAACCAATCAAATATGAGGTCTACGCTAAAATCCAAACCAAATGAAAAAAGATTACAATATATATATATATATAAATGTGTGTGTGCGTGTGTGTGTGTGTAGAATTTGTTTTCTCCGTGTGAATTAGTCTATCGATAGGAGTGTACGCTGAATGTCTTGGCTAACCTTATATTCTCAAAATTGGGAAACGTTTTGTATCATTGGTTGCAACGAGAACTTTTCAAAACGCTCATAGATAGGGTGAGCCGAGTCAGTAAGAAAAAATTCGTTTTGAAGTTAGGTAACACGATGCTATTAAGCGAAAAATTAATGAAATATTGCTTGTGAGGGAAATGCCGAGAGTTGTGAAGTGTTTACTCAGATGGACTAATTTTAAAGTTGCCCTGTTTTACTAGTATCCTTACTTATGGGAATTTCATTTGCAAACTTTGAGGACTTTGCAAGATTGGATAGAGGCGAGAGCTTCTCTGTGTGGGCAGACGTCGGAAGCGGGAAAGACAATCAATAGGCTGCTTTAGGCACCAAGGGTAGATAGATAAATTTCGACAGACTGTGATATATATATATATATATATATATATATATATATATATATATATATATATATGAACAGAATGAGATATATAGCTTTGGACAGACTGCGATAGATAGATAGATATCTTTGGACAGTCTGTGATAGATAGATAGATAGATAGATAGATAGATAGATAGATTTGGACAGAATGAGATAGATATATAGCTTTGGATAGACTGATATATATATATATATATATATATATATATATATATATATATATATATATATATATTATAAATTAATAGATTTAAAATATGGTTATAGATAGATAAATAGATAGATAGATAGATAGATTTGGACAGAATGAGATAGATATATAGCTTTGGATAGACTGATATATATATATATATATATATATATATATATATATATATATATATATATATATTATAAATTAATAGATTTAAAATATGGTTTTACCGCTACACAGTGATAACCATAATATTGTGATAATATTGTGTAAAAATAAAAATATCTATAAGAACACCGGATTTTATATCTTACTGTTCTTTCCTTTTTATTTATATATACATATATATATATATATATATATATATATATATATATATATATATATATATATATATATATATATATATAGATAGATAGATAGATAGATATGAACAGAATGAGATATATATCTTTGGACAGACTGCGATAGATAGATAGATATCTTTGGACAGATTGAGATAGATAGATAGATAGATAGATAGATAGATAGATAGATAGCTTTGGACAGACTGAGATAGATAGATAGATAGATAGATAGATAGCTTGGGACAGACTGAGATAGATAGATAGATAGATAGATTTGAACAGAATGAGATAGATATATAGCTTTGGATATATATATATATATATATATATATATATATATATATATATATATATATATATATATATATATAGATAGATAGATAGATAGATAGATAGATATGAACAGAATGAGATATATAGCTTTGGACAGACTGCGATAGATAGATAGATATCTTTGGACAGACTGAGATAGATAGATAGATAGATAGATAGATAGATAGATAGATAGATAGATAGATAGATAGATAGATAGATAGATAGCTACCTAGCTTTGGACAGACTGAGATAGATAGATAGATAGATAGATAGATAGATAGATAGATAGATAGTTATAAGAAAAGAATGCAAAAGTCTATTTTCTCTCTGTTTCTCATACCCATAGAATGTATTCCCTTAGTGATATGACATGCTTGTTCCTTGGGCAGTTCTTTCAGTCCCCAGCGAACGACAGTTCGCATTGCAAACAACACAGTAAAATGCCCAGAAAACAATGCCCTATGCTTACTTAGTTACACACATCCGCATTTATTAATTTGACCAAACGAATAGTTAACGAACTTTCCTCGGGTATAAATCATTTATAGAGGCTATGCACCCCCGTAGATACCGAAAAGGAGATCTCATTTTAATTCACCCCTAGCTGTATTCTTTCTATTTAGTTTGCTTAGGCAATAAAATATATTGCCTGTGATTGTACGTCAATGTTTGTATCTTCATTCTTAGTAGAAGACATAAAAGGTACTTGCAGCTTATATTATTATGAGTCTGATCAACCTAAATATATTCCTTCAGCAATTGGCAACTTCGCAACAATTCTAAAAATATTGATTAAATAAGCAACGATATATACAAATACCGCTTTGCCCGATCCACTGCTGATGTGCTTACGGCCATCACCGAATTTGTCTACCAAGCTCTCCATAATAACGGAGAAGCTCGCACTGTGGCCCTTGACATTTCCAAGGCGTTTGATAGGGTTTGGCAAGCCGTCCTTCTTCGCAAGCTTCAGGGCAATGGTATTACAGGCCGATTGTTGGACCTAATACAATCATTCCTGTGAAACCGTGAATTGAAGGTCGTTCTCAATGGATTTTCCTCCAGCTCCTATCTCACGAACGCAGGTGTTCCGCAAGGCTCCATCCTAGGCCCTACCCTGTTCCTTATTTTCATAAATGATCTTCCTGACGCTATTGATTTCCAAGACGGCATCTATGCGGATGACACCACAATTTACTCCTGCCTCAGAAACAAATCTGGTGCCACTGACAAAATTAACCTGGTTGTTCGTCTCGAAAATGACCTCCAATCGGTTGTGAACTGGGGCAGGAATTGGCTGGTTAACTTTAACGCCTCCAAAACAAAACTGCTCTCCATTAATCACCACAGGGATCCTTCCCTGCATCCCATTAGAATGTCTGAAGCTCAACTTCTCGAGAGCTCCTCTCTGTGGCTGCTCGGTCTCACGGTGTCTGCTGACCTGAGATGGAACAACTACATTGAGTCGATTGCTTCATCCATCGCAAGAAAAGTTGGCTCCCTGTGCCGGGCCAGGAAATTCTTCTCCCCAGAATCGATGCTCCAAATTTACAAATCAACCATCCGACCTTGCATGGAGTATTGCTGCCATATATGGTCTGGAGCCCCTTCTGTTTGCCTCAAGATTCCTGATAAGATCCAGAGACGGGTATGCATTGTAATTGGCCCTGATCTGGCTTCTCGTCTGCAGTCTCTCTCTCACAGACGCACCGTCGCTTCTCTCTGTCTCTTTTATAAATACTTCCATGGTAATTGATCCGATGAGATGCTATCACTGGTTCCCAGGCTTCATGAATTCAAGCGTCCTACGAGGCTGGCATCCCGTTCCCACCCTTTCACTGTTGAAACAGTTAAATGTAGACGTCTCTTCTACACCAATAGCTTCATATCTCGCACCTCACGCCTGTGGAACTCCCTTCCTCATTTCTGTTTCTCTGATGACTATAATCTCCAACTATTCAAGTGTAACGTCAATCGACATCTCCAGTTGCCTTGATCTATCCTCTATCCTTCTCCACATCCTTTCCTTTAACACTCCTATCTGCTCTCGCTCCAAATCCTCTGTAACCCCTTGCGTACTAGTGGCTTCCAGCCTTGCCTTGGGTGAAAAGCTTAAAAAAACAAACTTTCACGGTAACTGATCCGATGAGCTGCTTTCGCTGGTTCCCAGACTTCATGAATTTAAGCGTTCAATTAGGCTGGCATTTCGCTCTCACCCTTTCACTGTCGAAACTGTTCACTGTAGCTGTCTCTTCTACTCCAATAGCTCCTTCCCCTTTTCTTGTTTCCCTGATAGCTATAATCTCCAACTATTGAAATGTAACGTCAACCGACGTCTCCAGATGTCCTGATCTATCCACAATCCTTCTCTTCATCCTTTCCTATATAACTCCTCTTTGGTCTCACTCCAACTCTCTGTAACCCCTTGCGTGCTAGTGGCTTCGCGCCTTGCTTGGGGTGAAATGCTTAATATATATATATATATGTCTATATTTCTATATATACCTCTAATATATATATATATATATATATATATATATATATATATATATATATATTTCTGAGATGAGGTATTATGTACACTATTTACATTATTCGGACTATTGTCCCCATCTTTGTCGGGTATTGAACTCACACACTTTAGTTCCTGTCACTGGATCTAACCAACGCTTTTATCCAATGTACCATGTGTCTTTATTACTGGTTCCCATATTGTATTAATTTCTATGTTTGGTCGGCTCAGGAGATATTTTTGGTCTAGCATATGTCCTGATTCCTTAAGTTTACGAATTTTCCAATGGTGTTCCTTGTCTATGATCTCAACCTGATCCCACATCGGGCGGTGATCTCCTTTCTCTCTCCATATGTGGTCAGCCACGCCTGATTTTTCCACTTCCCCTCGTGTTACAGATTTCTGGTGTTCTTGAAGCCTCATCTTTTTCCGAAGCTTCACGGGATAGCGTACACACAGTCTTATGCCATGTTCTCCTCTATGGGGGGGGGTTCTTACTCAGGAGAGATATTTGCGAAGTGTCGTCAAGCTTTTTAAGGTTGTCCTGATGTTATATTGACAGTGGAGAACTTGTAGAGGGGGATTAACTGTAGATAACTGATAACCGACATCCATTAGACATGGCACGTGGAACTAGAACAGTCTACCCCAGTGAGCGAAATAAAGGGTTCAGTTCGACATTCCAACCACCTGAAGAAGGCCAGAGAGTACAACGGCCGAAACGTTGTGATAAACATGGCGACAAAGATCACAATATTCCGAATAATGTAAATAATGTATATATATATATATTATGCCAAAAATTCAAACAAAGTTGCATTGCACATCACGTGACATGCGCACGCTTCACGACAAACGCTGTAAACAAACACACAAACACAGTTTCTAATTTGATTTCTGAGGAAAGACCTAGGTGGTCTGAAATATTAAATAAATAAATATATACAAAAACACAGAAATAAATACTTTCATAAAAAAAACACCCAATTTTGTTTCATTCATTTTATCCAGATATTATATATATATATATATATATATATATATATATATATATATATATATATATATATATATATATATATATATATGTGTGTGTGTGTGTGTGTGTGTGTGTATATATAAATCTAAATCTACTTACCATCGCACAGCGTTTCTGTTCTACTATCTATTTAAACAAACGCGTTATTAACGATAAATAGAACAGTGACAGACATACAGAGAGACAAAAAGACAGATAGATGTGATTCGACATGGATAGATTGATAGATAGATAGATAGATAGATCGATAGATAGGTGTGAGCCGATCCAGATAGATGGAGCGAAGATAAATAGATATGGGCTGACCTAGTTCGATAGATAGCAATGAACAGACACCCACACAAACACACACACACGCATATATATATAAAAAAATGTCTTAAAATAATTGTCGGAACCTGTCCGTTTCATAATGTGTTACGTCATTTGTTTACATTTGGATATGCATCGAGCAGATATGAATGTATGAGAAAAAATCATGGAGAATCTCTCTCTCTCTCTCTCTCTCTCTCTCTCTCTCTATATATATATATATATATATATATATATATACATTATTTTAAAACAGTAAAATCGACCTTGCTAACCGAAACGCTCCTCTGTGGCGAAATCGGTAAAAGCACGTCAGGCTATTAATGTAACAGGAAACCAAAATTGTATATAAATTTAAATGTTCTCTGGGAGATTGTATCTCCAACGGAAAAACATAATATTTATGTTGGCCATATTACGATCACGCTGTCTCGGCGGTTGACTTTTCATTTGAATGATATGTCTAACACCTCTGAACATTTACAACATGGTTACCCACTTTCGCAATTTAGAAACATTTTTGTCGAAAATACATCCATACTTTCTCATGAAAATAATAAACATAAACTAAAAGTCCTTGAAACCATTCTATATTAAAACATTGAAACCACACCTTAACAAAATTAATTATGAACTTAATCATGAATACTGCATCAATGTTCTAAAAGGTTTACAATAGATAGACTAAAATATCAAGGTCTATATTAATGGCTTCTCATACTATTCTTTTTTTTCAAAAAGCTTCACACATCATAATTAGTTATCTCCCCTGGAGCGTAACATACACCGCATTGCACAAAAACCAGCCGTTCTCGCTCCACATGTAAAATTATAATTTTCAGATGAACATAGCAATTTTGGTTTTGCAAATGATGAAAACTATACTTTTGTCTTAAAAACACACCCTCTGGATGAAATTGTGTTAATGTCGAAAGTACTCGGAATAAACGAATATGTATCAACGCGATAATTTTCTCTCTTCTTTTAGTACCGACCCCAGAAAGCGAGAATATGAACGCTTCCTGTTGAAAATAAGAAGACAAAACTTGCCACAATGAAAACATATATATATATATATATATATATATATATATATATATATATATATATATATATATATATATATATATATATATATATATATTCTATCGCAAATACAAATAATGTTATTAATTTTTTAAAGTGCACACCAACTTTATGGACACCCTGTATATATTTATTTATAGTTATATATATATATATATATATATATATATATATATATATATATATATATATATATATATATGTATATATATATATCCTAATATATATATATATATTTCCTAATATATATATATATATATATATATATATATATTGGTCTTATATATATATATATTTTTTCTTCCGAGATATGTTTTTGGTACATAGTCCAGTTCATTTCCTTTAGTTTCTTTCTTTCTCCTTCCGGCCATGTTTCCATCACTTTTGTTACCAAATATCACACACTGTGATAACAGAAGATCTGCTAAGAAAGTTGAAACGCCGGAAGAACCCAACATAAATTTTTTGTGGATAAGCCAACGAACAAAGCAATCTCTGTACACCCTCGTTTAGCAAATTGCTTTCGCTTTCAAAGCAAAGCAATACGCTGCAAATACTCCGAGTTTGTAAAAGGTTCCATCTCTGCTTATATAATCTTTTATTTAAATTTCTTGAAGTTTCTCCTATATATTCATTGTAGCAATCACTACAGGTGATAGAGTAAATCCCTCCTTCAAGTTTTAGCTTATCACCATTCCGTCTTCTATCATTTAAGTCTCTGCGCTTGCTTGGTCTTATGCTTTCTGAGGTGGAACAACTACATTGAATCAATAACTTCATCTACCGTAAGTAAAGTTGGTTCTCTGTGAAGGTATTTTCTCGCTTGAGTCCATCCTTCAAATGTACAAATCTACCATTCGCCCTTGCATTAAATACTCTTGCCATACACAGTCTGGTGCCCCCGCTGTTCATCTCGAGGTCCTCGACAAAATCCAGAGACGTATATGCAATGTGATAGGTCCTGATCTGGCATTTCGGCTCCAGCCACTTTCACACAGACGCAATGGGGGTTTCCCTTTTTCTTTTTTGTAAATATTTTCATGGCAACTGCTCTGATGAGCTATTTTCACTGGTGCCCCAACAGCATGAATTTAAGCGTGCTACTAGGTTGGCATCTCAGTCCCACCCTTTCACTGTCAAAATATTTAAATGTAACCGCCTCTTCTATTCCAACAGCTTCTTCTCTTGCACTTCCCGACAGTGGAACTCCCTTCCTCTTACTTGTTTCCCTAATAGCTATAATCTTCAAATATTCAAATGTAATGCCAATCGACATCTTCTGATGCCTTGATCCTGATCCCCATCATTCTATATATCCTTTCCTCAAGCACCCCTCTTTACTGTTGCTCTCACTCTCTGTAACCCCTTGCGTGCTTGCTTGGGGGGGGGGGAGGAATGCTTAAAAAAGGAAAAGAAAAAGTCTTTTATTTTTATGTAGTAGTTGTAATTAGTTTTATGCCAAACTTAATCATTTTCAGCTGTAGTTATGATAGAGTTGGTGAATAAAGGAATGTATTTTTATTAAAAAAAAAGTCTTGAATAATACAAGAACGGGTTATCTATCCTACATAGCCTCATAATCTATAATTCATACACCCATAAGCAACTCCATCTAGGAAACCTCTACTATGAAACATTTGCACGCCATTATCCGGCTACTAGTTTGGTATCTCGGTCCCACCCTTTCACTGTCGAAACAGATCAATGTAACCGCCTCTTCTACCCCAACAGCTTCTTCTCTCTCACTTCCCGACATTGGAACTCCCTTCCTCTTACTGGTTTCCCTGATAGCTTTAATATTTAAATATTCAAATGTAATGTCAATGGACATCTTTTGATGCCTTCATCCTGATCCCTATCCTTCTCTATATCCTTTCTTCAAACAAAACGCTTGCTCTCACTCTCTGTAACCCCTTTCGTGCTAGTGGCACTCCCGCCTTGCTTGGGGAGAAAATGCTTAAAAAATTATTTCATTGTTTTCGTAGTAGTTGTCATACATTTTATACCAAGCTTAATCATTTTGAGCTGTAGTTGGTGGCTAGAGAAATGCATTATAATAAAAACAATAAAAGACTTGATTAATACACGACAGTGTTATCTATCCTACATATACCCATAGTCTATACTTCTTACACTCATAAACAGGAAACCTCTACTTCTTCCTCGTCTTCTCTTTTCACTTGCTTTTATAGGTGATCATTGGATCAGAAGTGCTGCGCGGGAATAATCATTTTCCACATGTAGGGAATCTGACTGGTCGATACTGACCAATCAGTGTATGGGCTTTGGGGAGACTTCTGGGAGCCGATTCTCCCAAAAGTGCACGAAATTTACTATACAAGAATATAACAATTTCAAAATTGTCGCTTAAGACAGTAGCGTTGATTTCTAACCAATGAATGATTGTTATTGAAATTTGAATTTGTATAGGTATGTATGTGTGTGTGTGATGATGATGATCATTAAAGTCTTGCCTTAAAAAATAAAATAAAATAAAAATAGACATTTATGCAAAGAGAGCATTCGGTATAAATTTGAACTTTCTTTGTCCCTTCTATATGCCTCCCTGAAACCTCCGAACCTGTCCTTCAAAACTTACTAGCTATGTATTTGTTATAATGCTTACATAAAAAACAAACAAACAAACAAACAAAAAAAACAAAGTTGCTTCTGGCGTCGTTTTTACAGATACGTCGATATATAAAGGCCAGAATGTCGCTCAGAAAGAAAATAAATTGTTTACAAGTGGTGAGCCATTCAAAATTTGTAATTTTAAACTCTAATACATATTGAAAAGTCATGTCTCGTCAAGTCTGGAGACGCAAGAGAATTTGTACAGTTCCCTCCCCTACCCGCCCCCAAATTAGGGAAAAGAAGCTCATTAGTAAAACTGTTATTCGTCATCGCTTAAACTTTTTACCTTCTTTAAAGCACCAAACACAGACAGATACACACACATACACACACGCACATACACACATTCACACATATACTTTATAAATACACACATACATATATACAGGTATATCTTGTTTAACAATTAACAATATTTATGGTGATTTTCTAAGCGTAGTTTAGATGTGGCACAAGGTCGAAAGTATGAGGCATCCAGTGAGGATCGAACCCGCTACTCAGTTGCAATGCATGTCGCAAGACAAGATTGCCAAACATTACAGCGCATCGAAGTGCTCAAATGATTTTCTAAGCGTTGTTTAGGTGTGGCACAAGGTCGAAAGTATGAGGCATCCAGTGAGGATCGAACCCGCTACACTGTCGTAATTGATCTATCGAGATAAGCTTGTTAACCATTACACCACATCGAAGTGCCCAAATGATTTTCTAAGTGTAGTTTAGACGTGGCACAAGGTCGAACGAATGAGGGTCCAGTGAGGATCGAACTCGCTACTCTGTCGTAATTGATCTAGCGAGACAAGCTTGTTAACCATTACACCACATCGAAGTGCCCAAATGATTTTCTAAGTGTAGTTTAGACGTGGCACAAGGTCGAACGAATGAGGGTCCAGTGAGGATCGAACTCGCTACTCTGTCGTAATTGATCTAGCGAGACAAGCTTGTTAACCATTACACCACATCGAAGTGCCCAAATGATTTTCTATGTGTAGTTTAGACGTGGCACAAGGTCGAAAGAATGAGGGTCCAGTGAGGATCGAACTCGCTACTCTGTCGTAATTGATCAAGCGAGACAAGCTTGTTAACCATTACACCACATCGAAGTGCCCAAATGATTTTCTAAGTGTAGTTTAGATGTGGCACAAGGTCGAAAGAATGAGGCACCCAGTGAGGATCGAACTCGCTACACTGTCTTAATTGTTCTAGCGAGACAAGCTTGTTAACCATTACACCACATCGAAGTGCGCAAATGATTTTCTGAGTGTTGTTTAGATGTAGCACAAGGTCGAAAGAATGAGGCACCCAGTGAGGATCGAACTCGCTACTCAGTAGTAATTGATCTAGCGTGACAGGCTTGTTAACCATTACAACACATCGATCTGCTCATTTTCAATATTTTATTTTCAATACTGAAGCAAGGACGTTTGGAGATATAGTTATATGGATAAAAAATCAACACAGCCGAGTTTCTGTCAGTTTCATCAATCAATACGATTTGTCGACCATCTAAAAATTGTTTAAGTCTTGACACTAACAGCCATGCAGTGATGATTCTTTTGTCCACATTGAATATTGTGAATTGGTTGTGAGATATGAATCTAAGAGAAGGAACCTTGCAGTAAAAATTATTGGAATGTGAAGAATAGATAACGATGGATTCTTGTCTTGATGAGGTTAAGATTATCATACTTTGCAAAGTATTTTCACGGCATGTCCTTTGTCGATCTTACTAAATTTTGTCTTTTCCTTATCTCTCCTAAACCCTGTTCCACCATCCATTTACTCAAGGTCATCAATTATTATTTTTTTAAGCATTTCACCCCAAGCAAGTCGGGAAGCCACTAGCACACAAGGGGTTACAGAGAGTTGGAGCGAGAGCAAAGAGGAGTGATAGAGGAAAGGATGAAGAGAAGGTTAGGGGATAGATCAAGGCATCTGGAGACGTCGATTGACATTACATTTGAATAGTTGGAGATTATCGCTATCAGGGAAACAGGAAAAGGGGAGGGAATTCCACAGACAAAAAGTGCGAGACATGAAGCTATTGGAGTAGAAGAGACGGCTAAATTTAACTGTTTCGACAGTGAAAGGGCGAGATGCCAGCCTAGTTGAACGCTTAAATTCATGAAGTCTGGGAACCAGCGAAAGCAGCTCATCAGAGCAGTTACCGTGAAAGTGTTTTTAAAAAAAGACAGAGGGAGGCGAGGACACGTCTGTGAGAGAGCGACTGCAGACGAGATGCCAGATCAGGGCCAATTACATTGTATATCCGTTTCTGGATTTTATCAAGGATCTTGAGACAAACAGAAGGGGCTCCAGACCATGTATGGCAGCATTACTCCATGCAAGGGCGAATGGTTAATTTGTAGTTTTGAAGGATCGACTCCGGCGAGAAAAATTTCCTGGCGCGGCACAGGGAGCCAACTTTCCTTGTGGCGGACGAAGCTATTGACTCAATGTATTTATTCCATCTCATGTCAGTAGACAAGAGCAGTTGCCAAGAGGTTATTCTCGTGGAGTTGAGCGTCAGACATTCTAATGGGAGGCAGGGATGATTCTCTCTGGTGTGTAATAGAGAGCAGTTTTGTTTTGGAGGTATTAAAGTTAACCAGCCAATTCCTGCCCCAGTCCACAACCGATTGGAGTGTTTATGCTCTGATTTTCTTTATTCCTCTTGCCCTCAATTTGTCCTGTGATTATCAGGTTTTCTAAGCCCTCCGTCCTCATTATGCGCCCCAGAAATTTCACCTGTTCCTTCCTGATGTTAAGTATGAGTTTTATTTTTGGTTTTCACTTTCTCTAAAACCTCGTTCTTGAAAAGGTGTTTCGTCCATGGTATCCTCAGCATCCTTCTGTAGAACCACATTTCTGTTGCCTAGCGCATCTTAGCTGGTCTGAACTACTGGTCTGAACATTTATCCTGAAAATAACGATGGAATAGTGACAGGCAAGCAAAGTTCCACCTGCAGGAAATGGTTGGTAGACTGGAACATAATTCATCGCCTCCATTGCCGTGTAAATGCTCTGAACTTCGTCGAAGATGGAAGCTGGGAATAGGGTAGACCCAGCCCTGATATAGGGGCCATACTCAATTTTTGGTTCGATCAAACTTAGAAAGATTATGGTTGGGCGGTACAATGAATCGAACATTTTGCTAGCATCTTTAGCAGTGGTCGTATCTATCAGTCCAACTTGATAATAGTATAATGGAAACCTTAGAAGTCCGTGGAAAAGTTAGTTAAAGATTAATTGCTTTAGCGTGTATCCTCTTCATAAATTATTTATTGCAGCATAAACTTTATTTTAAGACATATTTTATGTTTAAAAATTCTTTTTATAGATACAAATATTTAAGTAAATGCTCTGTTTATAATAAACAGTATTAAACAACATTTACCGGCCTGACTGTCCGAGAAATTTTCTTAGAAAATATTCGTTCTCCGACAGGCATCGAACCTGTATCCTATACGGAACCGTCATATAACCTGACGTGTCTTTAATTGATTTGGCCACAGAGGAGTGTTCGGTTAGCAAGGTCGAATTTACTGCTTTTAAACTTCCAATCTTCCATGAATCTCTCACATACATTCATATCTGCTCAAAGCGTATACAAATGTAAACAAATGACGTCACACATTATGAAAATTTCTCGGACATGTAAATATTTGTATCTATGAAAAGAATGTTTAAACATAAAAAAATGTCTTAAAATAATTGTCGGACTTTGTCCATTTCATAGTGTATAAACTTTATTAAAAATAAATTATGAATGATTATAAAATACAAACATTCGATAATATCTGTTTTCTCTACTTTGTTTCTTTCAACTTGTTAGGTGAAACTTGATTTACTTCTATAAAGGACGATAACTCATTTTACAATTGAGTTACTTCCCTTGTCTTGGAAGTCGAATGTGAATTTAATATGGTGACATTCTGACATCCACGAGGAATTCATGGGTTAAATCCAAACAATCCTTGCTGTTGTCGGACAGTAAATGAATAAAAGTTATTTTATTATGTGTTAAAATACACTTGTCTTTTATTTTCATTTGTTTTTGTTCATCCTAATAACCTGCGATATAACATAACCCATGGATCCATGACAAGGCAAACTGTATTCTCTAACCTTGATGAAGAGCCATTCTAAGTTGCTAAAGGTGTAATACCATCTCATCTTTTCAAAAGCAGGTGACAGAGAGTCGACAGATTATCAGAATTCTAATCAACTGTCAAAGAAACACACGTTTCTTGCTGTCGTTCTTCAGAAATCTACTACATTGTAACCCGGATATAAGAGAGTTGTAGGGACCGGATACTAAGTCTCTTATATCCGGGTTTCTCTTCTATCCGGGTTTGGTCTATTATATATACATTAACACAGGCTCTAATTTGGGACCAGAGAAAATCTCTCTTATATCCGGGTTTCTCTTATATCCGGGTTACACTGTAAATTCTAAAAGGAATTTATCTTTTGTGTTCTTGGTGCTATAAGAAACAACATATACAATAACTGAGACGAAATTCACTTTTTAACAATTTTATTACCTTTCAATTTACAAATCTTTTTACAGTTTTTTGGATACTCTATTTACTAGTGAGCCAACCAAAATGAGCTGACTCATTTTATAGTTTACCAAGAGAAGGTTAACCAATCAGAAGACTTGAAATATTCAATCCGACGTGTATAAAGGCGGCCATTTTGTTTTTTTTTCTTGTCGTAATAACCACTGCTAACCTGTCAGATGAAAGACCTGAAGAACTACGATTTCCTACTCTCTCCGAATATTCACTGCCAACCTCTGATATGGAAGACCTTAAGAATTACTGAACAGCTGCTACTGGATGTTGGTGTTGTTTCATTGAACAAATTACTTACGTTGATTTTCTACATTCAGACTACGGTGAACATGTAAAACAATTCTATGATGTTCCGAAAGTAGAAATTAAAAAAAGAGATACGGCCATGAAGAAAACTGAAAATGGAATCAACAAGTTGAAGCCAAATTCCTAGCAATCCTTCGAGGTTATTTGTTAGAGGGTGCTTAATTCCCTACCCCCGCTATAGAAGTACGATAACTGAAAATACAATTGAGTAAAGTCCTTTGTCCGTTTTCAGACACTAGATGAATAAAAGCTGGTTTATTATGTGTTAAAATACGCTTGTCTTTTATCTTCACTCATTATTACAAGCTGGGATAGTGATTTCCCAAGCGTAGCTTACATGTGGCACAAGGCCGAAAGTATCGGGCACCGAATGAGGATCGAACTCACTACTCAGTTGTAACTGTTCTAGCGACACAAGCTGGCTAGACATTACACCGCCTCGAGGTGCCCAAATTGATTTTTCAAGCCTAGTTTAGATGTGTCACAAGCCCGAAAGTATGGGGCACCCAGTGAGGATCGAACTCGCTACTCAGTTGTAATTGTTCTAGTGAGACAAGCTCGCTCACCATTACACCGCCTCGAGGTGCCCAAAGTGATTTTCCAGGCGTAGCTTAGATGTGGCACAAGGCCGAAAGTATTGGGCACCTAGTGTGGAACGTAACTGATCTATCGAGACAAGCTTGCTAACCATTACACTAAGCCGAGGTCCCCAACAACCCGGGATATAGCACAACTAAATAACAATCTCTCTCTTTTAAGTATTCTCAATGATCGTATTTCCTGTAATTCCTCATTACTCACAGACTTCTGACAGTTTCAATGTCCTTACAGGAGTTTTTGCGACTGCTTCCAAACATTTAGTATCGGATGAATTGATTTGATAGAAGTCCTACTAAATAACACATAGCTTGGGGCAAAAGAGGTGGATTAAAACCTTTTTCGAGAAGTATTTGTGTGTAAGGAAATATGACGAATACGACTGGGATTAGAACTCAATTCTCCGATCTCCAATTCTGAGTCGTTATCTACTGCACAACCCGCACATCCAAGCTTAAAGCAAACGGAATTTCCAAGCCCCGATCTTGATTCCGTCAGATCGATTTTGGTATTGCCCTCAATTTGAAAGTTGCAGTTTCAGATGATAAATAACGACAAAAAGTATTTCTTTCCAAATCGTGACTGTTTTTTTAAGATTAAGTTTAGGTTTCAAATTAGGTTTGTAATTTAATTCCGGTGATCTGTGAAAAGCTTAAAGCACAGCCTTATAAAATTTATAATTTACTGAAGCTTTACAATAGACGAGATGCATAACAGACGCACATTATTTGGACTATTGTCCTCATTTTTGTCGCCATATTTATTAGAACGTTGTACGCTCCGGCCATCTTCAGGTAGTTGGAATGTCGAACTGAACCCTTTATTTCGCTCACTGGGGTAGACTGTTTTAGTTCCATGTGCCATGTTTAATGGATATCAGTTATCTCCTGTTAATTCCCCATCTGAAAGTTCTCCACTGCCTTAACCGGGTATTGAACTCACACTGTTTGGGTCCTGTTAATCGATCTAAACAACGCCTTTATCCACTGTGCCATGTGTCCTTGAGGACGCACATTATTACTAAAACATTGTGCCATCAAATAAGTACTTCACTTCAAAGGGAAATTATACTGAACAATTTCGCTATATTATTATAATATTTTATACAGTGTAGTAGTTTTAGTGTGATTTTCAATAACCAATGTAAATTTAAAACATTGGCCTCATAATGTGTGCCGAGAACTATTAAGGTGTTATATACACGTTTATCTATATTTTGTTTTTATTAATTATGATCTAACAAATTATTTTTTTAAGTGTTTCACCACAAGCAAGTCGAGAGTACCACTGATACGCAAGGGGTTACAGGGAGAGAGCAAGAGTAAAGAGGGTTGTTTGAGGAAAGGATATAGAGAAGGACGGGGATCAGGATCAAGGCATCAGATGATGTCGATTGACATTACATTTGAATATTTGAAGATTATAGCTATCAAGGAAGCAAGTAAGGGGAAGGGAGTTCCGCTGTTGGGAAGTGCGAGAGAAGAAGCTGTTGGAGTAGAAGTGGCGACAATAAAAGGGTGGGTCCGAGATGCCCACCTAGTAGCACTCTTAAATTCATGCAGATGGGGTACCAGTGAAAGTAGTTCGTCAGAGCAATTGCCATGAAAATATTTGTAGAAAAAACAGAGGGAAGCCCCAGCACCTCTGAAAAAGTCAGTGTAGATGAGTTGCCAGATCAAGAAATTACATTAAGAAATCTTATTCATTGAGTAGCCCTTTTTTGTAATCTTTTACCGGAAAATTCGGACTAGGAACCCACAACGAACGTGGAGAAAAATGGACCCAATGGTGCAGGGTAATAGCCAACACATGGTGACCAGGTAATAGCCGGCACATGGTTCCAAGCACATCCGAGACAATTATGGACATGGAGGAGCCCAGGACGAGAAACTAAAAACAAAATTGACGACATAACTATCAATAAAATATTCAGGAATACAATAGTTCACTGTAAAGCCTACCCAAGTGCCCAGTTTCCGAAGCGACCATCGCCCCGTTATATGTAAACTAAGTGTGAAACTACGGAAACTGAAGAAGCCTAACTTAAACTGCAATACAACAAACTCCTGAGCGACCCGTTTCTGAAAGAAAAATATACAGATTATGTGTAAAGAAGCTACGAGCGACACAATGGAAACTAAAAATGGAACGGTCTAATAGACGCTTTAGTGACATCAGCATGCGATATCATCCCAAAGGAGAATGGACGAAAAAGAAAAAAGAAACAACAAAAAAACGAATGGATGACTGATGAGATTCTCGACATGATAGAAAGGAGACAGACGACTCTGCCAAAAAACGGAACAGAATACAGAAAATGACACGATGAAATCAGGACCAAATTCAGGCACCCTAAAGAAGAGTGGCTAAACAAATATCTCCAGAAATGGAGAGATTGAGTTCCACCAACAAAATAGATATATACAGGGGTTGGACAAAATAATTGGAACAGGTGCAAATTCCACTCCTATATTTCAAAGACCTATTATATTAAGAAATTTAACTAAAACTTCGTAATTGAAGGTTATATCTATTGTAAATACGTTTATTTATCTAATTTACTGTCTTTGTGTTATTTATTTTTAGAATTTAGTAAAATTTAAGCTAAATGCGTGACCTCTCCAAGTTTGAAAAAGGGTAAATTGTTGAAGCTCGCATGGCAGGAGCCTCGATCACGAAGGTTGCTGAACTGTTTGGCTTTTCAAGAGCTACCATATCAAGAACTATGACGCAATTCGAGAAACAGGGCAAAACCTCTAGCAACCGTAGCAATTCGGGCCCGACTTGCAAACTTACTGACAGGAACCGATGTACATTGAAACACAATGTGGCAAAAATCATCGGACTACTGCGGCCAAAGTGACTGCTGAGTTGAATAATAATCTGAATAGTCCAGTTTCTACTAAAACTGTTCGTTGTGAGATCCATAAAGCTGCATATCATGGAAAAACCGCTATAAGGAAACCTCTTCTCTCCACTCGCAACATTCAGAAGAGGTTGAAGTGGTGCAGAGATCACAATGCCTGGTCTGCAGACAAATGGAAGCAAGTCATATTCTCAGACGAATCCAGTTTTCTTTTTTCCCAACTTCAGGGCGACTTTATGTGTGGAAGCAGCCCAAAGAAGCTTACAATCCTGGCTGCCTTCTTCCAACAGTGAAGCATGGAGGTGGATCAATGATAGTTTGGGCCACCATATCATAGAAATCTCTCGGTCCAATAGTTGCCCTGCATGGTAGAATCAACAGCAAAGATTACCTGAACATTTGGGAGATCATGATCATCCAATGGCCCAGACTTTATCCCCTGATGGTGACTGTATCTTCCAATACGATAATGCTCCAATACATACCGCTTGAGTGGTTAAGAATTGGTATGAAGAGCATGAAAGTGAGCTAGAACACATGGAGTAGCCTCCCCAATCTCCAGATATCAATATTATTAAACATTTGTGGTTCATTTTGGAGCGACAAGTTAGGAGCCGCTATCCTCCACCGTCGTGTCTTAAAGAGATGGAGCAGGTGTTAATGGAAGAATGGCTGAAAATTCCTCTGGATGAAGCCAGGAAGCTGTATGATTCCATTCCTAGACGTATTAAAGCTGTATGTGAGGCTAAAAAAGGACCAACTCCATATTAAATACATTTTCTTTGAATTTAACAAGTGTTTCAATTATTTGTCCAACCCCTGTATAAACAAATAAGGCAACTAACAGGACAGAAGACATGTTTGTCAACAGGCTGCTTAAAATCAAAGGATGGAATGCTCATATTAGAGAAAGAAAAAAATCTTCAACGGTAAAGCGAGTAAATTCGAGAACTTTTCCATGACGAAAGAGAACCACCAGCAATACACAGAACTACCAACGTAACTGGAATTCTGAAAACCGAAGTAAATGCCGCACTGGCCAAATTGGACAGAAACAAAGCGGCAGGGCCAGACAGACTTGTAACGGAAATGCTGAGAGCCATGGATGATTTTGGCATAGTCACGAGCATAGAAATAATAAATGAAATCTACAACAGTGGGTATATATCGGAAGCAGATCAATTTTCATAGCATTTCCTAACCAGGATTATGCATTGACGGCCACAATCTTAACAACATAAGATAACGCAGATGACACAGTACTGATAGTAGACACGGAAAAGAAATTCCAGAGCATTCTACATGAGGTAGTGAAGGAGAGCAAGAACATTTGGACAGTTTTTATATAATTTATCATCAGAAAAGAAAAAAATTATTAGATCGCATGAGAAATTGTATAAAAAACTAAATCAAAGCATCTTGACTGTCATATTAAATGAAATGTGCATGCATATATATATATATATATATATATATATATATATATATATGTATATATATATATATACCTTAAGTCAAATTCCAGGTGTGAAGTGACCACTAAAGTTACCCACATCAGAGCATTTGTAATTAGGGAAAAGGTTAAACAGCTCTCAAAAGAGTCTGCCTAAAATTGCACACTGGAAAAAAAGAGAGTGTGCAATTCCATAAGAAATGGCAGAGCTTTGTCCTCATTGGCGGCCACAATCTTACCAATATAAGATACACAGATGACACAGTACTGATAGCAGACATGGAAAAGAAACTACAAAACCTCTTACAGAAGGTACAGAAGAAAGGACTAAGCATAAACTACAAGAAGACAGAATGTATGGTCATCAGTAAAAGGATGAGCGGATTTCAGGTCGGGCAAACTAAAATCAAGCATGTGCGTAAGTTTAAATATCTGGGAAGTGTTTTGACAAAGGACGGTAAACGCGACGCTGAGATCCGAAGACGTATTGGGATGGCCAAGGAGGCATTCCAAAAATGGGCAGAGTATAGCGAGACAGAAGGATTTCTTTGGTAACAAAGAAAAGAGTACTGAGCTGTCCTCAGCGAATGTTGGACGGTCTCAAAAATGACGATGGGACTCGATGTGAAGTAGATATAGTTCTACAGAAGGAGGCTAAGGATATCATGGACCGAGCGTGTGAGCAATGATGAGGTTATAAAGGGGATGCAAACAAAGAGGAAGCTTATACTTAACATCAGGATGGGGCAGCTGAAATTTCTGGAACACGTAAAGAGACTCGAGGCAATGGAGGTATTGTCCTACAGAAGGATACTAAGGATATCATGGACGGAGCTGTGAGAGCAATGATGAGGTCTTGGAGAGGATGCAAACAAGGAAGAGGCTTATAATTAACATTAGGAAGAAGCAGCTGAAATTTCTGGGACACGTAATGAGAAAAGAAGAGACTCGAGGCAATGGAGGTATGGTTCTACAGAAAGATGCTAAGGATATCATGGACCGAGCGTGTGAGCAACGATGAGGTTTTGGAGAGGATGCAAACAAGGAGGAAGCTTATACTTAACATCAGGAAGAGGCAGCTGAAATTTCTGAGACACGTAATGAGAAAAGAAGAGACTCGAGGCAATGGAGGTATGGTTCTACAGAAGGATGCTAAGGATATCATGGACCGAGCGTGTGAGCAACGATGAGGTTTTGGAGAGGATGCAAACAAGCAGGAAGCTTATACTTAACATCAGGAAGAAGCAGCTGAAATTTCTGGGACACGTAATGAGAAAAGAAGAGACTCGAGGCAATGGAGGTATGGTTCTACAGAAAGATGCTAAGGATATTATGGACCGAGCGTGTGAGCAACAATGAGGTTTTGGTGAAGATGCAAAAAAAGGAGGAAGCTTATACTTAACATCAGGAAGAGGCGAATGAAATTTCTGGGACACGTAATGAGAAATAAGGCTTGGGAAATGTGATACTCACAGGTCGAACAGAGGGAAAGAGACAGGGTAAAGCAACGCATGACATACCTAGCGGGTTTAAGCAAGTGTATGACAGAACATGGCTTGGGGTAAGTAGCTGAGAGACAGTACTTATTGAGAGCTACTAGAGATAGTGGGAAGAAGTGGAGAGCCATGATTGCCTACGACCTGAAGTGACACAGCACATAAAAAGAAATAATTCTTTATCTATTGTCCTTATGTTTGTTGTTATCAAAACAAGCAGGTCCACCCATCCCGCTAATTCTTTCTAAGCTATGAGGATCTCCTTAGTAGACTTAGCGTAGAAATAAATACAATATAGGAGACGTTAATAAAGAAAGAAGACAAATGAGACCTAATCTTCAACAGCAGCAGCTATCAAAATATGACGAGCAATAGCAGTAGCAGTAAAAACATAACAGGAAGCAGTTGCAACACTAATCAGCTGGTAGGTTGAAACGGGCGAGCGATAATTGAGCAGTAGTAAGAAGAAAAACAATATCCCTAGAAATAGGTAGTGGAACGAGAAGAGTCTAAAGCCCGTAGATTAAATAAAGTGTTCAGTTCAGAATTTCTGTAGGTTACCCAGGTCGATATACACCGGAGAAAGGCCGGAACGTTGTGATAACAAAAAAAAAAAAACAAACAAAAAAAAACAACAAAAAACAAAACAAAAACAAAAAAATGAGGGATATAATTCGAATGAAAAAAGTGTAAATAATGATAACTCCTCATCCCAGAAATCCAGACTGAAGGCTATCAGCTGATGGTGACAACAACGATAAGGATACTAATCCGAATATAAATACTGTAAGTGTAATGATAACCTCTCATCCCAGATGTTTAGAATGAAGTTAAGTTCATTTTGCTTTCACGGGGCCATACTGGAAATTAAATTAAGTTTGGCTACCGTATTTACTTAAATTTGATAGATATTGCAGCTTGGTTCAGCCAAGCAGCTATGATATATCACAAAATATCCACCATTCTTGATATAATCATGACCCTCCTGACGGGAAGAAAAAAGGAAGAAAAAAAAACTTCTGAACTGACAATTGTCACGAATTTGCCAAGAAAATCTTACATGGCAGAAAATCTGAATATTGATGCGCGAAATATTGAAATATTTAATCCATAACGAAAGAGAATATATGGAAACAGATAATGCAGTTATATATGATGCTGTCCGAAATTTTTCTGCTGACAAGAAAAACCTTGGTCTTGGAATTGTTTCTCTGTGTACTGTTAATGCTAAAACTCTTTACAAATGGCACATAGTCACAATATCAATTAGTACCTGGAAAGAATCCAAATCGACTATTCGTGTGAACACACATCCCCGCTAAAAGACATTCCAAATAGAACATGGATCGTCGGCATATCAATTAGTATTTGGAAAGAATCCAATTCTACCATTTGTGTTAATCAACAAGTTTCTAGATCCGCATGACATAACATTGAGCGAAAATTTTACAAGTCTCTTCTCAGCACAGTTAATATTCTGTAAGAACATGAAAAACGTCATATCATAAAATAAATGCAGTCTTTTCTTTAGGCTTTTTTTTCACATAAATAACCACAATTTTTCCTTCTGCTGTCTTCATAACTTATATTGTACCCACCAGTAATACAGTTTATTTATTATTATTTTTTTTTTTTTGCATTTCAGCCCAAGCAAGGCGGGAGTGCCACTAGCACGCAAAGGGTTACAGAGAGTTGGGAGCAAGAGTAAAGAGGCGTGAAAGCGGAAAGAATGAAGAGCAGGGCGGGAAATAGATCAAGATGTCGATTAACATTATATATGAATATTTGGAGATTATAGCTATCATGGATGCAAGTAAGAGGTAAGTAAGGGAGTTCCATTTACGGGAAGTGCGAGACATGAAACTATTGGAGTATAAGAGACGGCTACATATAACCGTTTTGACAGTGAAAGGGTGGGACCGAGATGCCAGCCTAGTAGCCCACTTAAATTTATGCAGTTTGGGAACCAGCGAAAGTAGCAGATACCGTGAAAGTATTTGTAGAAAAGACAGAGGGAAGCGACAGCACGTCTGTGAGAGGGCGACTGTCAACGAGATGTCAGATCAGGGCCAATCACATTGCATATGCGTCTTTGGGTTTTGTCGATGACCTTAAGACGAACAGCGGGGGCACCAGACCGTATATGGCAGCAGTATTCCATTCAAGGGCGAATAAAAAAAAGGAAGCTACATTGCTGAAGAACCTTTGGGCATCACTGAGACAACGCAGAGGGATAGATAGAGATGAACAGTGGTTCCAGCAAGATGGGGCCACCCCACACACATCAAATGACCCCCACTAGCCTGGCTAGGAAGTGTGACGCTGAGTGGGCAACGCATTTACCGGAATTGAACCCCACAGAAATTTTATTTGTGGGGTATCTCAAGAATGATGTGTACCGGGACAAACGCTTGGTAAACTGATGGTAGCAAACACAACGAATCAGGGGAATCCCCAAAGAGGAATGTGTCCGAGTAATTGACAATTTTGTGTGATGTTAGCAAGTTTGCCTCCGACTACGCATATTTTGGAAAAAGCACTTTTATACAAAGCGACCAATTTAACTAAAACTTTGGGAAATGATTGTAGACAGAGTGAAGCGAAAATCCAGCATGTTTCTTGAAATTAACTCTTTTGTAGAATTTATTACAATACTAGCAGCATGGCCCGGCCTTGCCCGTGCTTGATTCAAAAATCGTACGACTCATACAGCAATCGCTATCACTTGACTTAAAATATTTTTGCCCTTCCTTGCCTTTAAAGGAGTGCCCTTTGCCGTGCTGATGTTGCTACATGCCTTACTTCTTGCCTATCTCACACTGAGAATTTTTTCTAAGCTCTATACTAAACATTAAATCTGTTACGAAAAAAGAACTAAACAAAATGAACACAAAACGACCAGCTTTAAAAAAGGACTTGTAACTGGAAAAACCGAACGAAAAAAGAATGTTAACAAATATTTTTTCACACCCGTTCTGCGGAATCAGAATCAACGTTGAATTTAAGCAAGCAAATTAGCCAATTGGAGTAAAGTGCCATGCAGATTTAAATTTTTCCAACTTGTGACGAATGCAGCTATCGATTTTTTTTGCATGCTAGCATGCTAGTTAACATTCGTGTTAGTCAGCTGTTGGCTCTCACGCTGGCCAATAGAATCTTCCTACCTATTCGTGGCAGCCAGCTATAGGCTGTCACTCTGGCTAGTAGAAAATGGCCGCAAACTACATTAAAACTGCCGTAGAAGCATGAAAAAATCGATTATTTCCACTATCGATGCGAGTTGGGAAATGCAAAGTGGGTCTTGGCTTATTTACTAACTTGGAGCATATGCATGTAAATTTTGGTGCAAATCCGTCGAAAATTGCGGCCGTGCATTCGTTACACACACACACACACCCTGCCTTTTATAGATAGAGATACATTTGTAAGTATTGTTAGGTATATATGATTGTATTTGAAATCCTTATGGTGCCCCAATCGCAGAATGTTAGTGTCAAATTTTCGTATGTTTGTGGTCAGTAGTAATTGAGCGAAAGCGTGTTCTCAAACAGGCAAAGTCACTAAAGTCTTATTATTCTCTTTCGCTCCTTGTACCTCATTGCGTCTTAGTGGCATTATTGCCTTGTTTGGGGTGAAATGATTTAAAAAATTAATTCCAAATCCATATCATAGTTTCGCTTTTGGTAAATTTTATCCAGTAATAGGTTTGTTCATGATTCGCGCCATTTTTTTTTTAAAGGGCAGCGAGATTTATTTTTTTGTTGGTGTTTAATGTTAAAGTTGTTTTCTTTTTTTTGGTTTGGTTAAACAGATTTCATATTTGAAACTTATTTTTCTTCTTTTCGTCATCTTTGCGTTTACTTTTCACATTTTCTTCTTTTTTATTTTCTTCCCTTTCCTTTTTTCCAATCGTCTCTCGTTCCACATCTGCACCATTTTTTCAAATCGAGTTCAATTCAAGCAAGGTAGAAAAGCCAATAAGACACAAAGGCTTATGGGAGGGGAAGAATTAGAAAACATAAACATTGCTAAGGGGCGAGAACAAAAGAAGAAGAACCAAGAAGACATGAGATGGCGATTGGCATTACATTAAACTTTCTGAACCTTAAAGTTGGCTGGGCGTCCTGGGTATGACGATAAACTACATTCTTTCACATCTACTTCATTTCATTTCCTTCTTTATTTCCTTTTTAATTTTTGGTTTCTTGCTAATTTCTTTTTATCTATTTTTTACCCTTTCTTTTTTTCCGACTCTTTTTCCTTTCCTTCTTTTTTCTTGTCTTTCTCATCTTTTTCTTCGTTTTTCTTAAGATTTTTGCCTTCTTTTTATCTTTTCATATTTTTTCCTTTCGCCTTATTCTCTATTTTTCTAGTCTTCTTCATGTCTTCTCTTTCTTCTTTCTCTTTCTCTTTGCTTTCATCCTCTTTTTCATTTTCTTTCTCTTTTACTTCTCTTCTTTCTTTAAGCTCCTCTTTTTCTTTTCTTTTCCTTCTAGGTCTTGCTCTTTCCATTCTCTTTCCTTTTCACTCCTTCTGGATTTAATTTTCTTTCCCTTCTTTTTCTTCTACTTCTTTCTTTTTCTCTTCGCTTTCTTTTCTTTCCCCATTTTCTTTTCGTTTTTATGTCTCCTTTTTTTTCCTTCCGTTTTCTACTCTTTCTTCTTTTTCTCTTCATGTCTTCACTTTTCCTTTTTTCTCTTCCTCTTCTTTTTGTTTTCTCCTCTTTTTCTTCTTCTTTCATAATACTTTTTCTTTCTTTTCTTTTCTTCATTTTTTTCATTTCTTTTCTTTTACTTATCTTTCGTCTCTTACTTCTTTTTTATCTTTATTAGTTTGTCTCTTTCTTTTTTGTTACACTTCTTTCCCCTTCTCCTCCCTTCAACTATTTCTTTCCCCTCTTCTCTTCTGCTGAGAGTCTAATAGAAGCGAGAACCCCGGGGCTGTTGATTATCGGTGGAGACGAAGCCTCTTGACCTATTCGCGTTGTATTTGTTTCGGCCTACAATAAAAGACTTCGTCCACAACGTCATTGACAAATGCCAGATGGGAACACAACACAAATGAAAAACTGGAAAATAATAAGAAATAAAAAAAGAATTTTCTTACCATATTCACTCCAAGCAAGGCGATAAAGCCACTGAGAGGCCGAAGAGGTTACTGAGAGTAGAACAAATCTAGAAACCGTTACTGAACAGAAAGGACAATAAGATGATTCAAACAAATAGGAGATGACAATTAACGTTGCATTTAAATTTTTGAAGATCGTAGATGGAAAGGAAAGCAAGAATCCAGAAAAAATTCAATTGTCAAGAAGTGCGATAGAAAAAAAATCTACTAGAAATAATGAGACCTAGCTGCCAATCTAGTACTGCGCTTGAATTTGTGAAGTCGAGGTACCTACACCCTTATGCTAATTAATTGAAAGAACCGCTTTAGTTTCCTTTCTTTAACCTTTCAGTCAGTTTTAGTCCCACTAGAGTGACAGTGCAATCGATTTTATTTTTTCCCCCAGATTATGTCATTTGCAGTGGTGTAAAGTAACATGAAGCGATTTTAGGGGTATGTATGATGAAATTTGTTTGACCTTGAAAAATATTGGGTCATCTGTGATGGCATTAGATTTTTATCACGCGTAACACTATTGTCTCGACTGTCGATTAGTTGTCAACCATTGTCCGCGATGGACGTTACCCTAAGGAAGCGTACGAAATTTGTAACACTGCACGAACACACTGTCAAGCCTTACCAGTGAGCAAATCAACGTATTGTAGACTGGCCCCGAAACTCTCCTGATTTAAATCCAATAGAGAATCTATGGTCAATCTGCAAGGAACGACATACGAGGTACTAACATGTGCACTGGGTCATGTTTCATTGGAAAAAAATACAAAAAAAGTAAATAATTACGGAATAATAACGAAATTATTCGTTTTGTTTCAATTAATTTGCACAAGGGTGTAGAGTTTATTTTTTATTAATTCATTTTTTCGGCTTATGTACCATTTGCAAGTTATTTAAAGCCAGAAAATATTTTTACTTGGTAAGAATTTGGGGGAGCGTTAATAAAGGTTTAGAGATACAAGTCTTACTAATTAACCCATAGCTGAGGGTAGAAGAGGTAGATTTATACCCTTTCATAAGGGTATTTTTGCTAGCTCAGCTGCAAGCTAATTCGGTTCACTGTGTTGTGCGAGACATTTTTTATCTCCAGAATCTATCTTACCTTTCTATGTCTACCATTATCCATGCTTAGAATATTGCTGCCACACATACTCCGGTGATCCTGCTATTTACTCCTCCTTGATAGGATCCAAAGAATCTGCAATATTATTGGTCCTGAACTGGCGACTCAACTCCAGTCACATTCCCACTGCCGTAAGGTTGCCTCTCTGTGTCTTTTCTATAAATACTTTCATGGTAATTGTTCGGATGAGCTCTTCACTATGGTATCTAGAATTTTTTTAATTTAAGTGCAGTACAAGACTGGCGTCGAAATCTCATCAATTTACAGTTGAGCTGGCTAGATGTAACCGTAAATTCTATGCTAAAAGTTTCTTTTTTGGCACTTCTCCATTGTGGAACTCGCTTCTGACTTCATGCTTTCCTGCAAAAATTTAAATGCAATGTCAATTGCTATCTACTCTCCTCCTAATTGGTCTTTCCTCTAATTATTAATGTTTCTGTGTCTAATTCTTCCTCACTTTATAACCCATTGTGTCTTAGTGACTTTACTACCTTTCATGGGGTGATAATGAAATATATACATATATATATATATATATATATATATATATATATATATATATATATATTGAACGAGAAAAATTATTAGAAAAATTAAAATCTTCAGACACACTGGGTTGTAGATTAATATTCTTTCGTTTTTATTATTATTTCATTTAGATTCCTGACTAGTTTCGGCCAACACGGCCATCATCAGGAGAAATAAATTTTTCGGCTTGCTTGTAGCAGTAAACTACAGAAATGAATGTCTTGATGGAGAAAATGAATTTTTGTCTGTAGTTTTCATTTGTTTTTATATTTTTAACATGAGGTTATTAACATTCCTTGTGTTGGTCAAACAGTCTCTTTTAAGTTGTTATTTGAGATAAGAGCTGGATGGATTCATGCTGCTTTGAATTCCCTTGGTCAGTTTGATAGTTTTATTGATACCTGGAGAGTGGGTGTGTCTCTGTTAAGTGTGTGTGTGTGTGTGTGTGTTATTTAGTTCTTAGGGAGTGAGTGAGTATGATATGTATAAGCGTGTATATTACTATGGGTGTGTGTTATCATTTATATAATTATGGAGTGAGTGAGTATGATGTGTGTAAGTGTGTATATTCGTGTGCGTGTGTGTATAAGTGTGAGGCCTCAACACCTCCGTAAGCATATCTGTCTTGTGTGGGTGAGAAATGTTGGTAGGTTTTGATGTGTAGGGTTATGTATTAATACTATTTATATTGTTAAATTTATGGTTTAGCCCGGCTGGATAATGCGTTTTTAAACGTTGTATCCACTTATGTTCATGGAACTCTAAAATCTTTCTAATGTTATCTGCTCTCGGCTTTTCTATTCTCTCAATTATAGTGAATTTGGCATGGGTTTTGAAATCGTGTTTTTCTAGGCGGAAATGTTGTTCTACGGGTAATCATTTTTCATGGGTAGTCGACTTAATTCGATTGCGATAATTATTAATTCTGCAGTGAAAGGGCCATTCAGATTTTCCTACATATTGTTTCCGGCATATTGTGCATTTTAGTAGGTAAATAATGTTATGACTTCTACAGTTATAGTCATGGTAGATTTTGAAAGTAGATTTAGTGACTGAGCTAGTGAATGAATGAATATATATATAAATATATATATATATATATATATATATATATATATAATATTTTATTATAAGAGATTATAATAAAAACATGTTGAAATCGCTACAGAAAAGCTTTCATGTTTCAATACTATGATTGTACTTCTTCAGGCGATGGTAATTAACTGGTGAGGAATTTTAAAAAGTGGATGCTATGAACAGTGAAATTTTGCTACATCTGTTCTTCTTTCATCAATATATATATATATATATATATATATATATATATATATATATATATATATATATGCAGGTATGCAGAAAAATAGGAAAGAACACGTTAGGTAAATAATCCGGAGTTCCTTAGTATTTTTACTTTTATTTTTAAAAAGACAGTGCTCCGTACAGAAGTAGAGCTTATATTATAATATTTAAAAAAATATGATTCCTTCGCTACATAAGAGTTCTCATGTTTCAAAAGCGAGAGCCGAGACACTCAATTTAATTTTTGAAATTAAGTTGAATTAAGGTGTCTGGTCTCGCTTCATCGTCAAGCGAGAATTTGGGCGTTCCCAAATTCAACTTAATTTCAAAAATTATATTGAGGGTCTCGGCTTTGTTTTTAAACACGAGAATTCTTATGTAGGAAAGAATCATATTTTTTAAAAAAATATTATAATATATTATATATATATATATATATATATATATATATATATATATATATATATATATATATATGTATGTATGTATTAAATAAATATATATTAAGAAAATTCACAGGCTGTGGGAAACATGCATTCTCGATGCCGTAACATATACGGCGTCGAGAAAAAATATTTTAAAAATAAACTAGAATTACACGATTTTGCATATTTTCATTGTGTTTTCATACCTATAATTTTTACTACTATTAATACCAACAATTTTTACTTATTTTAATACCAATAATTCTTACATATGTTAATACCAATCATTTTTATTTATTTTTTTACTAATCATTTTACTTATTTTAATATCAATAATTTGTAATTATTTTAATGCCAATCATTTCTACTTGTTTTAATGCCATTAATAATTGGTCCAATCGATATGTGGGTAGATTAACGCCATTCTGTGAGGAAAATGGAATCGGCAAGTGAAGTTCATATTCCAGCCAGTCTCAAAGAAGATAATGTCGAATTCAAAAAACTGTGGAGAGGTCAAATTAACAGGAAAAACCTTCAAGGGTATTTACGCGTAAGTGAATATAACAAACCCGACTGGAATTCGAACTCCGCTCTCCGATTTCTCATCCTGTGCCGTTATCTATTACATCAGCCGCACGTCCAAGCTTACAGCACCTGTAAGACATGTTTCGAAGAAAGATGGTTATCGCTAAGACGGATATGTTACCTTCGCTCATAGGTGGTTCTATACAGCTGATAGTTTGAATATTTTTGATTGTGTCTGGTACCACGCACGACATCCATATAAAAGTATCGATATAATACAGCCATTTTATAAAATGACCCGTGTTTTTAGGTTAATCTTTTGGAGCAACCTGCAGCAACATGGCCCAGTGGATAAAGACGTTGGTTAGGTCCAGTGACTAGACCCAAAGATTTGCGAGTTCAATACCAGGCCACAGTGTGACACTATTTGTACTGGTAAGTAATAAACAAGCCTAAACTATATACTGACAGACCCCTGATAAACAAGAAGGGTTACTGAATGAACCCCATGGGATAAATGAAAGATTTTGATCATCTAAAGGACCAGGAATCAGATGGCTGGCGGAAAAAACGACATTCAACTACGACGAGACATAGGGCAAGATCTGTTGACATCGGCAAAAATAAGAGCTGTCAAAAGTGCAGAGAAAAAAAATCAAATACAATTTAAAATCATAATTCAGAGGTAAGAATTCTCTTACATAGTGACCCCCTGATTAACCCCAAAAGGCGTGGTTAGCCAGCTAACATTGCGTGTCAATCTTAGACAATAGAAAACATGTGAAGACGTAGAAAGATGTTAGAATCGATTGTGTGTCAGTTTTGGACAATGAAAACACATGGGTGGAAAGCTTTTATTTCTGCGTAAATAACAAACTTAAAATTAATCTTTCTTTTGTCTTCGCCCCGGGGTAGTCAACAACTTTTAATTGGAGAGTGTCCGAGATGTTAGGCGCAAATGAGACACAAAGGAAGATGGAGGAGCTACCCACGTCCACTGAGGAGCATTAGTGGGAGATGGTAATAAGAGGAAGTAGAAGTTATCAGGCGGAGTGATGCCTGCAACCATCACCCGTGGAAGAAGGGAATTCTCGAAAATTATGAAGTAAGGTGGCAGCAAGGTGAAACACCGAATTCTCCAACTCTTCCGTGCCCCACGCCGGTTTTTACAAGTATAAAAATAGGTTTTAATAACAACAATACATTTTTGAAAAAAAATATTACCAGCAATATATCTTTGAAGGAAAAAATATTACCAGCAGTAAATTTTTGAGGAAAAATATTATCAGGAATATATTTTTGAAGAAAAATTCTTACCAACAGTAAATATTTGAGGAAAAATATTACCAGCAATATATTTTTGAAGAAAAAAGAAATTACCAGCAATACATTTTTGAAGAAAAAATATTACCAGCAATACATTTTTGAGGAAAAATATTACCAGCAATATATTTTTGAAGAAAAATTATATTACCAGAAATTTACCAGCAATACATTTTTGAAAAATAAATTAAATAACTCATAGAGGCTAATATGCCATAGAACAGACCAAACCAAAGCAATCTTAAGATAAGTAATTTTTTCACCGCACTTGTATCGCACCTTCTTATTGATAAGGAAGTAGCAAAGCCCAATACAAACTGTTTCAGGAGAATCAATAAAATCTGTTGAATATTTTACATACCTAGGAAGCGAAATAAACTCTACTGAAAAGGATGTGAGAAAATTAACATTGGTAAAGCCTGGGTTGCGTTGCATAAAATGGATGTAATCTGGGAGTCTGATCTTCCAGACAACCTCAAACAGAGATTCTTTCCGAGCCACTGTAGAGGCGGTGTTAATGTATGGTGCCAATTCAAGGACATTAACAAAAACCCTTGAGTCTGAGCTTGATGGAATCTACACTCGGATGCTGAGAGCTATACTTAAGATCTCTTGGAGACGACAACCAACGAAATGACAGTTCTATGGACCCATCTCTGATATTTTCTTGACCCCGCTTATATCGCACCTCCTTATTGATAAGCAAGTAGCAAAGCTCAATACAAACTGTTTCAGGAGAATCAATAAAATCTGTTGAATCTTTTACATACCTAGGAAGCGAGATAAACTCTACTGAAAATGATGAAAAAATTGGCATAGGTAAAGCCTGGGTTGCGTTGCATAAAATGTATGTAATCTGCGAGTCTGATCTACCAGACAACCTCAGACAGATTCTTTTTGAGGCACTGTAGAGGCGGTGTTAATGTAAGGTGCCAATTCAAGGTTATTAACTAAAAACCTTGAGTCTAAGCTTGATGGAATCTACACTCGGATGCTGAGAGCTATACTTAAGATCTCTTGGAGACAACAATCAACAAAATGACAGTTATATGAGCCCGTCTGTGATATTTTCTTGCAGAATGTTATTTGCAGGGCACTTCTTGGTTTAAAACTAGAACTTGCGAGTGATCTACTGCTGTGAATATTTAGCTACCGATTGGTTGTCTAGTAAGCTCTTACATTGACCATCTATGTCATTACAGCTAATGCCCCCCACCCCGACCCTTGATGGAGGATCGTGATGATTGGCGTGATAGCCTCTTGAATGTCGGAGCTAGCTCGACCAAATAATATATAATTTTTAACTTGGTCTTTTGGCTGAATTTATTATTTGAGAATACCACCAGACCACGACGGGGTGTCTGACGCTAAGCACTCTTCTACTTAACCAAATTGCACGAAGAAAGGATAGAAGGCCAGAAGAGAAGAAGAAAACGTTTAGAAGGAAGAAGAAAATTACGTAATTCATTGATATGAGACAATGGCGGATCATTACAATGAATGTCTATTGAGACACAAGTTAATCTTAGACCTCAAATGCAACTCATATACACTGCAATTCATAAACTTTAAGCAACCCCCAGAAGCCACCCCCAGAATTAGAATGGGATGAACTTAACAAACGAGTGAAAAAATTGCAAAAGAACTCTTAAAGTCATTGAAAAAAGAATGGAATCAATTATTGTTGTGGTGGGATCCACCTAATCTGCATAGGTGACTACCAACTATATAAATAATGGTTGATACCGGAAGACGAGGAAGGAGAATCACGAGATCCAACTAGAGACTCTGATCGACTGCGACTAGTCAACACATTCTCCAGGAACGTCTTCCCAGAAATATACAGAAATACTATATGTACTTATTGTGTACACTTTCTTGTTATAATACATTCTTGTTCCAAGTACATTTTGTGTTGCATTATTATTCCATGCAATAGGCGAGATTCAACATTGAGTCAAGACTCAACAATTATCAAACTTATAATTTGAGAAACCTTTGTAACGAAAGCCAAAAAATTGTGCTGCAGTAATTAATGCTAAAGGAGGATATTTTGATGAGAGCAAATTTAATCATATAATGCTTTTTTCGTTTTGTCATAATAAAATTTCTAATAACAATATCATGTCTCGCATTTATTTTTTAACCATGTATAATAATTTCCTGTTATTTAAAGTACAAAACGATTACATTTTGGGACAATTTAAAAATAATACCAGATGTCACCTCAACCTTTTGAAATGTAGTGTTTTATAAAATCTACCACTTAAGGTCAGAGGTACTAAGATGTCAAAGTGCACATTGTACCATAGGCTGCACCAGCGGTGTATTTTTTATTTTTTTTATTTACATACACCGCTGGTGCAGCCTATTTTAAATGGTTAATTTTTTCAACTGCACCAGTTCTTAAACGTCTGTCTAACTCTTTGTTGAATTGTTCCAACGCTGCGAATGTTACGCTCCGTCTCGTTTTAAATAATGGCGTGGAACCGACTTTTACTTTGAAAATCCGCCTTGAATTTTGAACATCGACTCAATTCATTTGACAGAACATCTGGAAAACATTTTAAAAAATTTTTCCTTAAGATTTTTGCTCTGACTTTTTAAATTTGGTGCTTCTTACTTACGTTTTTGCAATAAACGTTTATCGGCAAATTCCAAAGTTTAAATAATTCCATCCAGTCAGTATCGAATAAATTCGTAGCATTTTTAATACATAAGCTTTATTTTTTACATGCTTATTACAGAATGAGATATTACAAGTCATTTCTAAAGAATAAATTCTCAGCAGAAACTGAAATGGCGACTTTGGAAGTCATTTTTACTAAAGGCTTTCCAAATTCTTTTCATGTGGTTTCACTGATTATTGAAATACCAGTAGCATTTTCAAACCCACATTGCTTATTTTCAGATTCACAAATTTCCTTTTGTTTTCTGCAACCATTTTTCAAAATCTTCGTCATCTGTTTTGGTTAGATTCATGCACCTGCAACGAGCATTAAACAGAGAGCTCTTGCTACTAAAGCTTTTCGTCAGAAGGTGTACCGTGTCTTCAAACACGATTTCACCTGATTTTTCCGGTAATATGCAGTATTTTTCGTACTCTACCAGAAATATTTTTCTGAATCTCGTTTTTCTCTTATCTTCACACCGGCTGCATTCCAGACTGAGCCTCTGTTCATAGCTACAGAAATACGCAGAAAAAATCAGTCCCTGATAAGGATTATATACAAATTCTGATATGGTATTTTTGACAGCGTTTTGCGTAAGAGACGTTGAAGAATTCTTTGTTTTCTTCCAAATTATATCCAACAACACCTGTTGTTGTTTTTCTTTAGTTCTAGCAACTGTTGAATTTGTTGTTGCTGCTTCTTCTGTTCTTGTTGAATTTCAACTATCGAAGCCAAAATTTCTTCCATATTTGCAAGGATACGTTTTTGTTTTTTTTAAATCAACGTGGTTAAAATTCTTTTCGTCACCCGTATCCTTGTTCCCGAAGCGACAAGTATATTTTCCGTACTTGTTCACTCAGTATGAGTTGCCAAAATCCTTGTAACTCCAATTACAACTATTACGAGGTCCGGAATCGTTGTTATAAGTCAGAAGAGTTCCGAATCCTCGTCACAAAGGCCATTAATCGCCTCAGCTTTGAATCTCTAGTCGCCACTGTTATGGCGCGATTCGTAGCGATTATAATATAAGTAATGCTTCGGAAACTTGCCATGGCGCCTCTATTAATTAGTCTGAAGATTAACTCTGAAAGGCTTCTCTTTCTTACTTCTGGACTGGAAATTTTTATTTATAGTTATAGACTAGTTCATGTCGTCACCGAAGATTGAATATTTGCTCCACGACAGTAACTTTTAACTCTTGGACCATGTATTAGGGGAACAACAGTAAAACACATTGGAGAAGGAAAGAAAACAGAGAGAAAACAAGAAAGTTTCTTTTACAGAATGCAGAAAACGTGTAGAAGGAAATGAATGAAAGTGTTGACTAAAGGAAAAAAAGATTCTTAGAAAAATGAATAGAAGGATAATAGGTATGCCAGGGGAAAAAGACTGATAGAGAGATCGTAAGAGAGAAAGAGAGAAGAGTGAAGAAAGGAAAAATAAACGGGTTGGAGAGTAAGAGTGAGATGGAAGAAAAAAGATAGAGAATGAGTGGGATTGGGAAAAGAAAGGAGTGAGAGAAAAGGAAGGAGAAAGTAAGAAGTAGATAGATAGATAAATAGATAGATATGAAGAAACTATGATAGATAGATAGATAGATATGAAAAAACTATGATAGATAGATAGATATGAAGAAACTATGATAGATAGATAATAGATATGGAAACACTGAGACAGACTGAGACAGATAGCTAGCTAGCTAGCTAGCTAGATAGATAGATATAGAGACACTGAGACAGACCGAGACAAATAGATAGATAGATAGATAGATTTGAAGAAACTATGATAGATAGATAGATAGATAGGTAGATAGATAGATAGATAGATAGATAGATAGATATGGAGACACTGAGACAGACTGAGACAAATAGATAGATAGATATGAAGAAACTATGATAGATAGATAGATAGATAGATAGATATGGAAACACTGAGACAGACTGAGACAAATAGATAGATAGATATGAAGAAACTAAGATAGATAGATAGATAGATAGATATGAAGAAACTATGATAGATAGATAGATAGATAGATAGATATATATGGATCACTGATACAGACTGAGACAAATAGATAGATATATAGATAGATAGATAGAAAGAAAGAACGAAAGAAAGAAAGAATGAAGGAAACAAGCGATAAAAAGAGAAACATTTTAATCGAATGTTAAGAAAATGAAATAATATAAAAGGAGAATAACGCTATTCACTCAGATAGGAAAATGAAGATTGAATTTTTTCTTCATAAAAAACTAAAAACTAAACGTTGTATCAAAAGGTAAGACAAAGCGAAAGAGAATGTGAAAGAAAGAAAGACAGAAAACTCGAGAGAAACGAAAACAAAAGAAAGAAGAAATAAATTGACAGTTAATAACGAAGAAGAAAACGCAAAGACAAAGTTTCCTAAAATTCCAACTCAAGAACGACCGAATGTCACGGAAAGAAAGACGCTGAAGTCATTTTTATTTCCAAAGAATCAGAAGATGTCATATTCCCACGCATGCAATCGTAGATTTCAATTCCTCTTCGTTTTTCTATGCTTTTGTTTTCAACATTTTTCTCTTGAGAAGCCAAAAAAGCAGTTACTTCCGTTTTTTTGCCATTCTCAATACACCAATATTCTCTCGTGAACACCACATTCGCATTTCTCGTCTGCCGATGGAAATCTGCTTATGTAGCCGGAGTTCGTTTAATTAATCTTTTTATAAAGAGAAGCAGCGGGGAATTTTTACGAATACATACACTAAATAATATATATATATATATATATATATAGGCGTGCGTGTGCGTGCGTGCGTGTGTGTGAGTGTGTGTCATATGTACGTAATGTCGGGTGTAACCGCAAAATTGTCCAAATCGTGTAACAGCATGCGATAATTGTCCGTCACACAAAATGTGTAATATCTAAAAAACCACTAAAGTAATTGAGTTTCTTTTCTCCAGGTTTTCAGATAAGCCGTTAGCCATCTTGACACCATTTCTTGTTAGAATCACTATATTTAACTGGAAAGAGAACAGGTTAAAATCGTTTGTATCAGCCCCACTATGTCTTCCCAAATGAGCAATGGTGAGAGGAAAACTAATTCAGTCCTTCAGTAATGGTACCAATATTCATACACTTGTTTCCATCCTAAATGTCCATTCAAGACCCATCAAGAGAACGGCGAATAAGTTTATAAAATAGGGAACAGTAGAAAGGAAAACCGGAACAAGAGATCACAACAGCAAGAGGGATCATCATTTCAAATAAATAAGTTAAATACATTCTGAATGTTCAAAGTAGACGTTAATAGTGTTATTAAAACCTCGTAGAATTCCAGTAAGATATCTTTAATCATTTCTAAAATACAACGGTTCAGATCTTAATCTAACAATTGAACAATTTTACAGTTACACGATTTGCTTAATTGTGCTGTTACACCCGAAATATATATATATATATATATATATATATATATATATATATATATATATATATATAATAAAAAGGCTTAAACAGTAATATTCCATGGTCATAATTTATTCCATTGGAATCGTAAATACGATCCAATTCATCAGACCTACAAATTCAAAAAGAAAACAGAAAAAACAACTCCGGGAATAAAAAATAAAATTTAGTGAGAGTGTATGTCTGAGAGTGGGGGACGAATGCTAGATTAATTTTCTTGTGCTTTAAAAAACAAAATTTTCTCTCTTTTTTATTTATGGCAGCTACCTTTCTGTTTGTTTAGAGTAAGTAAAGGTATTAGTGTGCACATTTCTATATTAAACAGCTCTTAAGAAATTTTTTTTCTTTCAAGATTTATGTCAACTAACTTTTTGCTTGTTTAGAATAATTAAAAGTTAGTTTGTAATTAGCAACTCTTAAGAAAAGAACGTATGGTAACTGTGTTGAAATGTGTCACGGAAAAACCATAAAAACGGTCACAGTATCCACTTCTGAGACCAGGTATTTACTTGAAGTCGCTCGGAGCCATTGTATAATTGGTTCATCCAAACTCAGGAATCAACCGCAGGTCGAAAGGCCTCCTTGCCATTGCTGCTGGATTCAGAAACTGTTAGAAACAGAAGCATTATTAAAAAATGAGTAGAGCAGAAGAGTAATCTCGAAGACAATAGATAACGATTGATATTGCCTTAAAATTTTTGAAGATTGAAATTGGCTAGTAACGTGGGGCTGGAAGAGAGAACCACTAACGATAAGGGCTAAAGAAGAAACTATTAACATAGGACTTACGGTTGCATCTAGCCAATTCAATTATAAATTGATGAGACGTTGAAAATCTAGTACTGCACTTTAATTCGTAATGTCGAGTCACCATCGCAGCTCATCCGAATAATTAACATGAAAGTATAAAAAAAAAAGGCACAGCAAAGCTACCTTACGGCGGTGAGAAAGTGACTGAAGCCGAGACACCAGGTCATTGATGATTCTTCTTTGAATCCTATCAAGAATCTCCAAATAGACAGCAGGAGCACCGGATCATATGTGGCAGCAATATTCGAAGCATAGACTAATGATATATTTATAAATATGTTAGATTCTGAGAAAAAACTAGGGGATAATGATTGACATTGCATTTAAATTTTTGAAGATCAAATTTGGCTGGAAAGCATGGAGCAGGAAGAGAGTTCCACAAACGACAAATGTGGTTACATCTAACCAATTCAACTATAAAAATGATGAGACCTTACTGCCAATCTAGTACTGCGCTTAAATTCACAACACTTAATGGAAACTAACATATAAAACTATTTTTGTTTAACATTACTATCAGAATTTTCATAAGATAAAATATGCGGAAAAAATATTACAATACAAAACTTTGTGTTTAGTTTAAAAGCTGGCCATTCGTATTCGAGGACACTCGACTACTAGGGCGGCTAACCAATCTTATTGAAGACGCTTGCTCAGGCACATTTGTGTTTATTTAACACCCACAGATCCCACCTGTGGTTTATACTGCAACTATGCTGAGCAGACCTTAGTTACAGTTTCTGGGAAACAGCGTGTTATCTAGAGTAATCAACAATTTGAACAAGGCCATCATGCTCAAGCCCTCGGCCACGATGACTTGTGACTTCGTGCTAGCATAGCTATCGACGGCCCCCAAGGGTTCTCTCAACCCAATTTCACTCACAAGGCTTCGGTCAACCTGTGGCATGTTTTTCATCCACTTTCCTAAGGTCCCGCACGCTGGGATCAACTTCGTCTAGTCTAATAGCATCAGGAAGTCTCCTTCCTGACAAATCGACCATGGTGAGTTTTGTAACCGGGTCTCATGATCAGAAAGTGAACGTCCTAACCACACGGCCAAACGAATATGAGATGTACAAAACACAATCAATTCTTACTTGGACCAATCTCTTCTAAACTCAAATGCAAACGTCGATTTTGTAATAAATCATTTGAATTAATTCTCTTAATGATTGATCATTTAATTACTGTCTCAATGGCATTCATTAAATTACACTTTCAATCGAACCATATTTCTAGCCGTCCTGGGTATGACGATGAACTACATCCGCGTCCTGGGTAAGACGATAAACTACATCCGCGTGCTGGGTAAGACGATAAACTACATCCGCGTCCTGGGTAAGACGATAAACTACATCCGCGTCCTGGGTAAGACGATAAACTACATCCGCGTGCTGGGTATGAGGATAAACTACATCCGCGTCCTGAGTATGACGATTAACTACATCCAACTGCAAGGACTCTGATCAGGTTTTCAGGATCTTGGAAACACCTCTTAATTGTTGGTGTTCCAATGTCCACCCTGGCCTGGGGTGGTAGCATCTGTTATGGTCCCAGCTGTGAGCAAATAGTTAACACTCAGATTACCTTCGCGTCCTGGGTATGACAATAAACTACATCCGCGTCCTGGGTAAGACGATAAACTACATCCGCGCCCTGGGTGAGACGATAAACTATTCCCGCCTCCTGGGTAAGACGATAAACTACACCCGCGTCCTGGGTGAGAAGATAAAGTACATCCGCGTCCTGGATAAGACGATAAACTACATTCAACAGTAAGGCTTCTGATCAGGAGGTTTTGCGGAGCATGGAACCACCTCTTAGTTGCTGGTTTGCCAGGTCCATCCTGACCCGGGATGGTAGCCCCTGTTAGGGTCCCAGCTATGGGCAAATAGTTAACCCCCAAACTGGGGCAAATACTCTAAAAGCTTATTACAAGCAATGAATTTCTGAAGAAAAATATTACCAGCAATACATTTTTGAATTACCAGTTATACATTTTTGAAAAAAAAAATTACCACCAATAAAAATCTTGCCGGCATTAGATAAACCATAGAGGGTGATGTGCCGTAAAACGTAACAAACTAAACAAAACCCAAAATTCCCCATTACTTCACGTAGGTGAATTTGGAAGACCTATAAGACTTGAGTTAGCAAAGGTCAATGAAAAATTGATAAGATAGATAAGAGTAAATTACGAAGATGCTAAAGATGATAAGTCTCACTGTTTTTCTGTGAAACTACTCCCATGATGATGATAATAATTAAAATTTGTAATCATTGAATTAACATTAGATATCTGCATGTTCCTTACCTGCTCAAACAATGTAGCTGATGGGTTGTTTATTTAGTGGCATATCAACACGTCTATGGGTTACTGAATGCCAAAATCTAATTATTTTATACGCAATTTTATTTATTTATTTGGAAATAATGATGATTTTAATGATACAGGAATTACTAATTAACCCACAAGTGGGGGGAGAACAGTTAGATTCATATCTTTCCTCAGGGTAATTGCGCGTAACGAACGGAAATTGGAACTTGGCTCTCCGGTTATGAATTATGAGCCGTTACCCATTACACCACTCGCATTCAAGCTTAGAGCGGTCACCCTTCTCGGTACTGACTACGTTTGACATTGCTTAACATCTGTGATCGTACGTTAAACGGTATTTCAACGCGATGTGAGCGTAAGCCTGCTTGAACAAGGAGAGATCAAATATAATCAGAACAAAGGAAAGATGTACACTATACCCACACCCACCATCAACACCAACGAGGTGGGACTCATCCAACACAAGACCGACACATTTGTATGATCTGCAATTACCTCGTTTGTGAATTACAAGCCATCACTATGTACGAATGAAGCTCCTAATCGAGAGAATTGCAAATTAATTGGCAGCTACCAATAGCGACATTGAAAAGAGGGAAAATCTTGCATTTCGAAGGGATTTAGAAATACAAAGATATCTTGAAATCAAACATCATTTGTCATCAATTTGTACTGGAAGTGTGTTTCTGTACAACTTAGAAACCGTCCTCGGTATGACGATAGACTACGCCCGCGTCCTGGGTAAGAAGATAAACTACATCCGCGTCCTGGGTAAGAAGATAAACTACAACAGCGTCCTGAGTAAGACGATAAACTACATCCACGTACTAGATAAGAAGATAAACTACATCCGCGTCCTGGGTAAGACGATAAACTACATCCACGTGCTGGGTTTACAATAAACTATAACCGCGTCCTGGGTAAGACGACAAACTACATCCGCGTCTTGAGTTAGACGATAAACTACATCCGCGTCCTGAATAAGAAGATAAACTACATCCGCATCCTGGGTTGACACTAAGCTACATCAACGTCCTGGGTAGGACAATAAAATACATCCACGACCTGGATAAGAAAATGAACTACACCCGTCTCCCGGATAAGAAAATAAACTACATCCGCATCCTGGGTTTACAAAAAACTATAGCCGCGTCCTGGGTAAGACGATAAACTACATCCACGTGATGAGTTGATAATAAACTATATCCGAGTCCTGGGTTAGACGATAAACTACATCTGCGTCTTGAGTCAGTCGATAAACTACATCCGTGTCCTGGATAAGAAGATAAACTACATCCGCATCCTGTTTTGACAATAAGCTACATCAACGTCCTGGGTATGACAATAAAATACATCCACGACCCGGATAAGAAAATGAACTACACCCGCGTCCTGGATAAGACGATAAATTACACCCGGGTCCTGGGTTGACAATAAACTACACCCGTGTCCTGGATAAGAAGATAAACTACATCCGCATCCTGTTTTGACAATAAGCTACATCAACGTCCTGGGTATGACAATAAAATACATCCACGACCCGGATAAGAAAATGAACTACACCCGCGTCCTGGATAAGACGATAAATTACACCCGGGTCCTGGGTTGACAATAAACTACACCCGGGTCCTGGATAAGAAAATAAACTACATCCGCATCCTGTTTTGACAATAAGCTACATCAACGTCCTGGGTATGACAATAAAATACATCCACGACCCGGATAAGAAAATGAACTACACCCGCGTCCTGGATAAGACGATAAATTACACCCGGGTCCTGGGTTGACAATAAACTACACCCGGGTCCTGGATAAGAAGATAAACTACATCCGCATCCTGTTTTGACAATAAGCTACATCAACGTCCTGGGTATGACAATAAAATACATCCACGACCCGGATAAGAAAATGAACTACACCCGCGTCCTGGATAAGACGATAAATTACACCCGGGTCCTGGGTTGACAATAAACTACACCCGTGTCCTGGATAAGAAGATAAACTACATCCGCATCCTGTTTTGACAATAAGCTACATCAACGTCCTGGGTATGACAATAAAATACATCCACGACCCGGATAAGAAAATGAACTACACCCGCATCCTGGATAAGACGATAAATTACACCCGGGTCCTGGGTTGACAATAAACTACACCCGGGTCCTGGATAAGAAAATAAACTACATCCGCATCCTGTTTTGACAATAAGCTACATCAACGTCCTGGGTATGACAATAAAATACATCCACGACCCGGATAAGAAAATGAACTACACCCGCGTCCTGGATAAGACGATAAATTACACCCGGGTCCTGGGTTGACAATAAACTACACCCGTGTCCTGGATAAGAAGATAAACTACATCCGCATCCTGTTTTGACAATAAGCTACATCAACGTCCTGGGTATGACAATAAAATACATCCACGACCCGGATAAGAAAATGAACTACACCCGCGTCCTGGATAAGACGATAAATTACACCCGGGTCCTGGGTTGACAATAAACTACACCCGTGTCCTGGATAAGAAGATAAACTACATCCGCATCCTGTTTTGACAATAAGCTACATCAACGTCCTGGGTATGACAATAAAATACATCCACGACCCGGATAAGAAAATGAACTACACCCGCGTCCTGGATAAGACGATAAATTACACCCGGGTCCTGGGTTGACAATAAACTACACCCGTGTCCTGGATAAGAAGATAAACTACATCCGCATCCTGTTTTGACAATAAGCTACATCAACGTCCTGGGTATGACAATAAAATACATCCACGACCCGGATAAGAAAATGAACTACACCCGCGTCCTGGATAAGACGATAAATTACACCCGGGTCCTGGGTTGACAATAAACTACACCCGTGTCCTGGATAAGAAGATAAACTACATCCGCATCCTGTTTTGACAATAAGCTACATCAACGTCCTGGGTATGACAATAAAATACATCCACGACCCGGATAAGAAAATGAACTACACCCGCGTCCTGGATAAGACGATAAATTACACCCGGGTCCTGGGTTGACAATAAACTACACCCGGGTCCTGGATAAGAAAATAAACTACATCCGCATCCTGTTTTGACAATAAGCTACATCAACGTCCTGGGTATGACAATAAAATACATCCACGACCCGGATAAGAAAATGAACTACACCCGCGTCCTGGATAAGACGATAAATTACACCCGGGTCCTGGGTTGACAATAAACTACACCCGGGTCCTGGATAAGAAGATAAACTACATCCGCATCCTGTTTTGACAATAAGCTACATCAACGTCCTGGGTATGACAATAAAATACATCCACGACCCGGATAAGAAAATGAACTACACCCGCGTCCTGGATAAGACGATAAATTACACCCGGGTCCTGGGTTGACAATAAACTACACCCGTGTCCTGGATAAGAAGATAAACTACATCCGCATCCTGTTTTGACAATAAGCTACATCAACGTCCTGGGTATGACAATAAAATACATCCACGACCCGGATAAGAAAATGAACTACACCCGCATCCTGGATAAGACGATAAATTACACCCGGGTCCTGGGTTGACAATAAACTACACCCGGGTCCTGGATAAGAAAATAAACTACATCCGCATCCTGTTTTGACAATAAGCTACATCAACGTCCTGGGTATGACAATAAAATACATCCACGACCCGGATAAGAAAATGAACTACACCCGCGTCCTGGATAAGACGATAAATTACACCCGGGTCCTGGGTTGACAATAAACTACACCCGTGTCCTGGATAAGAAGATAAACTACATCCGCATCCTGTTTTGACAATAAGCTACATCAACGTCCTGGGTATGACAATAAAATACATCCACGACCCGGATAAGAAAATGAACTACACCCGCGTCCTGGATAAGACGATAAATTACACCCGGGTCCTGGGTTGACAATAAACTACACCCGTGTCCTGGATAAGAAGATAAACTACATCCGCATCCTGTTTTGACAATAAGCTACATCAACGTCCTGGGTATGACAATAAAATACATCCACGACCCGGATAAGAAAATGAACTACACCCGCGTCCTGGATAAGACGATAAATTACACCCGGGTCCTGGGTTGACAATAAACTACACCCGTGTCCTGGATAAGAAGATAAACTACATCCGCATCCTGTTTTGACAATAAGCTACATCAACGTCCTGGGTATGACAATAAAATACATCCACGACCCGGATAAGAAAATGAACTACACCCGCGTCCTGGATAAGACGATAAATTACACCCGGGTCCTGGGTTGACAATAAACTACACCCGGGTCCTGGATAAGAAAATAAACTACATCCGCATCCTGTTTTGACAATAAGCTACATCAACGTCCTGGGTATGACAATAAAATACATCCACGACCCGGATAAGAAAATGAACTACACCCGCGTCCTGGATAAGACGATAAATTACACCCGGGTCCTGGGTTGACAATAAACTACACCCGTGTCCTGGATAAGAAGATAAACTACATCCGCATCCTGTTTTGACAATAAGCTACATCAACGTCCTGGGTATGACAATAAAATACATCCACGACCCGGATAAGAAAATGAACTACACCCGCGTGGGTTGACAATAAAATACACACGACCCGGTAGAAAATGAACTACACCCGCGTCCTGGATAAGACGATAAATTACACCGCTGGATAAGAAGATAAACTACATCCGCATCCTGTTTTGACAATAAGCTACATCAACGTCCTGGGTATGACAATAAAATACATCCACGACCCGGATAAGAAAATGAACTACACCCGCGTCCTGGATAAGACGATAAATTACACCCGGGTCCTGGGTTGACAATAAACTACACCCGTGTCCTGGATAAGAAATAAACTACATCCGCATCCTGTTTAACGTCCTGGGTATGACAATAAAATACATCCACGACCCGGATAAGAAAATGAACTACACCCGCGTCCTGGATAAGACGATAAATTACACCCGGGTCCTGGGTTGACAATAAACTACACCCGTGTCCTGGATAAGAAGATAAACTACATCCGCATCCTGTTTTGACAATAAGCTACATCAACGTCCTGGGTATGACAATAAAATACATCCACGACCCGGATAAGAAAATGAACTACACCCGCGTCCTGGATAAGACGATAAATTACACCCGGGTCCTGGGTTGACAATAAACTAGACCCGTGTCCTGGATAAGAAGATAAACTACATCCGCATCCTGTTTTGACAATAAGCTACATCAACGTCCTGGGTATGACAATAAAATACATCCACGACCCGGATAAGAAAATGAACTACACCCGCATCCTGGATAAGACGATAAATTACACCCGGGTCCTGGGTTGACAATAAACTACACCCGGGTCCTGGATAAGAAAATAAACTACATCCGCATCCTGTTTTGACAATAAGCTACATCAACGTCCTGGGTATGACAATAAAATACATCCACGACCCGGATAAGAAAATGAACTACACCCGCGTCCTGGATAAGACGATAAATTACACCCGGGTCCTGGGTTGACAATAAACTACACCCGTGTCCTGGATAAGAAGATAAACTACATCCGCATCCTGTTTTGACAATAAGCTACATCAACGTCCTGGGTATGACAATAAAATACATCCACGACCCGGATAAGAAAATGAACTACACCCGCGTACTGGATAAGACGATAAATTACACCCGCGTCCTGGGTTGACAATAAACTACACCCGTGTCCTGGATAAGAAGATAAACTACATCCGCATCCTGTTTTGACAATAAGCTACATCAACGTCCTGGGTATGACAATAAAATACATCCACGACCCGGATAAGAAAATGAACTACACCCGCGTCCTGGATAAGACGATAAATTACACCCGGGTCCTGGGTTGACAATAAACTACACCCGTGTCCTGGATAAGAAGATAAACTACATCCGCATCCTGTTTTGACAATAAGCTACATCAACGTCCTGGGTATGACAATAAAATACATCCACGACCCGGATAAGAAAATGAACTACACCCGCGTCCTGGATAAGACGATAAATTACACCCGGGTCCTGGGTTGACAATAAACTACACCCGGGTCCTGGATAAGAAAATAAACTACATCCGCATCCTGTTTTGACAATAAGCTACATCAACGTCCTGGGTATGACAATAAAATACATCCACGACCCGGATAAGAAAATGAACTACACCCGCGTCCTGGATAAGACGATAAATTACACCCGGGTCCTGGGTTGACAATAAACTACACCCGTGTCCTGGATAAGAAGATAAACTACATCCGCATCCTGTTTTGACAATAAGCTACATCAACGTCCTGGGTATGACAATAAAATACATCCACGACCCGGATAAGAAAATGAACTACACCCGCGTCCTGGATAAGACGATAAATTACACCCGGGTCCTGGGTTGACAATAAACTACACCCGGGTCCTGGATAAGAAAATAAACTACATCCGCATCCTGTTTTGACAATAAGCTACATCAACGTCCTGGGTATGACAATAAAATACATCCACGACCCGGATAAGAAAATGAACTACACCCGCGTCCTGGATAAGACGATAAATTACACCCGGGTCCTGGGTTGACAATAAACTACACCCGTGTCCTGGATAAGAAGATAAACTACATCCGCATCCTGTTTTGACAATAAGCTACATCAACGTCCTGGGTATGACAATAAAATACATCCACGACCCGGATAAGAAAATGAACTACACCCGCGTCCTGGATAAGACGATAAATTACACCCGGGTCCTGGGTTGACAATAAACTACACCCGGGTCCTGGATAAGAAAATAAACTACATCCGCATCCTGTTTTGACAATAAGCTACATCAACGTCCTGGGTATGACAATAAAATACATCCACGACCCGGATAAGAAAATGAACTACACCCGCGTCCTGGATAAGACGATAAATTACACCCGGGTCCTGGGTTGACAATAAACTACACCCGGGTCCTGGATAAGAAAATAAACTACATCCGCATCCTGTTTTGACAATAAGCTACGTCAACGTCCTGGGTATGACAATAAAATACATCCACGACCCGGATAAGAAAATGAACTACACCCGCGTCCTGGATAAGACGATAAATTACATCCGTGTCCTGGGTTGACAATAAACTACACCCGGGTCCTGGATAAGAAAATAAACTACACCCTCGTTCTGGATAAGAAGATAAACTACATCCGCGTCCTGTGTAAGAAGATAAACTACTTCCCCATCCTGGGTAAGACGATAAACTATATTCAGCATTAAGGCCTTTGATCAGGAGGCTTTGCGGTGATCCCAGGTCCACCCTGACCCGGGGTGGTATCTTCTGTTATGGTCCCAGCTATGGGCAAATAGTTAACCCCCAAGAGGGATCAAAGCGCTATGAAAATATAAAAATACATTTTTATAGCAAAAATACCAACAAAACCTTTTTATATAAAATACTGACTGGTAACTTAGACGTTCCCAAAGGGAAAGTGTTATTTTGGGGGGTTCTGGTTCCATCTACCCGTGAAACTCTCACTTTAAATTCAGTCTTGTGCCAAATTATTTTTAAGAGGTCATACGAATAAATTCAGACCAGAAAAAATCGTCCTTAGTATGACAATAAACTATATCAGCGTTCTAGATAAGACGATAAACTACGTCCGGCAGCAAGGCCTTTGATCAGTAGGTTTTGAGGAGTGTTGAACCATCTCTTAATTGCTGGTGTTCCTAGGTCCACCCTGACCTGGGTTGGTAACATCTGTTAAGGTCACAGCTGCGGGCAAATAGTTAACCCCCCAAATTCAGAGAAAGGATTTAGATATTAAATTTATGAATAAACATTAACTGAAATTTGAATGAAGGAAATCTTTTCTAAAAAGAAACCGTTTCCTTCAATTCAAATTTAAATTCTACTGTAATGAGAAAATGTTTTTTTTTCGAAGGAAAGAAATAAAAGAAGAAATGTAGAAAAGGAATCAACAAAGGTGTTTGAAGGAGACCAACAAAAAGAAAGAAAGAATAAATGAAAGAATCGAATGGAAACAATGCAGATATAATGTATGAAAAAGAAAGAAAGAAAAAAGAAAAGACGGACAAAAGAAAAAAAGAAAGAAAAAAAAGAAAAAAAGAAAGAAAGGAAGAATGAAAAAAGACGGACAGACAGAAAAAAAGAAAGAAAGACGGAAAGAAAGAAAAAGAAAGACAGAAAAAAAGAAAAGACGGAAAGAAAGAAATAAAAAATAACACAAAGAAAGAAAGAATGACAGAAATAAAGAAAAAAGAAAAACAAAGACAGAAAGGCAAAAAGAAAGGAAATAAAGAGAGAAAGACAAAACGAAAGAAAGAAAGAAAGAAGGAAAAAAGAAAAGAAAGACAAAAGAAAAATTAAGAAAAAACAAAGAATGAATGGCAGAAAGAAAGACGGAAAGAATAAGAAAGAAAGACAGAAAGAAAGAAAAAAGAAAGAAGGAAAAAAGAAAAACAAAGACAGAACAAGAGAAAGAAAGGAAGTAAAGAAAGATAGAAAGACAAAAAGAAAAGACAGACAAAAGATAAAAGAAGAACAGAGAAAGAAAGGAAGAATAACACAAAGAAAGAAAGAAAAACGGAAAGAAAAAGAAAGAAAGACAGAAAGAAAAAGACGGAAAGAAAGAACTAAAGAAAGAAAGAAAGAAAAAAGGAAAGAAAGAAATAAAGAAAGAAAGAAAGAAGGAAAAAAGAAAAACAAAGACAGAACAACAGAAAGAAAGGAAGAAAACAAAGATGGAGAGACAAAAAGAAAGAAAGAAATAAGGAAAGAAAAAAGAAAAGACAGACAAAAGAAAAAAGAAGAAAAAGAAAGAAAGGAAGAATCACACAAAGAAAGAAAGATAGAGAGAAAGAGAGAAAGAACGACAGAATGAAAGAAAAAGAAAGACAGAAAGAAAGAAAAAGACGGAAAGAAAGAAATAAAGAAAAAAGAAAAATAAAGACAGAAAGAAAGAAAGTAAAGAAAGATGGAAAGATAAAAAGAAAAAAAGAAAGGAAGAATGACACAAAGAAAGAAAAAAGAAAGACAAACAGACAGAAAGAAAGAAAGACGGAAAGAAAGAAAAAGAAAGACAGAAAGAAAGAAAAAGACAGAAATAAAGAAAGATAGAATAACACAAAGAAAGAGAGATAGAAAGACAGAAACAAGGAAAAAAAGAAAAACAAAGACAGAAAGAAAGAAAGAAAAGAAAGATGGAAGACAAAGAGAAAGAAAGAATGACAGATAGAAAGAAAGAAATAAAGAATAACACAAAGAAAAAAGGAAGAAAGACAGAAATAAGGAAAAAAGAAAAACAAAGAGAGATGAAAGATACAAAGAAAGAAAGAAAGACAGATAGACAGAAAGAGAAAAAGAACGAGAGAAAGAAAGAAAAAGAAAGACAGATAGAAAGAAAAAGATGGAAAGAAACAAATAACGAATAACACAAAGAAAGGAAGAAAAATGTAGGAAAGAAAAAGAAAAGACAGACAAAAGAAAAAAGAAAGAAAAAAGAAAGAATGGAAGAATCACACAAAGACAGAAAGAAAGAAAGACGGAAAGAAAGAAATAAAGAATAACACAAAGAAAAAAGAAATACAGAAATAAAGAAAAAAAGAAAAACGAAGACAGAACGACAGAAAGAAAGGAATAAAAGAAAGAAGGAAAGACAAAAAGAAAGAAAGAAAGAAGGCAAGAAAAAAAGAAAAGACAGACAAAAGAAAAAAGAAAGAAATAAGAAAGAAAAAAGAAAGAATGGAAGAATAGTACAAAGAAAGAAAAAGAAAGAAAAAGAAAGACGGAAAGAAAAAAAGATAGACGGGAAGAAAGAAAGAAAGAATAACACAAAGAAAAAAAGAAATACAGAAATAAACAAAAAAAGAACAACAAAGCCAGAACGACAGAAAGAAAGGAATAAAAGAAAGAAGGAAAGACACAAAGAAAGAAAGAAAGAAAGAAAGAAAGAAAGGAAGAAAGAAAGAAAGAAAGAAAGAAGGAAAAAAGAAAAGACGGACAACAGAAAAAAGAAAGAATGGAAGAATGACACAAAGAAAGAAAGAAAGACGGGAAAGAAAGAAAAAAAAAGACGGAAAGAAAGAAATAGACGGAAAGAAAGAATAGCACAAAGAAAGAAAGACAGAAATAAAGAAAAAAGAAAAACAAAGACAGAAAGTCAGAAAGAAAGGAAAGAAAGAAATATGGAAAGAAAGAAAGAAAGAAAGAAGAAAGGAAAAAAGAAAAGACAGACAAAAGTAAAAAGAAAGGAAAAAGAAAGAATGGAAGAATGACACAAAGAAAGACAGACAGAAAAGAAAGAAAGGCAGAAAGAAAGAAAAAGACGGAAAGAAAAAAAGAAAGAATAAAACAAAGAAAGAAAGCCATAAATAAAGAAAAAAGAAAAAACAAAGACAGAAAGACAGAAGGAAAGGAAGAAAATAAATATGGAAAGCCAAAAAGAAAGAAAGAAGGAAACAAATAAGTAGAAAAAGAATTTGTGAACGAAGGAATCAGCGAAAAAGAAACACAAAAGCAGATAAAATGATAGGAAATAAAGAGCATACATAAGAAATACAGAGAGAGAGAGAGAGAGAGAGAGAGAGAGAGAGAGAGAGAGAGCGAGAGAGAGTGAGAGAGTGAGAGATAGAGTGATAGAGAGTGAGAGAGCGAATGAGAGTGAGAGAGTGAGAGAAAGAGTGAGAGAGAGAAAGAGTGAGAGAGAGAAAGAGTGAGAGAGAGAGAGAGAGAGAGCAATGAATTTAAAACGAAAGAATAATTCTGAAAATGCTAAAAAAGTCATAGAAAGAAAAAAGAACGAATTAGAAAAATGGAATTAAAAAAGAAGACATCAACGAAAAAGAAACACATAAGCACAGGAAATGAAAGAAGAAGAAGAAGAAGAAAAAGATAAAATGAAATAAAAATAATGAATCAATTCCTTTAAAAAAAGAAAGAATTATTAAAATGCACTAAAATAAATAGACGAAAGATAGAAAATATTATAAAAGGTGAAATTGAAAAATAAAGTCAGTGAAAATGAAATAGGAAGAAGTGGCAACGAAAGAAAGAAAGAAAGAATGAATGAATGAATAACAAAAAATAAAAAAAATAAAGAGGCAAAGAAAGAAAGAAAGAAAGAATGAATGAATAACAAAAAAAAATAAAGAGGCAAAGAAAGAAACAAAGAAAGAAAGAATGAATGAATAACAAAAAAAATAAAGAGGCAAAGAAAGAAAGAAAGAATGAATGAATAACAAAAAAAATAAAGAGGCAAAGAAAGAAAGAAAGAAAGAAAGAATGAATGAATCACAAAAAAATAAAGAGGCAAAGAAAGAAAGAAAGAATGAATGAATGAATAACAAAACAAATAAAAAAAATAAAGAGGCAAAGAAAGAAAGAAAGAAAGAAAGAAAGAAAGAATGAATGAATAACAAAAAAAATAAAGAGGCAAAGAAAGAAAGAAAGAAAGAAAGAAAGAATGAATGAATAACAAAAAAAATATAAAAATAAAGAGGCAAAGAAAGAAAGAAAGAAAGAATGAATGAATAACAAAAAAATAAAGAAGCAAAGAAAGAAAGAAAGAAAGAATGAATGAATAACAAAAAAATAAAGAGGCAAAGAAACAAAGAAAGAAAGATTGAATGAATAACAAAAAACTATAAAGAGGCAAAGAAAGAAAGAAAGAAAGAAAGAAAGAAAGAATGAATGAATAACAAAAAAAAATAAAGAGGCAAAGAAAGAAAGAAAGAAAGCTGCGTGTTGCCTCGGGGTTCTTGATAAGATCCAGAGACGGATATGCAATGTGATTGGCCCTGATCTGTCATCTCGTCTGCAGTCGCTCTCTCACAGACGCAATGTTGCATCACTCTGCCTTTTCTACAAGTACTTCCACGGTAATTGCTCTGAGGAGTTGCTTTCACTTGTCCCTAAGCCTCGTGAATTCAAGCGTCCTACGAGGCTGGCATCCCGTTCCCACCCCTTCACCGTTGAAACTGTTAGGTGTAGACGTCTTTTCTACTCCAATAGCTTCATGTCACGCACATCTCGCCTATGGAACTCCCTTCCCTATTACTGTTTCCCTGACAAATACAATCTCCAACGGTTTAAGTGTAGCGTCAATCGTCATCTCCAGTTGCCTTGATCTATCCACTTCCTGACATCTTCCATTCCTATCTGCTCTCGCTCTATATCTCCCGTAACCTCCCTACCTCGATCGGCCCTCCGTCCTTCTCTTTCTCCACATCCCTTCCTTTACCACTCCTATCTGCTCTTCCTCCAACCCTTCTGTAACAACCTTGCGTGATAGTGGCCACCGGCCTTGCTCGGGGTGATACGCTTAAAAAAAAAAAAAAAAAAAAAGAATGAATGAATAACAAAAAAAAATAAAGAGGCAAAGAAAGATGGAAAGAAAGAAAGAAAGAATGAATCACAAAAAAAAATAAAGAGGCAAAGAAAGAAAGAAAGAAAGAATGAATGAATGAATAACAAAAAAAAATAAAAAAAAATAAAGAGGCAAAGAATGAAAGAAAGAAAGAAAGAATGAATGAATAACAAAAAAAAATAAAGAGGCAAAGAAAGAAAGAAAGAAAGAATGAATGAATAACAAAAAAAAATAAAGAGGCAAAGAAAGAAAGTAAGAAAGAATGAATGAATAACAAAAAAAAATAAAGAGGCAAAGAAAGAAAGAAAGAAAGAAAGAATGAATAACAAAAAAAATAAAGAGGCAAAGAAAGAAAGAAAGAAAGAATGAATGAATCACAAAAAAATAAAGAGGCAAAGAAAAAAAGAAAGAAAGAAAGAATGAATGAATGAATAACAAAAAAATAAAGAGGCAAAGAAAGAAAGAAAGAAAGAAAGAATGAATGAATGAATAACAAAAAAAAATAAAGAGGCAAAGAAAGAAAGAAAGAAAGAATGAATGAATAACAAAAAAAAATAAAGAGGCAAAGAAAGAAAGAAAGAATGAATGAATGAATAACAAAAAAAATAAAGAGGCAAAGAAAGAAAGAAAGAATGAATGAATAACAAAAAAAATAAAGAGGCAAAGAAAGAAAGAAAGAAAGAATGAATGAATGAATAACAAAAAAAATAAAGAGGCAAAGAAAGAAAGAAAGAAAGAATGAATGAATGAATAACAAAAAAAATAAAGAGGCAAAGAAAGAAAGAAAGAAAGAATGAATGAATAACAAAAAAAATAAAGAGGCAAAGAAAGAAAGAAAGAAAGAATGAATGAATGAATAACAAAAAAAATAAAGAGGCAAAGAAAGAAAGAAAGAAAGAAAGAATGAATGAATAACAAAAAAATAAAGAGGCAAAGAAAGAAAGAAAGAAAGAAAGAATGAATGAATAACAAAAAAAAATAAAGAGGCAAAGAAAGAAAGAAAGAAAGAATGAATGAATAACAAAAAAAATAAAGAGGCAAAGAAAGAAAGAAAGAAAGAAAGAATGAATGAATCACAAAAAAAAATAAAGAGGCAAAGAAAGAAAGAAAGAAAGAAAGAAAGAATGAATGAATGAATAACAAAAAAAATAAAAAAAATAAAGAGGCAAAGAAAGAAAGAAAGAAAGAAAGAATGGATGAATAACAAAAAAAATAAAGAGGCAAAGAAAGAAAGAAAGAAAGAATGAATGAATCACAAAAAAATAAAGAGGCAAAGAAAGAAAGAAAGAAAGAAAGAATGAATGAATCACAAAAAAAATAAAGAGGCAAAGAAAGAAAGAAAGAAAGAATGAATGAATAACAAAAAAAATAAAGAGGCAAAGAAAGAAAGAAAGAAAGAATGAATGAATCACAAAAAAATAAAGAGGCAAAGAAAGAAAGAAGAAAGAAAGAAAGAATGAATGAATCACAAAAAAAATAAAGAGGCAAAGAAAGAAAGAAAGAAAGAATGAATGAATAACAAAAAAAATAAAGAGGCAAAGAAAGAAAGAAAGAATGAATGAATCACAAAAAAAAAAAATAAAGAGGCAAAGAAAGAAAGAAAGAAAGAAAGAAAGAAACACTGATCTGACCAACGGCAATGAAAAAGAGTAGAAAAAGCCGACTTATAAGCAGTCAATTTTTGTTCCAATTGTACTCTCACAGCTACTGCATTTGCCATTATTTCACGCGCTCTGCTGACGTCATTGTACACGCCAGCCTGCTGTAAAAGCAATAGGGCGAGGTAACTTATCGATCCGAATTGAATTACCTACCTGCTTGGTACTAGTAAATTGGAAGTAATGGCACCAGTTTTCTGGCTGCTTACCTGTTCGTCTAATTCTATCAGAAATTTCTGCAAATTATCTCTTCGGATTCGCTTAACATTTATTGCCGACCATGAACGGAAAATGTATCTTTTGGCGACACCATTTTAAACTAATTTGTATTAAAATGATACGCAGTCTTTTCATAAGGTTTATTTGGCACAAGGCTACAGATTTGCAGCATCCAGTCGGGACTGAACATAGCACAACAGAAATGATCTTCGCAGCTAAGTTAACCATTATTCTACGGTGAGATATATTATAAATAATAAGATTAGTGAATGCTGTTCTATACTGCATACCTACTCATGTGGCAACAAAAGGGTAAAATTGAAATTTATTTGAAAATGTTTTAATTTCAGAAGTTAAAAGTTAAACATTATTCTTAAATTACTTTTGTGTTAATTTTTTAGAATAAAGTATATTACATTCGTGGCTAGCTTATGTTTTGCAATGGCAAAAAAAATCAGTAATTTTTCTTCGATACATTTTAGGAAAAAAAAAGGCAAATTGAAAGAAAAAGTGCATTTTATAATCAATATATTTGTTGTCACGAATAATAATATCACGGAAAAAATATTAACTTTATGTGAAAAATAATGGCATTTTTAAATTTATTTCACAGTGCAAAACGTAATCGAGAAAAAAAAGTACACGGAAAGAAAGTCTGTTAAAAAAATCAAATATAGTAAAACATTATTAAAATTAAATTTCTTGAGAGAATCATTGTAACGTTTGTAAGAAGAAAGAAGAGAAAACGTCGCGCTAATAAATTGCATCTTTAAATCAAAATAAATTACATATTTTTTCAGAGTATACGAGCAATACATTTCCAGCAATACATTTTTGAAAAAAAAATATTAGCAGCATTTTTTGAAAAAAAATATTACTAGCAATAAAAATCTTGTCGGCATTAAATAACCCAATGAGGTTGATATGACGGGGACCAAAAAACAAATCAAAACCAAACCAAGACATCTATCCACAGTATGTGCCTTAGAATTTTTCAACTGTCTCTTTCTGATGTTAAATATAAGTTTCCTTTTTGTTTCCATGTTCTCTAAAGCTTCGTAGTTACTCACATGGTCTGTCTATGGTATTCTCAGCATCCTTCTGTAGAACCACATTTCTGCTGCTTCAGCATTTCTGTTGCTTCATGTTTTCAAGTCTCTTCTTCATCTGTGAAGAGATTGTCCAGCATTCACTGTCATATAGGAAGATTGATATTACATAACAGTCAAGTACTCTCTTCTTTGTTTCTGTTGCTTCAAGTGTGTTCTTCATTTGTAATGACATTGTCCAGCATTCACTGCCATATAGGAGGACTGATATTACACATCTGTTATCTTTTCTTTGTTTCAAATGAACCTATCCCGTTTCTTAATACTTTGTTTAGCTTTTGGAAGGCATCTTTCGCTATCCTCATTCGGATTTCAGCGTCGCATTTTCCGTACGAAAAACATAAATGTTTGTTCTTAGTGTATTTGTCTTCAAGAATAATGATTTTATGTAGAAGAATATGAAATTAACTTTTAATAAAAAAAATGTAATTAAACTTCCTAAGCTTCCTAAACTTTTAGTAAATGTCACGCAGAAAGTTTATTTTTAGAATAAACATAAAATATCAAGTCTGAAGGGAAAGAACGAAATAAAACTTCAATCCTATTTCAGTAAAATAATCTGAAGATGTTCCAAATGTAAAAGCAAACAATTCTTTGAATATCCTAAGTCGGTTTTGGTTTGCGTCACTCCGAGTGGAAAGAAATGGACCTCTAATTCATACCTTTACATTTAGTTTTTGTTTTGATTTCTTTTTATCATTTCATCCCAAGCAAAGCAATAAAGCCACTAAGATGCAAGTGGTTACTCAATGTTAGAGAATATGAAAAACAAAATCACTATTAAGTAAATATAACAAGAAAAGAACAAGAATAAAAAAGACAGAGCATAACGATTGACATTGCATTTAAACTTTTTAAGATCAAAGATAACAAAGCCACTAAGACGCAAGGGTTGCTGAGTGTTAGAGAATATGAGAAAATACTATTGAGGAGAGAAGACAAGAATTAAAAAGACAGACGATAACGATTGACATTGCATTTAAAATATTTAAAATAGATGTTCAATATAAGTAACCCTGTTGGGATCTGTCTATCCATTTTCTGGTGCTATCTGAGTGTCGGGATCCCCAACACATAACAACCACAATAACACATCTTTTAAATGAAACATAAAAAAAGGTTATTTTCTGAAGGAAAAGTAGAAGCAAAACGTCTGTTAAAACAACATTTATAGAGTCTTTTTAAGAAATATACAATAACAAAAAATGTTCAATTTTCATTGCAGAGAACATTGTTTAATCAAGTAGATAAGTGTTCTTAGTGCATTGTGAGATGTGTGAACACTTTCTGACGGTCAGCCTAATGTGTTTGTGAGTTCGGAGAAAAGGCTTTAGTCGGTGGCTGCTTGCTCATCTCTTACATTGCGTGCGTGTATGTTGGTGTGTGTGTGTACGCACGTGTAGATCAAACAGGCCCTCGAAATTGTTTTGAACTACGAGAAGAAGTATGCTTCTATTTTTATATCCGTAAGTGGATTCAAAATATAATTTCACATGGACGTTTGAACTTTTTAATTACAAGGTTTTCATTAGTTACAAAATAATTCTACACTGGCTTTAAAAAATCTAAAAAAACCTTTTTCTCGAATTTGCCAGATTAGTGAAGGGAGTTATTATTGTTATTTTCAAAATGGCCAAAAAATAACACGTGGTAGATTTAGAACTACGTTCGCAAGTATTTTGGCGGTATTTGTTATTTATCAAACAAACCTCCTGGTGGGATTTTATTGGTTGAAAAATATCTAGAGGATTTTGTTATGGGAACTTAACTATAACGAATGAATGAACTCTTCCTGACACTATAAAGAGTGCGCCTCTCAAGAGAGACGTGGGAACGAGTCAAGACAGAACGAGTCGAGACGGAACGAGTCGAGCCAATACTAGTTCACTTCAAACCAGACTGACAGTCATACTAACACTTTCAACATCTTGCATTATTATTCTGTGTAATATATCTTTGTTATTCCTACTCTTGTGTTCGTGTTCTTTCTTGGTCCTAACCTTGGACCATAACAGTGCCGACGAGGATATTGGACCATAACAGAGGGGACGAGGATATTGGACCATAACAGAGGCGACGAGGATATTGAACCATAACATATTTAATTCGTATAATACATACCCTAGGACAATAAATGTTGAGAATATTTTCAATATATGACATATGATTTAAAGTGGGTAGGCCAAATGATTTTTCTTCCGGATTTTGTAGTGACTTTTGCAGAGGAGTTTGTTGGAGAAGTGTTTGATACGCATTGCTTGGTGTCTAGTGGAGCTGTAGAGTGTTACGTCGTACTGTTCTTAAGTTAAAACGAGGTACGTCGGTTTTAAAATGTATATGTATATTTTAGCTTTCTTTCTACAACTTGAGATAGTCCCGTGTACTTAGGACACAGAGTTTTTTTCATTGCGTAAGAAAATCCTTTGTGAAGATCCAGGTTACTTTTTGTGTTCTCGTTGGTGTGAAAACTAAATCTCCCATTCGTTATTTGAAATCTTGTACAAAAAATGTATTTGGATGTAAGTAATTGTCTTTTTTTTCACGAAACTACTCAGGCCATTCTAAAGATGTTCCAAAGACCATTTCCGAAGTTCTGTTTGGTTCCATTTCTGATTGATAACAAGAGTAATGGTAAGTTTTCCAGAATATTTATTTGATCTTAGCACCGTTTTATTATGCTGCCAGTGAATACATTCGATCAAACCATTAACACAAGGATGATATGCTGTGGATGTTGTATGTTTTACTCCAAGTCGTTTTGTGAATTCTTCGAAAAGTGATAGAAGCTCCTCGATCTGTTGTTATTATCGATAGACACCCAAAGACAGCTATTCATTCGTGTAAGATGCTTTTAGAGATCGATTGTCCAGATATAATCATCTAGAGCATTGTTTCCCAAAGTGGGCGATAGCGCGTCCTTGTGGGCTCTGTGATGTTGAAAGGGTGCACTGGGACATTTTTATTTCATTTGGGGGCGGTGAACATACTCAGGTGGCGGTGGTCATGTATCCATTTTTTTCACATTTGTCGCCATATCCACTGATCGCTGAAAATGGGATAAAAAGTCCACTCCAAGAATAGGAGTTTTTTATTCGTGCTCGTGTGAATATCAACGGTAAAGGTTGCTGCGAACTCAAATTTAGAGTTAACAATACTTCTCCGTAAGTTTGGATTTTAGATCCAATTGCAACCTGAAGTGTGGACAACGTATGTTTTTGTTTGGGGCCAGGTGGAATAACTCTGATTTGTGCTCCAGTGTCAACTAAAAATAAGTATCCGGTATTTTTGAAGCGGAGATTAAAAAAAACTACATCCATGTTCTCTTCCAACAGCTAATGTCGTCTTTAGTTGCTACCGAAATATCTGTGTCCTTGGTGCAAAGTTTGGCTTTTGCTTGAGTTAAAATTGCATAGTTCTATGCACTTCTTTGCCTCTTATCCATATTTGTAATGATACCAACAGGTGTCATATTTGAGTCGTCCTTGGGACTTGCTCCGACTTTTTCTGTGCGGAAAGTAGGAATTGCTTTTAATGTCTGCGCGAGAGGGTTGACTTTTTTGCTGTTGATTTTTGAATTAAGCTTTGAATTTGAATGCTGTTATATTTTTTCTACTTGTGACAATATGTCCTGTTTGTCCGTTATAGCGATTGTAGCGTATACATCGTTCTCTAGGCCATTATTTTCGTGCATTTTATCGGTAATTTCTAATAATCTGTTCAATTTCAATTCTTCTGGAAGGCATGCTAGGATTTGTATTGTCGTATGAACCCTGTCTCTCCACAGCGTTTTTTTTAATACTGTGTGAAACATAGTATTTTCACCTAACGGTAAAACACATACGAAAAAATTGTTGCGACTTCAGCCAAATTCGTTTAAAATATTACCGAATTGCTAACATGAAAGAAGTCTGAGAACGTTGATGAATGTTCATCAGGTGGTTGAGAGGTCAGTCAATGCATGTGAAGGACACAAAACTTTCAACCATCTGATAAACATTCATCATCGTTCTCAAATTTGAAAACGTCGATAAACCAATGACATGTTAGGCTCTGTATATAAACATGTGCAGCGTAATGAATCGCTCTCTGGGGCATTATTTTCGTGCATTTTATCGGCAATTTCCAATAATCTGTTTAATTTCAATTCTTCTGGAAGTCATGCTAGGATTTGTATTGTCGTATGAAGCTTGTCTCTCCACGGTGTTTTTTTTTAATACTGTCTCAAACATAGTATTTTCACCTAACAGTGTCCTAATTTTCTTTAGTAGTTGGGATGGCTTCATGATCTTTTCTGTGTTAAAAATTGTATATTGTTGTGATAACCAAGTTTGTCCGTATGTTGGGTGGTTCCCCGTTAATATGGCTTCTGTTAGGTCGGTAGGAGCCATTGTCGTTCAGTAGTGAAATGAGTCGGCGATGCGATAATGTTTAACATGTATGTTGTCTTTTGAAATACGATAGAAGAAATGTTCTTTAAAACTGTTAGCGCAGAACTTTCGGTTACATCTAGCCATATCAAGTATAAAACAATGGGACCTTTCCGCCAATTTAGTACTGCGCTTAAATCCATAAAGTCTAGGTACCATAAAGGAAATTTCATCAGAATAATTGCCATGGAAGTATTTATAGAAAACACACAAAGAAGCTACCTTACGGCGGTGGGAAAGGGGCTGAATCCGAGATGCCAGGTCAGGACCAATAACATTGCAGATTCCTCTTTAGATTTTATCAAGAATCTCTAAATATATAAAAGGAACACCAGAGCAGATGTGAAAGCAGTATATAAAGCAAAGACGAATTTAACTTATAACTATGTAATATATATATATAGTCACTGTCAGTCATTGTGTGTTTATCTAAATAAAAAAATAAACACGCTAAAATTCAACTTCATCTCTGCCGTGAGCCGACGGCTTAGTGGTAGAAGTTCCGACTGACGCCAATTCAGTCGGGTTTCGATCCTAGCTAGAGGCAACCGGACGTCTAGCCACACTGATGAGCTGTGAAACAGCGAAACAGTCTGTCTGTAGATGACAAATATACATATATATATATATATATATATATGTGTTTATATATATTATAGATATGTAAGATAGATTCTCACAAGAACAATTGTGCAACACGACATATAGTGAACCAAATTTCTTAGCTGTAGACTCAGTAATTGATTCAGTAGACCCTTTCTACTTTATATCAGCTAAAAACGTCACTTTTCTGGAGGTTAGCATCAGTCATGCTGATTGAAGGTAAAAAGTGTTTTATCAGAAACAAGACGATCATGGCTCTCCATGAATTCTGTTTAAGCAAAATTTGGCTCTTTATCATTTCTCTGCATCGTTTTTCAGCCGCCCACACGAGGCCTGTCTTGTGACAGTTAAATTATCTAGGCCCTCTTTTTTCATTTCGACTGTCTCTTTCTGATTCTAAGTATATATTTCCTTGTAGTTCCTATTGTCCTTAAAACTTCTTCGTTCGTCGATAAACTGGACAGTGGTCTGTTGGACCATATACAGTGCTGTTCGATAAAAGTGAGCTAATTTCAAAGGATAAGCGATCTAAGATCCGAAGAAGAAACTTTGAAAGCTCTTTGAATTTAGCCGTAATTACTGCCAATCATCCGTTCAGTATAATGTTCTGGGGATGCTTTACTTTTCATGGAACTGGTTTCTTAAAACCTATTGAAAAGACCCTCAGGAGCGAGCAGTACAAAAGAATTTTAGAGTCTTGTCTGCTCCCTTCTGCTGAAAGGGTGCAAATCGACTCCACCAAGCTCATTTTTTATGCAGGACAATGCTCCCTGTCACAAATCAAAATTGATGAAGGAATACTTTGATGAGAAGCAGGTGAGTGTTATGACATGGCCGCCCCAATCTCCTGACCTCAACCCCATAGACAACTTATGGAGCATTATAAAATACAGGCTCTCAAGAAAGCAGTTGAGCAACAAAGAGGATTTGATTGTGAATTTCATATCCGAATGGAATTCAATACTTGGAGATGAGATTTGCCAGAACCTAATCAAGTCAATGCCAAAAAGGTTTGAAAATGTTATTCAAAATAAAGGAGGACCCATAGATTATTAAATATTTCGAACTATGTTACCTATTATAAATAAATTATACCTCTATTATTCTTTACTTGAAGCTGTTCGGTTATGTTTCTATTGATTGCTAGTTGCAGGATGTAAGTGAGTCACTTTTTTTGCATAGAGTTTTTCCCTAAATCTCCTTTATATCCAAAATTATAATTATCAATAGAATACCTTAGGGTGAGTAAACTTTTTTACTAGGTGAAATTAGTTTGACTCCAAAAACAACAGGCGAAAAAAATTGTAAGTAAAAAAACTCAGGTGAGTCACATTTACCGAATAGCACTGTCCTAATCTAATCTTTATCAAGATCTATTGTCTGGGAAATTTGCCTCTTTTCCTCGACTTTAACCATTAATCATATATTCTAAAACAAGGGCCACTCCCAATCTGTACGCCATGCCAAGAGCTATTAAATACATACTAAAAAATTGTTGCGACTACAGCCAAATTAGTTTAAAATATTACCAAACTGCTAACATGAAAGACGTCTGAGAACTTTGATGATTGTTCATCAGGTAGTTGAAAGGTCACAGAGGCATGTGGAGGACATATAACCTTTCAACCATTTGATGAACATACATGAAGGGTCACAAATTTAAAAACCTCGATGAACCAATGACGTGTTCGGCTCTGTATATAAACAGGTGCAGCGTAATGAATCCTACACTGCCTTGGGAAATAAAGTGCCTCAGAGGGCGAAACGCGTCGGCTGAAAATAGTTTTCCCTTTGGTCTCTTTTTATTAATTTTGTCTCTTCTACAGATACACTTCATCTTAGAATGTTAGCACACACACACACACACACACACACACACACACACACACACACACACACACACACACACACACACACACATACATACATATATATATATACATAAATACATATATATATATATATATATAAATACATATATATATATATATACATAAATATATATATATATATACATAAATACATATATATATGATTAATAAACAATAAAATCCCAATTCACCTCACATGGAGAATAATCTATTTCGGCAGACGAAGATATCGGTCGTTTGTCTTATCAACCCCGGTGTTGACTGATTCCGTGTCAGAAATAGAAATTTATATATGTATGTTTTTTTTTCTCCTGATGATTGCCATGTTGGCCGAAACTAGTCGAGGAATCTAAATGAAATAATAATAAAAACGAAAGAATATTAATATACAACCCAGTGTGTCTGAAGATTTTAATTTTTTAATATTTTTATTGTTCAATATATATATATATATATATGGTGGTACACGTTTGGAAAAAACTCGGATAACTCAACTTGCAGTAGAACAAATCGGTACCCGAGGAAAATGGGGAATAATAAAAAAAGAAAGAGCCAAGAACATTAAAGCAAGGCGAAATCAATCGTCCAGTGTTTAAGCTCCAAAGAAAAAAACAAAAACGAGTAAAAAGACAACTACGTAAAGTACTCAATACATTAAGTAGAGCAAACAGATATCTTATCTTATCTTATATATATATATATATATATATATATATATATATATATATATATATATATATATGGTGGACACTCACGTCGAACTCGACGTATGTGGGTCAACCAGCTCAGAACCTACAGCCCAGACACCACCACATATGGCTTGCTTATAGTGGTGAAGGCTTTGTGCAGAACCAACCAAAGTGAAGTCATATTGTAATTACCAAATATTATAATATGGGAAGTAATTACGGACTATACATAACTCTTTGCACAGAACGGAAATAGGGTATCGGCTATGAAAGCTTGGTCCAATCGATGATTTGATGAATGTAGATTAAGAATAACTTGTATGAAATATCGGTCATAATTTGCAATCGCTCATTCCATTTTAGTGGGTTTTGTGAATTGACAGAAAAAATGTTATAATTTGACAAGTATGACATTTGACCTGGGTCTATCCATTTCACAAATGTTCCAGTCTGTTCATCTGTCTATCGCACTCTATTTCTTTCTTTCTTTCTTTCTTTCTTTCTTTCTTTCTTTCTTATCTATCTATCTATCTATCTATCTATCTATCTATCTATCTATCTATCTATCTATCTATCTATCCCAGTCTGTTCGTATCAATGTATTTAGGTATCTCTGTAGGGGTCATGTCTTTCAGAGTATTTTCAAATCTCCCAATCTCACTCTATTCGTATCTATCACGACGTCTATCATTCTATCTCAGTCTGTTCATATCTATCTATCTATCTATCTATCTATCTATCTATCTATCTATCTATCTATCTATCTATCTATCTATACCAGTCTATTCATATCTATTTATCTCAGTCTATACATTATCTATCTATCTATCTATCTATCTATCTATCTATCTATCTATCTATCTATCTATCTATCTATCTATACCAGTCTATTCATATCTATTTATCTCAGTCTATACATTATCTATCTATCTATCTATCTATCTATCTATCTATCTATCACTCCGGGTTCAAATAGACATGGGAATAACAATGATTAAGACGTGATCTTATTTTAGTGCAGAAATTCTTTTTCAATTATTTTGCTAATTTGTGCTATTATCAAAATATTATCGGTGTACATAGATTTGATGTGTGGTGTGGTTGATGTTTTTAGTTTATTTTTTGTTGTTTTTGTTTTTTTAAGATGTTGTTTTCATTGGGTCACATGTGAAAGCTATAGGAGACAGGACTTAAGATCTTTTCCACGAGGACGCTTTGGGTTTGGGTGTAGATGTTACGTTTATGGTTGTAGAAGAGATTTTTTTCTGTGCATGCACGAAGTTTCATTTCGGGGAATTGCTAGTCTAATTCTGGAAGGAGGCGTTGACACGTGATTGCAAATGCAGTCAGAAATTATATTACTTCCTAAACTGAGACGTTAGCAAAAAAGATTTGCAACGTCGAGTGAAGCTAGTGTCCCACATGTAGGCTTTGTTGAATTAAGGATTTAAAGGCATTCGCTTGTAGATACGATGCCCTAATTCTATGGTGAAATTAAACCATCGGAGTTTTTTTTGGGTGGATATTTGGAGTATAATGGGTCGTTGGGCAAAACAAAGTTCACGGTTTTCTTAGTTCTGTACTAATACCTTGGCTAATAGTCTCCGATGATTTTATCCATTTTCATATCTTCTTCCTCTGTGTTGTTCGTTGCGATGAGTTTGTTCGCAAAATATTTGAGTGAATTAGTTGTATTTTTGAAAATTTTGACCCATCGTCACGGATGGATTCTAACTTTTGGTAGTTGATCTTAGGGACACGTAATTCTAAAACACTCGTTGACCACAGCTTGGCAGCTGATCTCTCCTCTGACCCCAGCTCTAACAGCTCAGTGTGGCAAAAAAGTGTCTTTTCACATTCAAAAACCAAACTAGTAAAAATCCAACATTGCCGATCGGACCGAGAACTTTCAATCGCGATGAATGGATGTTTTCCTCAGGAAAGGTTGTACAGTGAGCCCGCATACGAAACATAAACAGCCCAAACCTCAAACGGAACTCGTATATACGATTCATTGCTAAAGATGGTTAAAAAATTGCCGGTTCCCTGTTTCAAGTACCTGACTCCAATTGATATCTTCTACCTTTACAAGAGCCAAATCAAGTCGAAAATAGAATACTAATTTCATATATGGGCCGGAGCTACACAGTCTTCAATTTCAACTCTCGATAGAGCCTAAAATCGTCTCCGCGTCCTTGTGGGTGATGAATTATTTTCCACCCTACAATCCCTTTCCCGCAGACGAAACATCGTAAGCCTCTCGCTGCTCTATTGCTATTTCCATGGAAAGTGCTCAGACGAACTAAATTCCTAAACTTCACGGCTAAGACTCGTCACGCCACGTCCATTTGAGTGGACCATCCTCATTTCTTTCGAATTCCTTTGGTGAGATATAAGTTCCACCTGATCAGATTCTTCCATCAAAAGGCTGCCTTGCTTGTGGAACCAAATCCTAAGAGATTGCGGCGCCAATCACTACAGTCTTACCCTGTTCAAATATAGGTTTAACCGTCATCTTCCCCACATATCGCAATAAACCGTTTTTCTTAATCTGTAACCCTGTACCTACTCTATGGAACCGACTCGAAAGAGAATGCTTCCCCAATCTCTACAATCTTAACCTTTTCAAATCTAGGGTTAACCGTTATCTCCCCCACATCTACCCATATACTGTCTTTCTTAATCTGTAAACGTCTACCTACTCTATGGATCTGACTCCAAAGAAGATTCTTCTCCGTTCACTACAATCTTAACATGTTCAAGTCTAGGGTTAACAGTTTTCTTCCCCACATATCCGCATGATCTGTGTATCTTACACTCTACCCCTCTACCACGAGTGGCTCTTTGGCCTTGTACAGGGTGGACATCATTGTAACAAAAACGATTGTCAGCGCACCTGATGAAAATGTTGTTGCGTAACTCACTTGCGGGTACTTCCATTATGTTTGTAACGTTATTATATCTGTTGTAGGAGCACCTCGGCGTGGTGTAATGTTTTTTTTTTTTGTTTTTTTAAGCTTATTACCCCAAGCAAGGCTGGAGGCCACTAGCACGCAAGGGGTTACAGAAGGTTTGGAGGAAGAGCAGATAGGAGTGGTAAAGGAGAGGATGTGGAGAAAGAGAAAGACAGTGGATCGATCAAGGCAAAGGGGTTACAGAAGATTTGGAGCGAGAGCAGATAGGAATGAAAGGTGAAAGGGTGTGGAGAAGGGAAGTGGATAGATCAAGGCAACTGGAGATGTCGATTGACGTTACACTTAAATAGTTGGAGATTGTATTTGTCAAGGAAACAGGAATAAGGAAGGGAGTTCCACAGGCGAGATGTGCGAGACATGAAGCTATTGAAGTAGACGACTAAATAGTGAGTTCGATCTTCACTGGATATCCCATACGTTCGGCCTTGTACCACATCTATGCTAGGCTTACAAAATCAATATCTGCTGCAGAAGGTAGGTTTTTTTTTAAAAAAACATTCAGCTTTTAACTGCTCTTTTAGATTCAGGAGTACATTGATTAATTGTTTTGGGGATTTTTCACTACTACGTTGATCGACAGAGTATCTGTTTCTGTTTTTTTTTAATGGGATTAAAACCAGATTGGAGATGTCTGTTTGGGACCAAATTTAACAACTCCATTAGGTTTATAACAGTTTTAAGTATTTATCGTTGATATTAAGTAATCGAATGTTTCATGATTGATTGATTTGCTTGTTTAACGGCACATCAACTCAATGTGGGTCATTTAAATCCGAAATTTAATTTTCTTGAGAGCACTGAAGTAATAAAAATATGATATGTGTTATTCTGCTTTCACAGTTGAATACATGGTAGATGATACTCAGCTTTTGGGCATATACATGTTTGTGTGGACGTGATTACTAGAGGCGGTGATATGTGTGTTTTATGTTGTTTTGTTGAAGTTTGAAATACAGTTGGATTTAAGAAATAGGATATTATATGGATTAATGTCATGAAAGAGTTCTTTCATGTTGGTTGTTTTCGTTTGGCAGCCTATCTACCTCTATAGGTTATTTAATGGTAAAAGTCTAAACATTTTGAACACAATTCTATGGCTTCAACTAAGTATATTTTGAACGCAATTGATCGCTTCAACTACAGAAATGTATTGTCGGTAATTATACTATAAAATGTATGTTTATATTTTCATAGGGTATTATTTGTGGGTTTAATATTTTCCGATAGGTGGACTCTAACAGGTGCTAACCCCGCGTCAGCCTGGACCTGAGAACAACGGCAATTAAGAGGTGGTCTACGCTCCTCAAAACCTCCTATGTCCCGAGCAGAGGCCTTGCTGCCGTTGTAGTTTATCGACATAGCCAGGAATAGCAATTAGGAAGTGGTTCCATGCTCCTCAAAACCTCCAATTTCCCGAACAGAGGCCTTGCTGCCAGATGTAGTCTATCGTCGTGCCCAGGAATAGCAATTAGGAAGTGGTTCCATGCTCCTCAAAACCACCAATCTCCCGAACAGAGGCCTTGCTGCCATATGTAGTCTATCGTCGTGCCCAGGAATAGCAATTAGGAAGTGGTTCCATGCTCCTCAAAACCACCAATCTCCCGAAGAGAGGACTTGGTGCCAGATGTAGTCTATCGTCGTGCCCAGGAATAGCAATTAGGAAGTGGTTCCATGTTCCTCAAAACCTACAATCGTTCGATCATAAGCCTTCCTGTCGAATGCAATTTATTGTCATACCCATGACTTCAAATGCTTCTATTATACAAGTTGCAGAGTTTTTTTTGTTAGTAATGTTGTAATGTTGGTTGAGTTCTAGCTTACTAGTGGGTTGATTGCAATGGTGTTCGGCATTCGTTTTTTCTGTTATTGTCAACATGTTTCAGAATGTCTTCTTTTTTATTTAATTTATTATGTAATGAATCTTTTCTTTGGTTAATGTTATCTGCCATTCAACGAAATATCTCCCCAACATACTGAGTTTTTTCTTGATGTCTGCCGGGTCATGTAATTTGTATGTGTATTGGGGCAGCAATCGTTCTTTTATATATGCCTCATTAAATTCTACGGAAAAGGAAGATTTTATAAGATCTTTATTTAGTTTTTGTCATGTTTCTATATTTGTCTTGAAGAATAAGAGTGTGTAAAAATTGTCCTTACAGATTAAAAGACAAAAACGGAAAAAGCTAAATGAGCGACTGTTTTAGATTTTTTTTTCTGTTAATTCACCCCAAATAATGTAAGATTATTTATCCCAAATATTAACTCACCCCAAGAAATTATAAATTTTAAATCAAAGTTTGTTTTTTTATTAAATGTTTAGCACTCATTTGAAATTATGAATTTTAAATCAAACTTTGTTTTTTATTAAATGTTTAGCACTGATTTGAAATTATGAATTTTAAATCAAAGTTTGTTTAGCTTGCCTCGCAGTAACCCCAACCCTCAGAATGCAAAATTACTAACATTTACAGACTTATTCACATTTTATAAGTGCGGATGATATTCGAGGTACTTACAGGGAATATTTTACAATTTAAAAAAATGAATTTGCCTTGTTTATCGAGGTCAGCGCGGACGCGGACCCCGAAGTCAGAAATAGCTCTTCCGAGTAACCCAAATTTGGTGCGATCGCAAAGGTCAACCCAACTGAAGTGCAACAGAATGGCTTCCCTCCTTTAGAATTTGGTGTGAATTTAAGTAAATATAATTTTTTTTTTATTTTTATTTTGGAGTGAATTAACAGAAAAATAAGCCATAGATGCTTTTCTAATAAAGGACGGTTGGTTATCCTATTACCGTTTGACCCGAGGTAAAAAAGCATAACATTCGTGCACACTGTAAAATAACCATAACGCAATGGTAGTAGCAATTCGCGGTTATTTATTCTCTTACCAACGAGATACAAGGGCAAAAATACCCCTGATACCTGGCCACACAGCTTTTTATATTACACTGAACAAGGTAACATGTCTGCATGCGGAAGTCTCCCATTATCTAATGAGACCTTTCAATTATACTCTACACACTCAAGCATAATAAAACGATACATTCTCAGTCAATTAACTCCTACACTTTGAAAGGGTTGCAGTTTTTCGAAATCCTTCAAGTTATAATAAAGGACAGATATATATATATATATATATATATATATATGTATGTATGTATTCCCCACTATTAAGTATTGTAACAAAAATAAATTTAAAAGAATACCTATCTCTCACTTTCCTTTCTAATTTTGACCATGTCTGTCACACTATCTCTCAGCACTCTCTATATACTCTACACACTCAAGCATAATAATACGATACATTCTCAGTCAATTAACTCCTACACTTTGCAAGGGTTGCAGTTTTTCGAAATCCTTCAAGTTATAATAAAGGACAGATATATATATATATATATATATATATATATATATATATATATATATATATATATATGTATGTATGTATTCCCCACTATTAAGTATTGTAATAAAAATAAATTTAAAAGAATACCTATCTCTCCCTTTCCTCTCTAATTTTGACCATGTCTGTCACACTATCTCTCACCACTCTCTATATCACCTTACATCAACTTAATACTTCCCCTCTAAAGTGTAAATTTAAATTCATTTTTTCATCCTTGTAATTGAGGTTTGATAAGCCAGGGAAAAAGAAACTCCCTGTAGAAATAAATTATAAACATGGAACCTTAAAGTCTGTTTTCTTTAAATTAAATTAATCGCTATTTTTTAACATTGAGATCCCCTGATTTCATCCTCCTTGGTATTATCCATACGGATTACCACAATTTTCATTACTTATATATATATAAGTAATAAAAATCGTGGTAATCGTGGTATATATATATATATATATATATATATATATATATATATATATATATATATATGTATATATATATATATATACACATTTTCATTGCCATATTCCCAAATCATATATATATATATATATATATATATATATATATATATTAATAGAAATGAGGTGCTTTTAAAAAAGAAAGTCTGCCGTGAATGCACACTAGAAAGAAAAAGTGCTCAACACCATATGAAATGACAGAACATTTCTAAAATAAGAATCACCTTTCAGGCGCACAGTGTTCGATCACTACTGTCAGTTTCATGCCTTTACGCAGTTTTCAGTGTGAAAATTGGAACCTTCATTCTCTCAGACAAGACTAAAATGGGAAAAAATGTGGACACTGTGTGACCACATACATCAACCAACCTCACCTGGAAGGTGTTGGGGGCAAGCACCCATCCGGCCAAGATCAAATAAATCCGTAAAAACACAATTTTACCTCTGCCATTAAAAAAAAACAGAAATATCTTTCCAAAAGAAATACATATGATAGAAATTATTAGGATGATTTGAGATAATTAAGTAATTCATTGAGTCTGAAACCTCAACAGAATTCAGAAAGCACTGGACGGCCGTTTCGTCCTATATTTGGGACTCATCAGCAGTGCGCATCCACTACCGAGAATTGAAACCCTGACAATTAGGTTGTCAAGCAACATCATGCCAACTGTTCCAACGGAACTCGGTGACGAAGCGATAGCAAATCAGATTCAATATAGCGCCGCTCATTCACAAATTCCGTGGTGGAACTCAGCTATATTGAGTCTGATTTGCTATCTCTTCGTCATCGAGGCCCGTTGGCACAGTTGGTATGATGTTTGCTTGACAACCTAACTGGCAGGGTTTCAATTCTCGGTAGTGGATGCGCACTGCTGATGAGTGCCAAATACATATATATATATATATATATATATATATGTTGTGGTAGGATCCACCTAATTTGCATAGTGGAGTACCGACTATATAAATATGGTTGGTACCGGGAAGACATGAGAGGCGAATCAAGAGATTCAACTAGAGACTCTGCCCGACTGCGACTTAGTCAACACATTCTCCAGGAACGGTCTTCCCAGGAATATACAAAAGGCTATATGTAAATATTGTGTACACTTTCTTGTTTCAATACAATTGAAAAGTACATTTTGTGTTGCATTATTATTCCATGCATTAGTCAAGTTTCAAATATATATATATATATATATATATATATATATATATATATATATATATATATATATATATATATATATATATATATATATATATATATATATATATATATATATATATATATTAATTGTGGTAGATACCAAATTCTACTGACAAAAGTACGTAGGTGTATTGTTTAAGAAACTGAGAATACAAGGTTCGCGCATAGTTTCCTTTTATAGTCCCCGTAAACAGAAATAGCGCTTTCGAAGAGGATAGTAACAAAACAAGGAGATACCATTCTTCATTATTCATAACACCAATACAATAGAAAATGGCATTGTTTATTACCACCCAAATTAACTAAAGAACACAGTTAGCATAATCGAGAAACTTGCAGAGTTGAGTTAAAGGGAAATAACTGAGACATCCGGACGAGGCATGGCACGTGGAACTAGAACAATCTACCCCGGTGGACAAAATAAAGAGTTCGGTTCGAAATTTCAATCAGGAAGAAGGCCGGTACGTACAACGGACGAAACGTTATGAATAAGGCAATGGAAATGAGAATAACAGTCCGAATAATGTAAATAATACAAGTAATCATAATACCTCATCTCAGAGAAATAGACAGAGATATAGAGAGATATAGACATAAAGGCCGGAGAGTACAAAGGCCGAAACGTTGTGAATATGGCAATGAAGATGAGGATAACAGTCTGAATAATGTAAATAATACAAGTAATCATAATACATCATCTCAGAGATATAGACAGATACAGAATAAGGAAAAGAATGAATTTTCTTTCCAATTATAAACGGTTGGTAACGTTAATATTAACTACCAATTATTTTTGTAATCGCAACGTTTCTTTTTTTAATTTTCAAGCTCTGGAGTTATTAAACATTTTTTTATTATCATTCAAATCAAAACTTCGATCTTGGCTTTTAATTTGAGATTGCAAAATTTAGGACATTATATACTAATAGCACCGTTTCATTAGGCAGAAAAAAAGCGTTTTTTATTCAAACAGTACAAATAGATGTTTCCGTCATCTGCAAAATTAACCTCTAAATTGCAATAAGTATGCACTTTATAGATCATTAACTACAAAATGGCTAGCCATGTAGCATAGTGTACGAGTCGTACCCAGAAAATTTATTCCTTATTTCTTTGGTTTATAATGGATATTAAACAAAAGTAACTGCGGTTCATTATAATTTCTTTTAGAAATTCAATAATTTTTCTATATCTCTTTCTATTTTTTCTTTTCAGAACTTTCTAGAAGTCTATATAGTGAAACTTATAAAAAAGCAGAAGGCATTATTAATTACGTAAGTTCGAAATTAAAGAAAAAAAAAAACCTCAAACACTACTACTAAAAAAATCCATAATCACTTCTTAAAATTTAGAATTCTTGTCTAATTTAAATTGACGTCTGCTGTTGGTTGGCCTGGTGAACCGCGGAATAGAAATTCGTGAAATCGCATCAAAGAAAAGAAAATGAATTACATGAGTCAGTTGAAGAAAGCAATGATACGTTTGGAGAAAGAATGGGGAAAAAAAAGAAGAAAAAAAAAGAAGCATCAAGTAGACACGCGGAAAGGAGGTGGAAAAAGATAAATTGAAATGTTAAAATGAACAATTTAAATACCGATATAAGTGTGGTAAAAAACTAAAAACTTTAATAAACATATATATTTGTGTGTGTGTGTAAATTAGCAACGAAATACAACAAAGGTGTCAAGACTTACGATATATCACATTGAAACACGTGTTCTCGTACGATCACCGAAGTTAAGCAACGTCAATCCTGGTCAATAACCAGATCGGTGACTACTTGGGAATACCAGGTGCTGTAAGCTTGGATGTGCGGGTAATACAATGGATAATAGCTGAGAACGGGAAATCTGAGAGTCAAGTTCCAATTCCTGTCTGTCTCGTTATATATCGCTTTCACAAATACATTTGTGAAAGGTATGAATTCACCTCTTCTCCCTCTCAGCTATGGGTTCAATAGTAAGATCTCCATCAGTATATCAATATTACCTCCAACACGTCTTACAAGCTAAAAATGTTTCGGGGTTTAGTAATCTGATAAGCCGTAAAAAAGCAAATCAATCAACAAAAAAGTCAAGTCAAAAGCTAGCTCTTTATATGAAAACTTTCATAGGAATAAAAATGTGTTCCAACTACTTAAAAAAGAAGAATAAAATACAGACTAATTTAAACTTTTTTCTTAATTATAATTAATAAGATACTTAAAACTCTCCTCTACTGCAAGAGGTTGATAAGCCGTAAAATACTTAAAACTCTCCTGTACTGCACGGTTTCACTTGTTGATGAAGTATTAATAAGGGGCCGAAATTCTTTATTTTTGGTACGTTTTGGTTTAATACATCTATATCAGTGGCGGACCCGGTGGTCAGGCGGTCGGGCGGTCGGGCTTAGCCTGTGTGAATCAACATTCAATTATATCTGTTTCAAAGCAAAAAAAAAAAAATCTTAGTGCGTCGTTTTTTTGTTGACTTCTGCTAAATCCAAAATTAATTGTTTTAACTGCTTGCTTCAAAATTTAACCGAAATATATTTCGTTGATATTGTTCATAAAAAAGAAAGAAAAAAAACAAAGAAAAAAGAATGAAATAAAATTAACATGGCTAGTTGGGCTGCGTAGGTCGGAACACTATCAGGATTTATTTTAACATCTAATTTATACCAATAACATATTTTGTTAAATATTATAATGAGCCGAACACGCGTTGATGACATAGAGTCGCCACTAATATATATGTACCGCCGGTGAAGAGAGGGATATATATATATATATATATATATATATATATATATATATATATATATATATATATATATGCATTAAAATAATAAGAATGACATTTAACTTTGTATTTTAAGTTTAATTTTTATGATTGATTTTAAAATGAAGTTTCGGTGTTGTGATGATGATATATAAACAAAAAACAATTATAATATATATATATATATGTATGTATGTGTGTATGTGTGTGTGGGAGAAAATAAGGAACATAGGAAAACGTTTAAAAATTGATCACACTAGAAAACGATAGTCCGGGGTCGGACGGTAAATTGCATCCGACAGCAATTCGTCTGATTCGGAGGTTTTGAGCCCACGGAACCATCTTTTGAATTCCGTTGTTCCCTGATCCACCTGTTAGGGCCCCAGCTATGGGCAAATAGTGAATCTCCAAACAAAAAATACACTATGAAAATATAAAATTACATTTTTGTATAAAAAATAATGGCAATATTATGTTTTTGCATATCTCTCTGCGTAGTAGTAATCTTAGTACTGTTCTCCGTGTCCTAAATAGCAACTAGATTTGCTAGGGATAGCCCTAATGTTCGCCAGTTGTTCCCTATTTATATTTGTCTATTTAGTTTGTGTACGATACTACAAATACATTTAAAAAAAAATATTTTCAACATCTATTGATAGTAAAATTACTAGCAACAAATTTTAGCTGTTGTTGGAGGTATACAAATGCATTTAAATATTTAGACTCCCGCATTAAATTACCCATAGAGGTTGATATGCCACTAAAAATTAACCACAGAACAAAGATGAAAGAAATCTTTCATGACATTAATCAATATAATGACATACAATTTCTTAAAGAAATCTAACTGTATTCCAAAATATAAATGCAACAGAAAACGCACATATCACCGCTTCTAGTAATTATGTCTACCCAATTATGTATATCCCCAAAAGCTGAGTAACATCTACCATGTATTCAATTGTGAAAGCAGAATAACATATAAAATGTGTTTCATTAAGACGGATTATATATAAGGGTGTTTCATTAAGACGGATCAAAGTCAGCAGTAAGTAAATCAGTATTATTGGTGAAAATTTACTTATTTCTCTATTAGATCATGTTATTTAAGTTCTGGCAATTATGTGTGAAAAATAATATCACCCAAATGTCCACCGATGGTCAGAATGTTTGATGACGTCTCTGCATAGTTGCTCCTCGATCTCACCAATATGCCTTATTATCTCATCCTTCAGCTGTTGAATTGTTGTTCGCTTGTTGGCATAGACCTTATTTTTGAGATGACCCCAAAGGAAGAAATCTAAAGGTGTCAAGTCGCACAATTATGGTGGCCAATTGACTACGCTGTTTCGAGAGATGATGCGACCTGGGAAATTCTCATTCAAATTCTGTTTGTACGTCTATTTTCGTAATAGGCTTCGATAACTTTAACACATTGTTTGGTTGTTAAACTTTCCAGCGTTGAAATTGCCAAAGACTTAAGTTGTTAAATCTGAAAGAAAAAGAAAAAAATTATCAGACGCTTAAACTTAATTCACATTTAAAATCGGTCCAAGCAATTGGAACACCCTTTATTAATATTACTTCAAAGCTGCTAAGAAACTCAAATTTTGTCATTAAATGACCCATAAGTAGCTGATATGCCGATAAATTAATCACTCATCTAAAAAAAAAAAACATCTAAAATCAGCAAGAAAAAAATGTAGGTTCTGTCATCAGAAATACATAATTCAGGATCCTAGCAACACAACTCGAAAAACATCTAATCTATCATAAGAACTATACAGGCGTAACCCTAAACATCCGCACCTAAAAACACAGAAGAGGTCTCCGTGGGGATAACCAAGAGAAACATCCGTTGGTATAAGCCACTAAATTCTTAAGTAACACAAAGAAACTAAGCAGGCCATAAGTTGGATTTAAAAAATGCCACACTAATAAAAAACGAACATATCCTATTACGAAGAAAATATCTAGAAGGAATTTTAATTAACATATATCTAGAAATACTCCAATAAACACGATTTTCCTCGGCAAGAAAATTTAATCCAAAATTAATAACGTACTAACCGTATTAACACCTGAAAAACCAACTAGGAATTTGATATACACGCACACTATTTCAACTTCTTAACATCGCGTACGTTATTTATACTTGGTAAACATATATAAATTGATTTTTTGTTCCGGTCAGTTGGGGTAGTGTGTTGATTTATGATATTTCTAACGTTACACATCATCATGTTCACAAACAGCTTTACCAAAGTGGTAGTGAAAGACCCAGACACAAAAGGAGTGTATGTGCGCGTCCACATATGTGTATGTGTGTACGGGAGGAAGTGTCTCTGACAGCGCTGGCGATAGATCTGAAAATCGTCAAGAACACTCCCACCCGCTCCTTGTTGAAAGGAACAACGCTACATATAATAAAAGCTACGGTCTCGACACCGAAATAGAATTAAAATTGCGTATGTATGTCTGCTCGAACGCATGGATGTATATCTGCGCTTATCCATGGATTGTTCATATGGATGTGTTTGTGTGAACTAAAATGCATCCACCTGTATGTATGTGTGTCTATGTGTATGAGAGTGTCAGCCCTAACAAACACAGAAGTAATTTCCCCCCTCCCACCACCAAACATAGTCATTATGTTATTATTAAAGCATAAATAGATTCAATTTTGATTTTACTGGTGTGTTGTTATTTTTGAGAATAAGGTTAGCTGTTTTAATTTTTTTTTGTAGATAATTAATTTGATTTTTTTTGTTCGGTCAATTGGGGTACTGTATTTCTTTATAATATTTTTAACGTTACACATCATCATGTCCACAGACTGAACCCCGTTTAGCAATTATCAAGGATGATTTTATTTTTTCAGTTTATTGAAGTGTGTGCGATATGTTCACGTTCTATAGAACATTTGGACAGTTTTTACATAATATGTGTCCAAAAAAGAAAGCTCTTGTTCGAACACAAGAAAATTCAAATAAAAAGCTTAATCGTAGTACCTTGTCTGTCGTTTTTAAGGAAACACACACACACACACATATATACACACACACACACACACACACATATATATATATATATATATATATATATATATATATATATATATATGAGGGTCATTCAATAAATACGGTGAATTTTTCGGTATAAGGACTTCTAATACAGATAGAAGCTTACTTTTTTATTCTTCAACGTAGTCTCCCAGCACTGTCACACACTTTTCCCATCTGTGCACAAGCTTCCGTATTCCCTCAGCGTAAAAATCTTTGGACTGATGTCTCAACCAGTCACTCAAAACACTTTTGACTTCACCGTCACTTTTAAACTTCGTGGCTGTCGTAAACGCTTTCAAGGGACCAAACAGGTGAAAGTCTGAAGGGGCAAGGTCTGGGCTGTAAGGGGGGTGAGGGAGCAATTCCCAGCCCAGCTCGTTGATGGTCTGCACCGTTTGGGCTGCTGTGGGAGGCCTTGCGTTGTCATGATGCAAGATGACTCCTTCTGACTGATGACCCCTGCGTTTGTCCCAACAGATAAGCTCAAAGTCCTTGCAATGTCATCCACTGTCACCCTTCTGTCAGACTGAATGAGGTCATTGACTGATTCGATCACCACAGGAGACCTCACTTCTGTAGGCCTCCGAGGCCTGTCTTCATCCTCAACACTGCTCCGTCCTTCTTTAAACAATTTAGCCCACTTGTAGACATTTTTTGGCTGAAACATGTGGCACCATACACAGTTGACATTCTCCTATGAATTTCAACTGGTTTGCACCCTTCAGCAACCAAAAACCTGATAACTGACCGCTGTTCAATCCTGGAGCATGCTTCTTGGTCGGCCATCTTTGTTAATCGCCAAAACTCTCAAAGTTTTTTTCATCTGCAAAAGAAATTAAATCCATGTGAAAAAGAAGTAGAAAAAAAAGAGTAACCTTCTATCTGTATTAGAAGTCCTTATACCGAAAAATTCAACTTATTTATTGAATGACCCTCGTATATATATTTTAAGACATTTTTATGTATATACATTCTTTTCATAGCTACAAATATTTAAGCTCTGTTTATTATTTTAAGACATTTTTATTCTTTTAAAATAATTGTCGGACTTTGTCCATTTCATAATGTGTGACGTCATTCGTTTACATTTGGATACGTCATGTGCAGATACAAATGTACGTGAGAGAATCAGGGAAGATTATAGTTTAAAGACAGTGAAATCGACCTTGCTAACCGAACGAGCCTCTGTGGCCCAATCGGTTAAAGGCACGTCAGGCTATATGACGGTTTCGTATAGGATACAGGTTCGATTCCTGTCGGAGAACGAATATTTTCTATGAAAATTTCTCGGATATTCAGGCCGGTAAATGTTATTAATACTGTTTATTTTAAAACAGAGTATTTACTTAAATATTTGTATCTAAAAAGAATGTATATGTCTTAAAATAATTTTCGGACTTTGTCCATTTCATTTTTTTTATTTTATATATATATATATATATATATATATATATATGTATATATATATATATATACGCGTCATTTGCATTTCTATCATTCAGACTGAATGTTCTGTGTGATTCTCTTCTTAAATAGGAATCAAACCTATCCATTTCTTTTGCTAAATTAGCGGCACTAAAGTACGCATGCGTCAACGTGTATTACTTTACAAAATGGAAGCCACCAGAAGAACGTTTATTGGACCATCGCAACCATGGCTCTCGCACTAGTTTCGTTTTTTTCTCTCTTTTTAACGCATTACGACATTTTAGCCTTCATTACGTCTACGCATGCGTATGTTCAATTTCGACATGTTCTTGCCATTACACACACACACACACACACACACACACACACACACACACACACACACATATATATATATATATATATATATATATATATATATATATATATGCAGTTGTGTGTATGTGTACGTTCGTGCGTGTTTATGTAAAGAACTTTCCATTTCCCATTTACCATTTTGTTCTATTTTGGAATTTTTTTTAATTCTTACATTTTCATAACGAAAAAAGATTCCTACAGAGACATTTTCGGCGTCTGTCGCAAAGCACAGATAACGAACCCATCGTCAGAGTACATGGTTCAACCTGTAATGATGCTGGTTGCTTGTCGAGGAAAAATGGATGACGTAAGTGCGTATTAAATTTATCAGATTTCACGGCCTAAAAAAAAAGGACATATGAAACTCTCACCTATTTCAACACGCCAGGCATATCCAGGCGAAAAACTTGTAGTGCATTTAATATTCATCGTTTAAAGCAAGTTAATACAAAACATTACAAATAAGGCACTTTATCTATAGCAGGAAACATCACTATATATAATAACAAATCAAGGCAAATATACAGGTGATAAAAAGGAAGAAAGCACACTGTATTCAAACCCACACTTTCTTTAGCCGGAATTTTTCTCATTTTTTCTCATGCATAGGCAAACACTAAGACAAATTATGTGTAGACCGAAAGATGCTTTTTTTTTTTTAAATTATGCTATTTATTATCAAGGAATTGATAGTAAGTTAATGCCTCATTAAGTTATGTTAGCGAAGTGATTTCGCCATTAATCACATTAACATTGATGTTTAATTCTTTGAACAAATTGCTTCTTTAAAACACCTACAGTGAAATGAAATTAATATGAAAAGCTAGAATATGTAGGCCATTAAATGACCCATGTCCTTTGTACATACATGAGAAACTATATATTACCAAGTTAATAAAAAATAAATGTTTACTGAATCAGAGAAATAAATTAGCTATTTTTGCCGTCATTGTCATAAAATTTACTTAAATGATATTTATATATAAAATTTAAAAAATATGACCTATACATACTTATACTTGATATGAAAAACTAATTATACATACTGTAAGTAATTCTAATACATTTACTTGGTTTTAAAAAGAAATATAGTCTATTAAAAATTAAAAGTGAATTCTAACCTAAACATCCCCCCAAAATCTTTGAGTATACAAATAGAAAAATGCCGTAAGAATTTTTTGCCGTTAACAATAAAATTAAAAAAAAACCCCAGACGACATGCATTTAACGGATGTCAGAATTCGTTGAAAAATACATCCCTACCCATCCCTAAATATAATCCCTTTTTCGAACGTAACTAATAACTGATACAACAAAAGTTAATAAAAATGAACATGCTACCACCCCTTGTCTGGATGAGTGGATTTCTCTGTATCCTTGGAAACAGTGAATTATGGATTTTTGCTGTCTTTAAAACTCAGTAAATTTAAAAATAAGTTACTCAAAAATTCGCTTGAGGATGAAATGGAACTAATGTTTTTAATTTAATTACAAAATTAAATTCGAAGATTTTAGCTTCCATTTTTTAAACATGGTTATTACTGTGTAGCGAAAAATAAAAATATCTATAAGAACACTGGATTATATATCTTACTGTTCTTTCTTTATATATATATATATATATATATATATATATATATATATATATATATATATATATATATATATATATATTGAGAGAGAGAGAAAGAGGGAGAGAAACAAAAGGAAAACTTAACTTGACTCATTTCATCCTCTGAGGGACTTTGTCAAGGTAAATGCAAGGATTTTATTTTTTAACAAAATATTTATGTACAAGAGTAAAATTGATGGTGTTTTAAATTTTTTAGGTATAAGAACGCTTATATATATCCATCGTGTTAGTTGAAAAGTCAGGTAAATTATGGAGGACATGAAGTGACACAATTTAATGTCTAATAAACGAAAGTGAGTAAATGATTTTTCGCTTTTTATATGCAAATTAGTATTTAAATTTTTTTAGTTTGGCATTAATTTTTGCCTTATATTTTAGAACAACATATCATATAAACTTGTGTTATAAACATATAATATAAATTTGTGTTATAAATATATAATAAAAAGTTGTGTTATAAATATATAATAAAAAGTTGTGTTATATATTTTCAATGGCATATAATAGAAACTTAGTCTATAAATATAATATAAATAATAATAATAATGCATGATTGCCTGATTGATTCGTTTTTACGGTTTATCAACCTTTTGCAGGTTTTTTAAAGCCAGAAAATATATTTATATTTTAAGAATATTTTTTGAGATAATAATTATTTAGTGATAAAGGTCCTACTAATTGAACAATAAATTTGGGGAAAATAAGTGGATTCATGCCTTTCTCAAGTTTATGTGCGCGTAAGTGAATAAAACGAACTCAACGGGAATTTGAACTCGGCTCTCCGATTAAAATTTCCGAGCCGTTATCCACTCCACAACCAATGCTTTCACGCTAACAGCACTTGCTATTACCAAGCGGTCACCCATCTAGGTACTGATCAGGCTGGGCGTTGACTTAACTTTGGTGATCGTACGGCAACCAATATTTCAATGTGTTCTGGCCGTAAGCAAATAATAATAATAATAATAATAATAATAATAATAATCATAATATAAGCATTTCTTTTTTTAAGCAATTGTAAATATTCTCTTGACTTGTATGATCCAAAAATGAAAGGAGAGTTAATTTAAAAATGCAAATTTTCAAATTGTTTTCGTCATATCTCTGCCATTTCAGTTACCGCTTTCCAACTCTGAAAGCGACCTTTTGACAACTAACTTTGTCTTCATCGATTTCCTGTAATGCATCAATGATGAAATGCTACAAAATGTTCATATCTGGAGCTTTGTGAGAAAGTATTTTGACCTTTACAATCTACCGTACTTGAGGAGAAGGTTCCGTGACCTTGGAAACCATTCTCTTGTATTTGGATGATCAATTTATTTATTGGGAAATATTTTTTTTTTATTCAGGAAAGAACCGCCTATTTTAATCCTCAAAGAAAAATACAAATGCGTAAATATATTTGAAGCACAAATAAACCAAACGCACACACTACACTTACACACACACACACACACACACACACACACACACACACACACACACACACACAGACATATATATATATATATATATATATATATATATATATATATATATATAGATAGATAGATAGATATAGATAGATAGATAGATAGATAGATATATAGATAGATAGATATGAACAAACTGGAAATGATAAACAAGACCAGAATGGCATTGGTAGTTAGCGAGCAAGATAGATAAATATGAATAGACAGAAATAGATTGTTAGATATATATATATATATATATATATATATATATATATATATATATATATATATAGATAGATAGATAGACAGATATGAAAAAACTGAGATAGATATGAACAGAGTGAGATAGATAGATATTAACAGACTTAACTAGATAGATATGAACTGAGATCGACAGATATGAACAGATTGGAAGACAAGACCACATTGGAGGTGACAGATAGCGAGCTAAATAGATAAATAAATATGAATAGACATATATATATATATATATATATATATATATATATATATATATATATATATATATATATATATATATATACACGCATACATACATAGATAAATCGGAAAAATCAGAAATAGATATGAACAGATTGAGATAGATAAGAATAAACATAGATAGATAGATAGATAGATAGATAGATAGATATGAACAGAGTAAGTTAGAGAGACAGGTAGATATGAACAGTCTGGGATACATAGGTATAAAACATATGATACATGAAAGCTAAAACGGAAACAACTCAAATTTCACGCTAAAATGAACGATCGTCAGTTCAGGTTCAAACGTTATCATGTATCGCTCGCAGTTTAAACCTTAAATGTGGTGAATTCTTCTTTTGACGAGGGGGGGGGGTGAGTGTCATCTAAGTATCGCTTTTTTGACAATGTTAAACAAGGTCCGGGATCCACTGAATATAGAGAGTTACAGAGTAAGAGGCACGGTTTATGCGGATATGTGGAGAAGATGACGGTTACCCCTGGACTTGAATAGGTTAAGATTATAGTGATCGCAAAAGAGCCCTCCTGGGAGTCGGTTCCCCATAGCAGCGACTCGTGGGAAAAAGCTGCCCGAGTGGAACGCGCATCTCACCCATGGAATACGAAGCGAATGAGGGTGGTTCGCTTGAATATGCGTGGCAAGGCGGTTCTTAGCCACGAAGGTTAGGACTGGTGGAAATAAGGAATGTAATTTGTCTGAAACAGTGCGAAATAGCGATGTAGTGGAAGGCAGGCGACCCTGTCATCTAACGTTGAAGAGAGGCGAAGATCTTCACCATAAATATTTTTTACGGCACTTTTTCAATAGCCACCAGCCTCGGTTCCGGAACATCAAGATCGCCATCTTTTTCACTCAATACAATTTGTCTTCATTTATGTTTTATAGATTCACTTTTAATTGACAACTTCATCATAGTTGGAGTTCACCAACCAGGACTGTGATTCGATATATATATATATATATATATATATATATATATATATATATATAATTATTTATTTGAATATTACAACATAAATATGTTATAAAATCACGACAAAAGTAGCCATTTTGTTTCAACACTTCTTGTGTCTTGTCAAGTGATAATATAGAATATAGAATAAATGGTTTTAAAAGTTTCAAATTAATCAACGATCCTTAGCTAAGAGTAAACGCTAGAATAGTCTACCCCAGTGATCATAATAAAGGGTTCAGTTCGAAATTCCAACCGCCTGAAGAAGGCCGGAGCGTACAACGGCCGAAACGTTGTGACAAATATGGCGTCAAAGATGAGGACAATAGTCCGACTAATGTAAATACTGTACATAATACCTCATCTCAGAAATATAGACATATATATATATATACATATATATATATATAATTATTTATTTAAATATTATAAGATAAATATGCTATAAAATTACTACAAAAATAGCCATTTTGTTTCGACACTTCTGGTGTCTTATCAAGTGATGACATTGAATGTAGAATAAATGGTTTTCAAAGTTTCAAATTAATTAACGATCCTTCGCTAGGGGTAAACGCTGTTACATAAGCTAGAATGACCAATCAAAATACAAGTATAAGCACTCTTTTAAGAATAATAATTGTTGATTATTGGAATTTATTCCGTATATACCAATCCTATACTTGGGTATATATATATATATATATATATATATATATATATATATATATATATATATATAGTTTATGAAAAACTAAATCAGAGCTAATAATCTAAATAAAAACAGACGACTTTAAGGTTCCATGAAATAAATTATTTCACCACAGCCCTTTTAAAGGACTGTGGATCATCAGACTTTACATCCCAAGGTTGAAACCAAAAATGAAAAGAAATTTACACACTTTTGACGGGCAGTATTATGCATATGTAAATTAACGAAGTGATGGGAGAGAGAGACATGACTGAGTTAGATGTAATTTAATATTTCTATTTTTTCATACTTAATATTACTTGAGGAGGTCCAGACGTTGACACATTTAATCGGTTAACTTAACGAAGGTTATATATTGATATAGAAGGGGGAGAAGAGAAAAAAACCTAAAAAGAGAAAGAGAGAAGAAAGTCATGAGAGAAGGTGCCACTGACTTTCTTAGGAATGAACGAAGTAGACGCTGTCGTTTTGCTTTCCTTTGAAAGTGTTATTTTGGGGGTTTATAAATATTATAATGTTTGATATAAATTTGAATGTTTAAACAGTCTACAAGGAATTTAATTTGAAGTTTCTTAGCGATTTAAGTATTTTTTGAAAAATTTATTACACAAATATTTTTGGATTTCATATGAAATACTCGATTAGCAAAAATATTCATAGAATGTACATTAATATATATATATATATATATATATATATATATATATATATATATATACATTAATATATATATATATATATATATATATATATATATATATATATATATATATATATATATATATATATTGAAACATGTTTCGTTGAATAATTTATTCTCGATAAGATCATTTCATATCTACGGATAAGCTTTTTGTATCATTATTAAAAGATGAGAGGAAATCGCCTTGTTGATACATATAATATTTTATTTCCGAGTACTTTCGACATAGTAAAATGTCATCGTGTAGTGTTCATTGTTGTGAAAGAGCAAAAATTGTCGTGGTCATCTGTAAATTAAATTTCTTATATGTGGAGTTAGAAATGCTATCATGGCCTAGCTGCAGGCACTGTTTAAGGGGGGTAACTAGGTATGTTGCGGAGAGATTAAAATGCGTACAATAGATTAGTTTGAACTGCCAAGGTTTATACTAGTAGTTCTTTCCTTTATTTTTCTACTACTCATTTCGTAAAATCTCTCGTCCTATCGAGAATAAGTAGACAGAACATGACCAAAATATTCAATGAAACGTCTCAATAAAAACATGCTTCTGAAAAATATGCATATATATATATATATATATATATATATATATATATTATCACCCCCAAAATTCAACAAATAGCCTCATCTTTCCAAACAAAAACAAAACTATTAAATAAGCTATATAAACACATTTTGATTACGTTAATAAAAACACCGATCAAAATAAAAATAATAAATAAATAAATATATAAGATAAAAAATAAAAATAAAAATAAATAAAAACAAGCAAAATAATTTGACCCAAATAGATAAACAAGTAAACGACTTCCGGTAAAATAGCCGCCATAATAGACTACTCACAATAAGCTATATAAACAAATTTTTACTACATTAATAAAAACACCGATCGAAATAAAAAAATAAAAATAAAATAAATATAAAGGATAAAAAACAATAATAAAATTAAATAAAAACAAGCAAAATAATTTGATACAAATAAACAAATAAACGACTTCCGGTAAAATATGCCAAAATAGACTACTCACAATGCACCACTGACCCGTATATATAAATAGCCGAGAAAAATAACAGCACTCGTGGCCTGACGATTGCATCTAGCATGAAACAGGCTGTCGCCTCAAAGTGTTGACTTCTATGTTCACTTTTATATATATATATATATATATATATATATATATATATATTAGAGTGTGCAGGTTATATATTATTTCATAAGTAATTTATAAAAAGAATTAATTAACTTATATAATTGTTGTGTCGTGGCACAATAGTAAAAAGAAGAAAATCAAGTCGAGGTTGGTTTAAGGAACAAGTGTATTTAACATCACAGATACAAAGGTAGGAAACGGGTACTACTCAGCTAGGCAGTTGTAGTACTGTCGCTGCTTACACCCCGGGTAGGTATTACTGGCACTATATATAGTGAGAACCGGTGTAATTCCCTTGTGTTAGAAAGGCCGGTGTAACACCCCCCCCACTTCGAAAATATCCCGTCTGGGGATTAATAACGTTTTTGTTTTGGGTTCACCCTAATCAACTCCGTTGATTTCCGTTTTCTTTTTGAGCTCCTATTCTCAGGAGCTGTCTCTGATCTGGGCACCTGAAAAGTATCAAACACTGTGTCCATGATGTCCTCCTCGGGCGATCTGGTCACCTCACTGTTCGAGTATCTTTTCCGGATTTGGTTAGTGTGACGTTTGTGCACGAAATCTGGTCCCTTAATCATATAGACCATGCTGCCTATTTGTTTCTCAATAGTGCCGGACTCCCAAAAGGTCCTATTATTTCTATGAATCTTGTAGAAGACACTTTCGCCAACTTTATACCGTTATTTTGTTATCGGTTTTTTGAGGTTTGGCCTATCCTGGTTTGGTAACAACTTGTGGAAAATTGATCTGACCTTGCGTCCGAACATGACCTCAGCAGGTGTCTTCGACGTTTCGATGTTTGCATTCGGAGTGACCCTGTAAACTTGTAAGAACTGTTGGATTGACTTATCCGTCGGTGATCCACTAGCTTTTCTCAGGGCTCTCTTGAACGTATCTACGAATCTCTCCGCTTGCCCATTACTTCTTGGGTGGTATGGTGGAATGGTTATATGCTCGATTAGATAATCCTCGCAGAGATGTTTAAATTCGGTAGACGTGAATTGCGTTCCATTGTCTGTGACAATGCAGTCTACAACTCCAAACCTAGCGAATAGTTCATACAGGAAGTTGATAGTTGCCTCGGATGTGGGGTTCTTGCATTTCAGTACTTCCGGCCACTTAGATAGACTGTCTATAACAATGAGATAGTAGAAACCATCTAACGGTCCTGCAAAATCTAAGTGAATCCTCGACCAAGGTCGGTCCGGTTTTGCGCACGATCCGAATTGAGTCGGAGGAGCTTTCATAGCTAATGCGCATCCTCTACACTCCCTGACTTTTTCTTCTATATCCTTATCCATGTTTGGCCAGAAAACGAAAGAGCGCATAAGGCTTTTCATTCTTGATATGCCTGGATGTCCTACATGGAATTCCTTGAGCATTCTTTTCTGTAATGTCGTAGGAATTACGACCCTGTCGCTATATAACAGGACGTTATCACAAATTGAATAAATTTCCTCATCCAGTTGGTTACTGTTGATTTTTTCTTTCGTGCTTATAATAAATTCGTCCACCTCTGCCTTACTCTTAATCTCATCAAGCGTTACTGGAAGTTCTCTTATCGTGTCACATAAAGTATTTTTTACTTCAACTTCCGCTTGAATGGCTGCTATTACCATATCCTCCAATGGTTCTGTCTGCTTAGGTATTAACCTTGATAAGCCGTCTGCATGACCAAGTTTTTAGATGGTACATACTCCATTTGAAAATTGTAATTCAGAAGAATGATACCCCATCTTTGGAGTCTATTCGCCGTATGTTGTGATAGTCCCTTTTTCGATCCAAAAATCGTTAGTAAAGGTTTGTGATCTGTTTGTAACAGAAATTGTCTACCGTGCAAGAAACGATGAAATTTCTTTACTGCGAATATAATGCTTAGCGCCCCTTTCTCGATTTGCGAGTAGTTCTTTTCGGCTGGTAAAACTGAACGGGATGCATGGGCTATGGGTTTTACTTTTCCATCATCCATTTTGTGTAGTATGCATGCTCCTATGCCATAGGCACTGGCATCGCTTGCAACTATAATATCACGCTTGGGATCATAATGTGCCAGAAACAAGTCAGACGTTAATATATCTTTAATTTCCTGAAATGCTTCTTCGCACTCTTGCGTCCAGACCCATTTTTGGTCCTTCCTTAACAGTTCATTTAAGGGTGATCTTAGTTTATGCATATTTAGCACATAATTTATACTTTGTAATAATTCGCCAAACCTAAGAAACTTTGTAGAGACGCAATATTTTCTGGAGCAGGCATGTCCCTTATTGCACTCGATCTATCTGGATCCGGCCTTCTATGTTCATCGATGATTTGCCCCAAGTATTTTATTTTTTCCATGAAAAAGTACATTTTTCCTGTTTCAATTTAAATCCATAATCCTGGATCCTTTTGAATACTTGGTTTACATGAGCTTTGTGTTGTTCTTTGCTAGCGCTGTTCATTAACACATCGTCCAGGTACCCTACTGCGAAGTCCAACCCACTCAACATCATGTCCATTGTTTGCTGAAAAATCGCAGGGGCAACTTTGACGGCAAAAGGAAGTCTGTTAAACTTGTACAATCCCTTATGGGTATTGATGCATAGCAGCTTTGAACACTCCTGATCGACTGGGATTTGTAAATACGCGTCACTGAGGTCGATTTTAGAAAAATATTTCCCTCCACTCAGTTTCGCGAATATTTCTTCAGGGCTCGGAAGGGGATAATGGTGATCCTTTAATGCATTGTTTAAACCTGTTGAGAAATCGGCACAAACCCTAATCTCCTTGCTCTTCTTTTTGATGTAAACTGTTGGCGTAGCCCACTCACTGTGATCAATTTTTTCGAGGACACCCATGTTTTCGAGTCTTTCTAATTCACCGTCTATTTGTTCTATAGCGGCGTATGGAACATTTCTTTTCTTTTTGAACACTGGCTGTTCATTTTCTTTGACTTCAAATTTTGCTACCGCTTTTGTACACCTTCCAAGACCGCCTGTAAATACGTCTGGTAAATTCTCTTTTAACTCCTTCTTAAGTTTTTCTGCCTCCACATTTGAATCCTCAACTTTTTGACAAAAAGAGCTTAAAGGCAGATCCAATAGTCTAAATTTTTCGAACAGATCAGTTCCAAAGAGGTTATTTGATTTTCGCATGACAAAAATGTTTGCTTTTTCGGTCTTATTCTGAAAAGAAATATTCGTCAATAATTCTCCTTCGAAGGTGATTTTTTCACCACTGACGCTTCTCGCCGTTTTATGTGATTTAATCATAGTGGGTCTCCCAAGCTTCTTCCATGTCTGTACATTAATGATGGAAATATCAGATCCACTATCAAGCTGTAGTCTTACTTTCTTTTAAACATTTTGACCTGTACAAATTTCCGGATATTTCGTTCCTCAGGTTCAATTTTCGTGAGTTTAATGGATGTCTTCATTTTACCAGATTTTTTCCTACATTGTGATGCCTTATGCCCCTTCTGGTAGCAGTTGTCACATTGTTTGAATTTGTAGGGATACTCATTGTACCAATGTTTATCTCCACACCTCCAACACGGTCCAGGTGGATCTTTTCCCTGTTTTTTCCTCTGGTTATTTTTTGAAGTTAAATTTTTCTTCTGATGGACCTTTTTAATGTGCGATACTCCGCTTTCCTCTATGTCACGACTGTCCTGTTTCAACGCAACAAACCGTTCACAGTCTTCCGCTAAGCTTTGTAGTTTTAAATTCGGCTCGTTTTCGAGTTTATTTAAAACACGACGCCTGATCTCAGCGTCTTTACCTAAAACCAGCCCTTGCACAAATATTAAACATTTAAAATTATCTGATGATAATTCCTCCAGTTTAAAGTCGTCGCAATGCTTGTTTACAATACTTGCATAAGTAGTGTAATCATCTTCCTCTCTTCTAGTGACATTCATACACTTATATCTCCTGTGAAAAAGAGAAGTTTTTGTAGAAAACAGTTGTTAGTAGAGTAATTGTCTCTTGGAAGTTCAACTCACTGGTCTTTTTTGGAAGGATAAAATTCACGAACTTTGTATGCTCGGCAGTTCCCGATTTTCTTAGCAGAAACCTAACTTTTTTAGCGTCTGTCCATGTACCGCAATCCGATACAAAAATATCCTCATATCTTCTATAGAAATGAGCAAACGTGACATCGTCTTCTGGATTATAATTGAAACTTTCAATAGTGTTCCACACAGCCGTCTGGGAGAATGCGTTATGATTCTCGTTTGCATTCGTTAACTGTGTTGCCTCCAGAAGTTTCCTCTGTTCCTCCTGTGTTTTCATAAAGATTTCTTCGACGCGTTTCTGTTGTTGTAACAGTCTTTCTTCAAATCTTTCTTCCTTTTTTCTTTGGGCATTCTGTTGCTCCAAAAACTCTTTTTTAAATTTCTCCTCACTTTCAAGTTGTCGTTGAAGTTGTTGATTTTGCAACGCGAGACTTTGTTCCGTTTGAAATTTGAACAATTGAAGAAGAGACTCTCTTAATTCTGCGTCCATGGTACGAATTCAATTTACGAACCATACAGTTTACACTTGTATTAAAAAATCAGTTTTCCCAAGGCTTGCTTAATAAAATTAGTTTGCTCAACTAATACATAAACAAGAAATATATTATTTCTTAGCCAAAAAGTCAATCCAAGTTTTCCTTTGTTACAAAAAAACAAAACATTTTGCAAATGTCCTTTGTTGCATGCGGTATTTCTCGTAAAAAAAAAGTCCGTCGCTTTAAGGAGTGTCGACTAATGGGAAAGTCACAATTTTTTTTTTCAACCTCTTTGTGGTTTTGCACGCTCAAACCCTCGGTCACGATGACTTCTGATATCGTGTAGCATAGCCATCGATGGCTCTCAAGTAGTTCTCTCTAACCAGTTTAACTTACAAAGCTTGAGTCAACTCATGGTACCATTTCCAGGCAATTTTCAAAGGCGCAGCCCGCTTGCACTGACCGATAACATCAAGTGAAATCACCTTCCTGACAAATCGACCATGCCGAGCTTTTGAGCGTTTTTAACCACTCATCCACGCACCCATATTATATATATATATATATATATATATATATATATATATATATATATATACAAACAGGTTTGATTAAATAATTTAGACATATCATATTGATTAGTTTTCGTAGTGATCCTTTCAATTTTTTGTTATACATAGAAAATTGAGTAAGAAAAACACCAAAATTTTCTTTCGAAAACATGTATGTGTAGATGGATGCGAATATGTTTACGGATGTAGGTACTTATGTGTATGTGTATATATATATGTGTGTATAAAAGAATGTGTATGTATGTAGGGATATGTATTTGTGTACGTTCTCTAGTTCTCCCTTCCTTTCTCCTCTTTCCTTTCTTTTTCCTTTTTCCTTGCCCCCCCCCCCCGAAAAATCATCTCCAATCCCTTCACTTGTCCGGTGAATAAGAGGTCATTGCTACCATCTCATCACCTAGAAACATACCCCCCCAATTACCTCTTTCCTTCCTTTTCTACTTTTTAGAAATATTTTTTTAAAAATAACTTCCGTTAATTTTGCTTTTAGTTTTTCGTTTGATTCCTGGAAGAATTTTTTGAATCAATTCATTGTTTTTAAACGGCCAGGTCTGACGGAGCGAAATCGAATTCTCGAAATAAAATATTACTATTGCTTTCTGAAGTCTCCGAATTCTTAATTAATTAATTAATATATATATATATATATATATATATATATAGCCACACTGATATATAGCCACACTGATATATAGCCACACTGATGAGCTGTGAAACAGCGAAACAGTCTGTCTGTGGATGACAAAAATATTAGCTCCTGAAAAATTAATTTCGGTTGAGCCCTCTGGTTTGAGGTGTGAATTTGTAAACAGTGACTATTTAAGCTAATACTGCACGACTCTTCGACAGAATTGAGTCACTCTCAATCACTGTGTGTTTATCTGATTCTAAAAAAATAAACACTCTAAAATTCACTCTCATCCTGTACCGTACGCTGACGGCTTAGTGGGAGAAGTTCGGACTGACGCAAATTCAGTCGGGTTTCGATCCTAGCTAGAGGCAACCGGACGTCTAGCCACACTGATGAGCTGTGAAACAGCGAAACAGTCTGTCTGTGGATGACAAATATATATATATGCAAATTTCATTAAAAACGACTGACAAAGTGTTTTTATTTAGTTTTTTATACACTTTCTCATGCGATCTAATAATGTTTTTCTTTTCGGATGATAAATTATATAAAAACTGTCCGAATGTTCTTTATATCCGAGCGCTTTCGGCTATACATTTAGCCATTTTCAAAAATTATATTTTAACTTTTAGAATTAGAAATAGTTTGTTATATGTTTCATTTTTTTGTTTCAAATCCTTGAAAATGGCGAAGGTTTCGTGCAGGACCATCCATACTTTGAAGGGCCGAATACAGAGACCTGGTGCACTAAGTTCCACAAGGTCCCCAAACGACCCTCCGCAGGTTTTGAATTCAGAGTTGTCCTTCTCCTAGTTGCCATCCAAGGCTATAGAACCCAATCTGTCCTGCTATTTACCCATAGCTGGAGGGAAAAGAGGATTCATACCTTTCCCAAGGGTATTAACTCGTAAGTGAATGTAATGGACTCGATTGGGATTTGAACTGTCCAATTCCTCAATCCACACTCTAACATATATATATATATATATATATATATATATATATATATATATATATATCCATTACTCCACCGTGCCTCCTATATATATATATATGTATATATATATATATATATATATATATATATATATATATATATATGAGGCACGGTGGAGTAATGGATATATATATATATATATATATATATATATATATATATATATATATTAGAGTGTGCAGCTTATATATTTTATCATAAAGAAGTAATTTATACAAAGAATTAATTAGCAATCTTAATGTAAATCATGGCGAAATCACTTCGCTAACAAGACTTTATGAGACATTAACTTACCATCAATTCCTTGAATAATACGATCCTTATATATGAGTTGTTGTCAGATGGAATTGCCGAACCAAGTTGATTTATCACTTTTCAAAATTCAAACAGTATTCTCTCTTGAACTGTAGCATCGCGGCATCGCACGCTCCAAAACATTTAATAGCATAATTTAAAAATAGTCTTTCAAGCTACTCTACGCATATTTCGTCTTAGTGCTTGCCTATGTAGGGAAAAATTGCACCCTGAAGATGACAATTTGAAATTGTCGAAAGTACTTGGCCTGTCAATTCGATCGTATTTTTCAAGGAACTGATACTAAGTTAATGTCTCATTAAGTCTTGTTAGCGAAGTGATTTTACCATTAATCATTCAGACAGTATTCGTTCTCAAATTCCAACTGCCAATTTTAAGCATTTTCTTTTTATTTTCGTTGTTGGTCTTGTTTTTTTTTGCAGAATAATTGACTATGGACAATATGTCCCCACTTCAATTTGTGGAAGAATCATGGAGTTCTCCTTGGAATCCATATCGGAAGGCCAAACAAGGAGATTTCAGACTTCCTCAGCGTCAGCAGAAGTAGGGCGGAAAAGGTGAGCTTGTGATGATATCTATTGCCCTAGCAGTCTACATAAAACAACTGGGGGTTCGTCACCCGACGAACTGACGAAACTCATCGGTCCTCACGTGATTTTCGTGACTTTTTTTTTTTACCAAAAGAGAGAATTACTCTTTGCGTCCCTACACCATCAAACACGATAATCTCGCTCCATATCAAAAGGCTACATGAAAACTTTTATTTATTTGGCAGATCTAGTTCGGGCATTCATGAGTTTATCACGCCAAGGTCGGAAGGTCATGTGGGGATTTTGTGTCATAAAGAACCTGAAAACCAATTTAAAAAAATAACTGACAGCATCAGAGCCTCGGTTGCATAATTTTGCACATGCGCAATTCTGTTATGTTTAGAAATAAATGAAACGAAGAAATAAGTTTGCCATGCATTATCGTAAAATAAAGTACAACCATTTGAGAAAAACCAATTTCCTGTTCTGTATGTAATTGCATATGCAAAAGTGTTTGATCTGCACCTTCTTTTTTTCTTTCCTTCTTTATATATTTCTTTTTTGTCTCTTTTTCTGATGCTTCTATTGTATTTTTCTTTTTTTTCTCTCTTTTGTTTTTTTAATTCTTTCATCGTTTTCTCTTTCCTATGATTTATATTTTCCTCCTTCTACTTTGTTTTTATATTTGTTTATTGCGTTTTTACTTTTTTTCTTTCTTTCCCTATTTTTTTGTTTAGTTTCTTTCTTTTTCAGTGAGTTTTTATCTTCTGCAGATTTTTTGTCCGGTGATTCCTATCTTCTTCTTCTTCTTCTTCTTTTTTACCTGGATACTTTTTCCCTTTCAGTTTTTATTTTCTTCATTTTGTTTTTTTTCCATTGATTAGTATTTTCTTTTTCTACGCCCCTCTTTCTTTCTTTCTTTCTTTCTTTCTTTCTTTCTTTCTTTCTTTCTTTGTTTTTTTCTTTGGTATCTCTTTTCCCTTCACTTTATATCTCCTGCATTTTTCTTTTTTCTGCCGATTCATATTTTCTTTTTCTTTTCCTTCTTCTTTGTTCTTTTGTACATTTTTCCCCTTTCTATTCTCATTCAACATTTCTTTTTCTCCTCCCACTTCGTCTCCCTCCTTTCTTACTTTCTTTTCTTCTGTTATTTTCATTTGCCTCCCATTTTCCTGTCATTTTTATCCTTACTCATCTTACTGTTTTTTCGCCTTTTTATCATTTTTTATCTTCTTTTTTCATTTTTCTAAATTTTTCTTAATATGTTTTCTTTCTTCTTTATTCGTTTTATTCTTGTTTCTTTTTAAATCGTTTTTCTTCATCGTTTTATATTATTTTCTTCTTCAGCGTCCATGTTTTTCTTCCTCTGCTGTATCTCTGTGTCATTTTTTAAAATAGTTTTATGTTTTTTCTATTCTTCTTTCGTCTTCACGTCTGCGCTTCTTCATCAGCTGTTTTTTTTTTATTTCTCCCATTTCTCCTTCACCTCAATAATATTCCTACTTTCTTATTCCTCCTCTTTCTTCCTTTTACCATTCTTTCCTCTTCCTTTCCTCTCTTCTTTTTTCCATTCTGCTTTTTTCCATTCGTTCTTATTCTTCCCCTTTCTTCCTTTCTCCATTCGTTCTTCTTCCTCTCCTTTTTCCTTTTTTCCATTCATTCTTCCGCCCGTTTCTCATTTTTTTTCATTCGTTCTTCTTCCTCTCTTTTCTCCTTCTTTCCATTCGTTCTTCTTCCTCACCTTTTTCCTTTCTCCATTCGTTCTTCTTCCTCTCCTTCCTTTCTCCATTCGTTCTTCTTCCTCTGGTTTCTCCTTTTTTCCATTCGTTCTTATTCCTCTCCTTCCTTTCTTCATTCGTTGTTCTTCCTCTCCTTTCTCCTTTTTTCCATTCGTTCTTCCTCTCCTTTCTCCTTTTTTCCATTCGTTCTACTTCTTCTCCTTCCTTCCTTTCTCCATTCGTTGTTCTTCTCCTTCCTTTCACCCTTTGTTCTTCTTCCTCTCCTTTCTCCTTTTTTCCATTCGTTCTTCTTCCTGTCCTTTCTTCCTTTCTTCATTCGTTGTTCTTCTTCTCCTTCCTTTCTCCATTCGTTCGTGTTCCTCTCCTTTCTCCTTTTTTTCCATTCGTTTGTGTTCTTCTCCTTCCTCCTTTTCTTCCATTCGTTCTTCTTCCTCTCCTTTCTCATTTTTTCCATTCGTTCTTCTTTCTCTCCTTTCTTCCTTTCTCCATTAGTTCTTTTTTATCTCCTTCCTTTCTCCATTCCTTCTTATTCCTCTCCTTTCTCCTTTTTTCAATTCGTTCTTATTCTTCTCCTTTCTCCTTTTGTTCATTCTTTCTTCCTTTCTTTATTCGTTCTTATTCCTCTCCTTCCTTTCTTCATTCATTCGTCTTCCTCTCCTTTCTCTTTTTTCCATTCATTATTATTCCTCTCCTTTCTCCTTGTTTCCATTAGTTCTTCTTCCACTCCTTTCTCTTTTTTCTATTCTTTCTTCTTCCTTTCCTTTCTTCCTTTCTTCATTCGTTCCTCTTCCTCTACTTCCTTTCTCCGTTCGTTCTTATTCCTCTCTTTTTTTCCATTCGTTCTACTTCCTCTCCTTTCTTCCTTTCTCCATTCGTTCTTTTTCTTCTCCTTACTTCCTTTTTTCATTCATTCTCCTTCCATTTTCCCATTCGTTCGATGTTTCCTTTTCCCCATTTTTGATTATATCTTCTCTCTACTAAAGATAGCCAAACAAAAATAAGTTTTTCTCTACGTATTTATATCATTCAGGTCTGTTGAAACCGCGCGCTCAAACATTGGAAGCTCATTCGATTAATTCTTCCAGTCCTCCTTATTTCTTTCTTGCGGTTTTTTATGATTGGAAAATTCTGTTTTATTTTTACGTCATATCTCAAGAAGACATCATCTTTTGTTTTATGGATGTAATGAAATGGGAGGGTTAATCGAGTGGAGTTTGAGAACATCAGGTCCAAAAATCGTTTCTCGAAAACGACAAAAGGCTGAGACGAGTTTGTGTGCCGATGAGTGTGAAGGAAACATCTGTTTTTCAAATTTGAAGTAGAGAAAGCAATACGTTCGTAGTCTAATAGAGAAAAAGAGACATTCATTTTGCATAATTAAAAAGTAAAATATAAAAATAATATACGATAAACATTTCTTTTCCAACTCAAGGACACATGGCCCAGTGGATAAAGGCGTTGGTTAGATCTAGTAACTAGACCCAAAGAGTCGTGAGTTCAGTACCACGCTACAGTAGAGATGTACCAAAAACTTGGAGAGACGAGTTAAAGGGAAATAACTGAGACATCTGAGGCATGCCACGTGAAACTAGAACAGTTTCCCCCGGTGGATAAAGTGGTGTGAGTTTGGGGGAGAGGGGGTCGGTCGGTCCGGAGCGTGCAACGGCCGAAACCTTGTGAATGCGGCAATAAAATGAGTATAACAGTCTGAGTAATATATGTAACATACAAACATTTTAAGAAAATCTTTTCAATGTGAAATTTCTTTTAACACTTCTTGCAGTTCTTGGAAGTTGTTAAACCGGAAGCACCAAAACCAGTTTGTTGTGAACAATGTTGAGACTCAACTGCCTATCGACAAATTTCATCAACCGCATAAAACATAAATGGAAGACAAAAAAAGAAGGCTTACAAGTATTTCAAACAGCGTTCAAATTATTCGTTTGGGTCAGCAAAAACAGATGAATTGCAATATGGGCAGATGACGTAAATGAAGCTAGAGCTTCCTACGTAGTCATGAAGGACGTGTTTGGTCCAAATCAAAAATCGATCGAATCCTATTCTATCAAACAATGGGCAAACATCACTCACTGTTTCCATGGAAGAAACAGTCTAAAAATGAACAGGTATTTGTCGAAGACGTTATTGCATCAATACCCAAGAGACCTGAGATTCGAAACATCACTCTTGACCCTAATATAAAACCAGTGCATAAAGCCATAAAGGAAATATCATTTTCGAAAGCCGCTAGTCAGAATGGTACAGCACCCGAGATTCTCGAATTCGGTGGAAACTATTTTGTATAAAGACTCTGTGATTACTTAATGGGATAGTGGAGAAGATCCCCCATCATTTAAAAAATATATCAGAGGTTCTCAAACTTGTGTTTGCGAACACTCTACTTGTCGACCTCTCTGCCCGGAGGCAGAGGTGAAAACAAACTATGCAAACAAACCTATTAGGGGGTCTATGGGGAATTTCTGCCTGGGCCTATGCGCTCGGAAAAACCCACGTTAAACCGACCTTGTGCTACATCCCGTTCTGTGGAGAGCTCGGGTAAATGCAGATTTTAAAAATGTGTTTATCGTAGATTTTTGTCTCTACAAAAAGAAAGGCTAAAAAATTGTCATAACTCTTGGGAAATTCCACTTATTTGCATTTCTGGCAATATTCTTTCTCTTGATCTAAACGAGTGATGTTTGCCCTGGAAATGAATTGGTATTCATATAATGAGCTCAACAGGAATTACAACTTGTCTTTACCGATTTCTCAGTCCGAGCCGCTATCCATTCCTCCACCAAGTGACGCGACCTTGGTCATTAAAATCTTAACCTCTTCAAAAACGTTATCTATCCTAAATATCCTCATGAGCTTCACTTCCTCCTTTAACCGTCCTGGGTAAGACGTTAAACTACATCCGCGTCCTGGGTAAGACATTAAACTACATCCGCCTCCTGGGTAAGACGTTAAACTACGTCCAGCGCAAGGCCTCTGATCAGGAGGTTTTGAGGAGCGTGGGACCAGCTCTTAATAGCTGGCGTTCAAGGTTCATCCTGACCGGGGTGGTAGCCCCTGTTAGGGTCCCAGCTATGGGAAAATAGTTAACTATTACCAGCAATACTTTTTTGAAAAAAGTATTAACAGCAATACAATTTTGAAGGAAAAATATTACCAGAAATAGATTTTTGATAGAACAAAATATTATCAGCAATAAAAAAATGTCGGCATTAAATAACCCATTGATGTTGATATGCCGTTAAACAAAATAAACCAAACCAATCTAAACCAAAGAATACACATTCTATTCATACGAATCTATCCTAAAAATATTGTCGGCATTAAATAACCCATTGAGGTTGATATGCCGTAAAACAAAATAAACCAAACCAATCTAAACCAAAGAATACATATTCTATGCATACGAATCTATCCTAAAAATGTTGTCGGCATTAAATAACCCATTGAAGTTGATATGCCGTAAAACAAAATAAACCAAACCAATCTAAACCAAAGAATACATATTCTATTCATACGAATCTATCCTAATAATTATGTCGTCATTAAATAACCCATTGAGTTTGATATGCCGTTAAACAAAATAAACCAAACCAATCTAAACCAAAGAATACATATTCTATTCATACGAATCTATCCTAAAATGTTGTCGGCATTAAATAACCCATTGAGTTTGATATGCCGTTAAACAAAATAATCCAAAGCAAACTTACTCCTCTAACGTCTATATAACAACTGAATTCAGGAGTTCTTTTGTTTGGATGACTCTATTAGGTTAACATTTAGTAAAAGAAGAAGATATTGTACACCTACAAAGCACATTTACAGAATATCCTTATGTAAAAGTGCCAATTCCATAGAACTATGTGAAACCACTATGCATTATATTTACTTTGAGAAAGATAAAAGTTCTTAGTATCTAAGAAGAATCTTTATTTACTGTGCCAAGAACACATGGCACAGTGGATAAAGGCGTTAGTTAGATCCGGTGTGAGTTCAATACCTGGTTAAGGTGGTGAAGAACTTGGAGAGGAGAATTAACAGGAGATAACTGATAACTGACATCCATTAGACATGGCACGTGGAACTAGAACAGTCTATCACAGCGAGCAATATAGAGAGACATAATGGTCGGAGCGTACAAAGTCCGAAACGTTGTGAATATGGCAAGGAAGATGAGGATGACAGTCCTAATAATGTAAATAATGCAAGTAATCACAATACCTCATCTCAGAGATATAGACAGATATATAGAGAGACAGACATAAAGGCCGAAGTGTATAAGGCCCGAAACGTTGTGAATATGGCAATGAGGATAACAGTTCAAATAATGTAAATAATGCAAGTAATTATAATAACTCCTAACAAAGATATAGACAGAAAAAAAATCAAGCAAATATTTTGAAGTTATTAAATAATATCTTCCTATGTGCAGCCTTTTAACATAAATCTAATCGGTCTATCTTCCTTGATTGGCTCTTGCGCCTTGGATTGAGTGAAATTATTTTATGTGTGGTGTTCCTTCAGGAAGGATGTTCGTTTTGGTTTCATGGATATCAGCTCGGAGTGAGAACTCGGATAGCCGAGTTCAAATTCCAGTCGAGTTCGTTAGATTCACTTGCGGACATATATCCTTGGGAAAGTTATGATTCCATCACTTTTCCCCCATCTATTGGTTGAATACCAGGAGAGACCGGGTTCTTTAGCCTTGTTTGGCAATCGGTCTACCGCAGAAAGAAATGGCAACATACTGCGGGAAAAAAATCTGCCTCGTCAGTCATGTATCGAAAGACGCATGATCTGCCATGCGTGTATCACAGGTGGTCCTTAACTTCAAGACATGGAATGTCATGGCTTTCCACAGCTTCCTATTCTTTGTATCTCTTACTAACGTTTGTTATTTTACTATCTCCCCCTATCACTCGCCAAGTAAGTAGCCCTTTTAGTCTCCGATATATCTTATGGACGTCAAATTTCCCAGCCCTCCTTCCTCGTGCGTCCATGAAAACTTTTGATTCTGAATATGTCTTTTTAAAGACCCCCTCCTTGCTTAGCGTACCCCGTCCGTCGTATTCTCAGCATCCTTTTGTCAAAACACATTAAACTTAACCGTCCTCAAGGTCACACTTGACAGGATCCAAAGAGTGTGAGTTCAATACTCGGTTAAGGCAGTGGAAAACTTTGAAAGGGGAATTAACAGGAGATAACTGCTAACTGATATCCATTAAACATGGCAAGTGGAACTAGAACAGTCTACCCCAGTGAGCGAAATAAAGGGTTCAGTTCAACATTACAACCACCTGAAGAAGGCCGGAGCGTACAACGGCCGAAAAGTTGGAATAAATATGGCGGCAAAGATGAGGACAATAGTCCGAATAATGTAAATAGTGTACATAATACCTCATCTCAGAAATATAGACAGATACTGAAGGGCCGAAACGTTGTAATAAATATGGCGACAAAGATGGGGACAATAGTTCGAATAATGTAAATAGTGTACATAATACCTCATCTCAGAAATATAGACAGATACTGAAGGGCCGAAACGTTGTAATAAATATGGCGACAACGATGAGGACAATAGTCCGAATAATGTAAATAGTGTACATAATACCTCATCTCAGAAATATAGACAGATTCTAAAGGGATGAAACGTTGTAATAAATATGGCGACAACGATGAGGACAATAGTCCGAATAAAGTAAATCGTGTACATAATACCTCATCTCAGAAATATAGACAGATACTGAATTCGACAGGCCTGGAGAAAATTTAGGGTCGGCTTTGTTTTAGAGGTACTGAATGATCACTATTCCTTGGCGCTGTGAATGTATGTATGTGTGATATTTCCATCGTCTGTTACAACACGACTATATTTCGAAGGATACAAGTCAGTATTTCTTCCATTGAGCTGTTTGAACTATACACCCTTGTACAAATCAATTGAAACAAAACAATTAATTCGCGTTGTTATTGACTGTTTTCATATTTTCCCACTGAAACATGACCCAGTGCACATGTTAGTACTTTGTATGTCTATTCAACAAAGTCGTTCCTTGCGGATTGACCACAGATTCTTGACTGGATTTAAAACAGAAGAGTTTTGGGGCGAGTCTAGTACTTTGATTTGTTCACTTCTAAGGCTTGTCAGTGTGTTCGTGCAGCGATACAATTTTCGTATGCTTCCTTGGAGTAACTTCTATCACAGACAATAGCCGTAGGACAACTAATCGACAGTCGAGACAATATCAACAATCGATCAACACCTGTAATAGTTCGTCTTTACCTATTTTTCCTTTATTCTTTTTTTTTTATTAAAGGCGGGATATTTTTTCTGTAGATAAGGACTCCCAAAGATACCAACTCTTTGACTCCGTTCTCAGTGTTCTATTTCATTCTGTGATTCTACTTTAAGACTCGGGCATTTCTGTCGAATTTTCGATTTTAGATAAATTTTAAATTCAATAGAGAAGAACAGAAACATTCTTATCTGTGTCTTTCTTCCATTGTAACGACCCTTTCATAATTACATAAGATCTTTAGGTTGTTGTCTCCAGCATCGAACATTGTGAGCATTGACGAAGTTTTAGAGAAGATGGAATCAAAAGGAAACTTATGCTTAACATCAGGAAGAGACAGTTGAAATTTCTACAGAAGGATGCTGAGGATACCATGGACCGAATATGTGAGCATTGACGAAGTTTTAGAGAAGATGGAATCAAAAAGGAAACTTATGCTTAACATCAGGAAGAAACATTTGAAATTTCTACAGAAGGATGCTGAGGATACCATGGACCGAATATATGAGCATTGACGAAGTTTTAGAGAAAATGGAATCAAAAAGGAAACTTATACTTAACATCAGGAAGAGACAGTTGAAATTTCTACAGAAGGATGCTGAGGATACCATGGACCGAATATGTGAGCATTGGCGAAGTTTTAAAGAAAATGGAATCAAAAAGGAAACTTATGCTTAACATCAGGAAGAAACATTTGAAATTTCTACAGAAGGATGCTGAGGATACCATGGACCGAATATGTGAGCATTGACGAAGTTTTAGAGAAAATGGAATCAAAAAGGAAACTTATACTTAACATCAGGATGAGACAGTTGAAATTTCTACAGAAGGATGCTGAGGATACCATGGACCGAATATGTGAGCATTGGCGAAGTTTTAAAGAAAATGGAATAAAAAAGGAAACTTATGCTTAACATCAGGAAGAAACATTTGAAATTTCTACAGAAGGATGCTGAGGATACCATGGACCGAATATGTGAGCATTGACGAAGTTTTAGAGAAAATGGAATCAAAAAGGAAACTTATACTTAACATCAGGAAGAGACAGTTGAAATTTCTACAGAAGGATGCTGAGGATACCATGGACCGAATATGTGAGCATTGGCGAAGTTTTAAAGAAAATGGAATCAAAAAGGAAACTTATACTTAACATCAGGATGAGACAGTTGAAATTTCTACAGAAGGATGCTGAGGATACCATGGACCGAATATGTGAGCATTGGCGAAGTTTTAAAGAAAATGGAATAAAAAAGGAAACTTATGCTTAACATCAGGAAGAAACATTTGAAATTTCTACAGAAGGATGCTGAGGATACCATGGACCGAATATGTGAGCATTGACGAAGTTTTAGAGAAAATGGAATCAAAAAGGAAACTTATACTTAACATCAGGAAGAGACAGTTGAAATTTCTACAGAAGGATGCTGAGGATACCATGGACCGAATATGTGAGCATTGGCGAAGTTTTAAAGAAAATGGAATCAAAAAGGAAACTTATACTTAACATCAGGATGAGACAGTTGAAATTTCTACAGAAGGATGCTGAGGATACCATGGACAGAATATGTGAGCATTGACGAAGTTTTAAAGAAAATGGAATAAAAAAGGAAACTTATGCTTAACATCAGGAAGAAACATTTGAAATTTCTACAGAAGGATGCTGAGGATACCATGGACCGAATATGTGAGCATTGACGAAGTTTTAGAGAAAATGGAATCAAAAAGGAAACTTATACTTAACATCAGGAAGAGACAGTTGAAATTTCTACAGAAGGATGCTGAGGATACCATGGACCGAATATGTGAGCATTGGCGAAGTTTTAAAGAAAATGGAATCAAAAAGGAAACTTATGCTTAACATCAGGAAGAAACATTTGAAATTTCTACAGAAGGATGCTGAGGATACCATGGACCGAATATGTGAGCATTGACGAAGTTTTAGAGAAAATGGAATCAAAAAGGAAACTTATACTTAACATCAGGATGAGACAGTTGAAATTTCTACAGAAGGATGCTGAGGATACCATGGACCGAATATGTGAGCATTGGCGAAGTTTTAAAGAAAATGGAATCAAAAAGGAAACTTATGCTTAACATCAGGAAGAAACATTTGAAATTTCTACAGAAGGATGCTGAGGATACCATGGACCGAATATGTGAGCATTGACGAAGTTTTAGAGAAAATGGAATCAAAAAGGAAACTTATACTTAACATCAGGATGAGACAGTTGAAATTTCTACAGAAGGATGCTGAGGATACCATGGACCGAATATGTGAGCATTGGCGAAGTTTTAAAGAAAATGGAATCAAAAAGGAAACTTATGCTTAACATCAGGAAGAAACATTTGAAATTTCTACAGAAGGATGCTGAGGATACCATGGACCGAATATGTGAGCATTGACGAAGTTTTAGAGAAAATGGAATCAAAAAGGAAACTTATACTTAACATCAGGATGAGACAGTTGAAATTTCTACAGAAGGATGCTGAGGATACCATGGACCGAATATGTGAGCATTGGCGAAGTTTTAAAGAAAATGGAATAAAAAAGGAAACTTATGGTTAACATCAGGAAGAAACATTTGAAATTTCTACAGAAGGATGCTGAGGATACCATGGACCGAATATGTGAGCATTGACGAAGTTTTAGAGAAAATGGAATCAAAAAGGAAACTTATACTTAACATCAGGATGAGACAGTTGAAATTTCTACAGAAGGATGCTGAGGATACCATGGACCGAATATGTGAGCATTGGCGAAGTTTTAAAGAAAATGGAATCAAAAAGGAAACTTATGCTTAACATCAGGAAGAAACATTTGAAATTTCTACAGAAGGATGCTGAGGATACCATGGACCGAATATGTGAGCATTGACGAAGTTTTAGAGAAAATGGAATAAAAAAGGAAACTTATACTTAACATCAGGATGAGACAGTTGAAATTTCTACAGAAGGATGCTGAGGATACCATGGACCGAATATGTGAGCATTGGCGAAGTTTTAAAGAAAATGGAATCAAAAAGGAAACTTATGCTTAACATCAGGAAGAAACATTTGAAATTTCTACAGAAGGATGCTGAGGATACCATGGACCGAATATGTGAGCATTGACGAAGTTTTAGAGAAAATGGAATCAAAAAGGAAACTTATACTTAACATCAGGAAGAGACAGTTGAAATTTCTACAGAAGGATGCTGAGGATACCATGGACCGAATATGTGAGCATTGGCGATGTTTTAAAGAAAATGGAATCAAAAAGGAAACTTATGCTTAACATCAGGAAGAAACATTTGAAATTTCTACAGAAGGATGCTGAGGATACCATGGACCGAATATGTGAGCATTGACGAAGTTTTAGAGAAAATGGAATCAAAAAGGAAACTTATACTTAACATCAGGAAGAAACATTTGAAATTTCTACAGAAGGATGCTGAGGATACCATGGACCGAATATGTGAGCATTGACGAAGTTTTAGAGAAAATGGAATCAAAAAGGAAACTTATACTTAACATCAGGATGAGACAGTTGAAATTTCTACAGAAGGATGCTGAGGATACCATGGACCGAATATGTGAGCATTGGCGAAGTTTTAAAGAAAATGGAATAAAAAAGGAAACTTATGCTTAACATCAGGAAGAGACAGTTGAAATTTCTACAGAAGGATGCTGAGGATACTATGGACCGAATATGTGAGCATTGGCGAAGTTTTAAAGAAAATGGAATCAAAAAGGAAACTTATACTTAACATCAGGAAGAGACAGTTGAGATTTCTACAGAAGGATGCTGAGGATACCATGGACCGAATATGTGAGCACTGACGAAGTTTTAGAGAAAATGGAATCAAAATGAAACTTATACTTAACATCAGGAAGAGACAGTTGAAATTTCTACAGAAGGATGCTGAGGATACCATGGACCGAATATGTGAACATTGACAAAGTTTTAGAGAAAATGGAATCAAAAAGGAAACTTATACTTAACATCAGGAAGAGACAGTTGAAATTTCTCGAACACATCATGTGAAAGAAAGCTTGGGAAATTTAATACTCTTCTCAGGTCAATAAACATGGAGGAAAATAACTCATAACATATTTTTTGAGGTTGACTTAATGGATGGTGAAACAAGGTTTAGGAAAAACTATAGAAAGACGAAATTTATTAAGGGTCATGAAATTGTGAGGAGAGACATTTTTGCCTACACCCTGATGGAACAGGGCACGTAAAAGATAATGCGAATTCTTTATAGCATAATGTCAGACAAATAAGGAAAACTGTACAATGAATGAATCGTCTGAAGTTATTATGCAAATCTCATAAACCTCAAAAACACGAATTTGCTTTGAAATTTGAAACATTTTGTTCAGACGTCAAAACAAAGCTTGAGTTAAATATTTACGTTTCTATATGTTTTCTTAAAGTTATTGGATTTATTATAAAAACTATAGTCTGAAGTTATTACGGAAAAAGAGAAAACCACTTTTTTACTTTAAAAAATGTAATAAAATCGATCAACACCTGTAATAGAACAAGTAACAAACATACACCATTGTTCAAATTAATTATACAGGAAGATGTGGAAGGCTATGATCACCTGAACCCTTGTGCAAATTAATTGAAACAAACTGAATAATTCCATTATTATTTCCCTTTTTTATATTTATCCAATGAAACATAACCCAGTGCACATGTTAGTACTTCGTATCTCCTTTTCTTTGTTTCTAAATACATTTTAATAATACTTTCTACGTTGTCTAGCTTTTGGAAAATATCTTTGTCTATTCCACTGAGCCCTTGGATTTTGGTGTCAGATGTTTTCCTCTATGAATTGGAGACCTCAAAATCAAGGATGTTTAACCAATATTTAGAATGTATAAGGTGTAATATATAAAGAATAAGGCCACAAAACATACTACTGCCGCTAAACATGAATTCTACTCCTTCCGTTTACTAGAAATTGGTTTGGTTTGGTTTGGTGTTTTACGGTATATCAACCTCAATGGGTTATTTAGTATTGACAAGATTTTTATTGCTGGTAATATTTTTCTTCAAAAATACATTACTGATAATTTCTTTCCAAAAACACTTTATTTTCTAAAAATGTATTAATGTTAAATTTTTTTTTACAAAAATGAATTGCAGGTATTAAAAAATATCTTTACAGGTTCTCACCCCAATTTGTGGGGTTAACAATTTGCCCATAGCTGGGACCTTTACAGGTGCTACGACTCAGAGTCAGGGTGGACCTGGCAACACCATCAATTAACAGGTGGTTCCATGCTCCTCAAAATCTCCTGATCAGAGGCCTTGCTGTCGAATGTAGTTTATCATCTTACCCAGGGCGCGGATATAGTTTATCGTCTTACTCAGGACGCGGATGTAGTTTATTGTGATACCCAGGACGCGAATGTAATCTGAGTGTTAACTATTTGCTCATATCTGGGACCATAACAGGTGCTACCACCCCAGGTTAGGGTGGACCTTGGAACACCAGCAGTTAAGATGTGTTTCCACGATCCTGAAAACCTCCTGATCAGGTGCCTTGCAGTTGGATGTAGTTTATCGTTATACCCAGGACTCGGATGCAGTTAATCGTCATACCCAGGACGCGGATTTTATTTATCATCTTACCCAGGACGCGCATGTAGTTTATCGTCTTACCCAGGACGCAGATGTAGTTTATTGTAGCGAATGTAATCTGAGTGTTAACTATTTGCCCATAGCTGGGACCATAACAGTTGCTACCACCCCAGGCCAAGGTGGACATTGGAACACCAGCAATTAAGAGGTGTTTCCACGATCCTGAAAACCTCCTGATCACAGGCCTTGCAGTTCGATGTAGTTTATCGTCATAACCAGGACGCCTAGAAATCGGTTCGATTGAAATAAATACGATTAATTTAATGAATGCCATTGAGACTGTAATTAAATGATCAATCATTAAGAGAATTAATTCAAATGATTTATTACAAAATCGACGGTTGCATTTGAGTTTAGAAGAGATTTGTCCAAGTAAGAATTGATTGTGTTTTGTACATCTCATATTCGTTTGGCCGTGTGGTTAGGACATTCACTTTCTGACCGTGAGACCCGAGTTCAAACCTCACCATGGTCGATTTGTCAGGAATAGACTTCCTGATGTTATTAGACTGGACGAAGCTGATCCCAACGTGCGGCACCTTTGGAAAGTGGCTGAAAAACATACCATGGGTTGACGCAAGCTTTGTAAGTGAAATTGAGTTGACGGAACCTTGCTATGCTAGCACGAAGTCACATCGTAGCCGAGGGCTTGAACATGGTGGCCTTGTTGAAATTGTTGAATTATCTAGAAAACATGCTGTTTTCCAGAAACTGTAACTATGGTCTGTTCAGCATAGTGGCAGTATAAGCCATAGGAGGGCTCTGTGGGTGTTAAATAAACAGAAATGTGCCTGAGCAAGCGTCTTCAATAGGGATTGGCTAGCCGCCCTAGTAGACAGGTATCCTTGAATACGAATAGCCAGCTTTTGTATTGTAATATTTTTCCGCATATTTTAACTCATGAAAATTCTGATAGTAATGTTAAACAAAAATAGTTTTATATGTTAGTTTCCATTAAGTGTTATGAAGTTAAGCGCAGTACTAGATTGGCTGTAAGGTCTCATCATTTTTATAGTTGAATTGGTTAGATGTAACCACACTTTTTGTGGAACTCTCTTCCGGCTCCATGCTTTCCAGCCAAATTTGATCTTCAAAAATTTAAATGTAATGCCAATCATTATCCACTATTTTTTTTCGCCAGAATATAATATATTTATAGATTTATCATATGTCCATGCTTCGAATATTGCTGCCACATATGATCCGGTGCTCCTGCTGTCTATTTGGACATTCTTGATAGAATCCAAAGAAGAATCAGCAATGACCTCGTGTCTCGGCTTCAGTCACTTTCTCACCGCCGTAAGGTAGCTTTGCCTTGCCTTTTTTATATCTCTCTATATATATATAAATAGTTTCATGGTAATTAGCAACAACGTCTCATCAATTTATAATTGAATTAGCTAGATGTAACCGTAAGTTCTATGTTAAGTTTCTTCTTTAGCACTTATCGTTATCGTAATTGTCTATATTTTTGGGATGAGGGGTTTTCACTATGGATTTCGTTAATCGGACTGACTTCCTCATCACTGGGACACATGGCCGAGGCGACTAGGACGTTGAAACAGTGATTGCAAGTTCTCCCGATGTTCTGAGTTCAATCCCGAGCAAAGGCAGTGGCAGCGACAAACAAGAGCGGTGACAACGATAATAGAAGCACAGCAGCAGCAACGATGGCGTCAAGCAGTAGTAGCAGCAGCGATGGCCTTAATGGATCGAGAACATGGTACCCCCGTAACAATAAAGGGTTGGGTTCGAAATTCCAGACCGACGGTTCCCGAGTTCGAGATGCACCTGAAGAAGGCCGGAGGATCAGACGGCCGAAACGTAGTGAGGAAAGCAACCAAGATGGGGTTTATCGTTATCGGTTCTCTCTTCCAGCCCCACGTTTTCTAGTCGATTTAAAAAATCTAAAGGCAATATCGATCGTTATCTATTGTCTTCGAGATTACTCTTCAGTTCTACTCATTTTTTAATAATGTTTCCGTTTCTAATTTTTTCCCATTCAGTAAACCCTTGGTGTTTAGCGACTGCTTTGTATGCAGTTAAATGATTAAAAAAACACTTTTGCTTCCTTTGTTCAATAGTTATTTGCTAGGAATCGTTTAGTCTGGCACATACTAGCTACATTAGTAGGACACCCTGCGATGATAGAACTCATTGGAGTCTTTGAGACAAACTTAGTTAATACTACCCTACGGTAAAATGATGCTGCTATTATACAGTCTTTATGGAAACAGGTAGAAATCTAGTCTCGCTTGTGAGCGTTGTCTTTTGTTGCTTAAAATAACTTTTGACCTTTGCCATGTTTTCCTTTACTTTTAAAACAATCTTATAATTCATGAAGGTTGACGCAATGTAGTCTCCATATCAATGTGTTCTTATATTTAGGCAGCTATAAGGCTAATCTACGCATGCGCAATTTGACAGAATGTACAAAAAGATTTTTTAAAAACAATAATAATGATAATGTTTCATCTACGGATTTGAATTTCTGTATTTTAAATATGAATGATAAGAATTAAACAATCCCTCAAGTGGATGTAACTGGAAAAGTGTAGTAACACTATTACTGAAAAGGAGATCCCAGATTCGCTATTAAGATGTCTGTTGAAGGGAGAAGACACATACTTGCCTTACACATCATTCTATTTTGGGATATCTACAGAATTCATTTTTCAATTCGTATGCGGGTATTTTCCTGCCTGTATAGAAGCATGATTATTCTACTGTCTTTCGTGAATATGTCAAGGTTGCCTAGCAGATCTAACAGAACTTTGTAGCCGAATTTATCGATCGCCTTTGCGTAGTCTATAAGACGTAGGTACACATACTTCTGCAGTGGCCGAAATTATCGTTCGCCTTTGCGTAGTCTATAAACACAGGAACACATACTTATGCAGTGGCCGACTTTGTCGATCGGCTTTGTGTAGTCTATAAGACACAGATACACATCCTTCTGGAGTGGCTGTATTTATCGATCGCCTTTGCGTAGTCTATAACACACAGGTACAATTCCTTCTGCAGTGGCCGAATTTATCGATCGCCTATGCGTAGTCTATAAGACACAGGTACACATCCTTCTACAGTGGCTGAATTTATCGATCTTCTTTGCGTAGTCTATAAGACACAGGTACACATTCTTTTGCAGTGGCCGAATTTATCGATCACCTATGCGTAGTCTATAACACACAGGTACACATCCATCTGCCGTGGCCGAATTTATCGATTTGCTTTGCGTAGTCTATAACACACAGGTACACATTCATCTGCAGTGGCCGAATTTATCGATCGGCTTTGCGTAGTCTATAAGACGCAGGTACACATCCTTCTGGAGTGGCTGACTTTGTCGATCTCCTTTGTGTAGTCTATAAGACGCAGGTACACATTCTTCTGCAATGGCCGACTTTATCGATCGCCTTTGCGTAATCTATAAGACACAGTTACACATCTTTCTGCAGTGGCCGTATTTATCGATCGACTTTGCGTAGTCTATAAGACGCAGTTGCACATCCTTCTGCAGTGGCCGACTTCGTCGATCGGCTTTGCGTAGTCTATAAGACACAGGTACACATCCTTCTGCAGTGGCCGACATTGTCGATAGCCATTGCGTAGTCTATATGACGCAGGTACACACTCTTCTGCAGTGGCCGACTTCGTCGATCGCCTTTGCGTAGTCTATAAGACACAGCTACACATCCTTCTGCAATTGTATTGCTATTTCTGATAACATAAATATTGCGCTCCTCGCGCCGATGCCTTTGACGAACCCGCACTGTTCTTGTCCTATATCTGGAATGATTCTTCTGTGCCCTCTATTCACCATGATTCGAATTGTGTGTTTTGTTATGTAGCGCATTAGGTTTTTTTTTTCGTTGATGTTCCCATTCGTTTGCGACTGGTTTCTTCGGCAGTAATGTGGAAATTGATCTGCTTAGGTCATCCGGTGTATCACCATTGTTGTATCATTTCTGTAATCTTGTCTATGCCAAAATCGTCTAAGGCGACCAGCATCTCTTTTACAATTCCGTCTGGCCCTACCACTTTGTTTCTGTTCAGTTTGGCCATGGCAGCTGCCACTTCGATTTTTAATATTTCCGGCCTGTTGGTATTTCTCTGTATTGCTAGTTGTTCTCTTTCGTCGTTGAAGGAATTTCTGATATATTCGATCCAGCGCTGAAGAGTTTTTCTTCCTCGAATATGAGCGTTCCGTACTTGGATTTTATGCAATCTGTTGATGAGCATGTCTTTTGTCCTGTTAGTTCTTTTATTTTTTATGCAGATCGCCTTTATGTCTGATACTTATTCTCTCTATTACTGCAGATTTTTCGTTGGGCCACTCCTCTATAGCTTACGTGCATTTGTTCCTTATTTCCTTGTGTAGTTTTCTGTATTCCTTTCTATGTCTTGGCATTATTTTCTGTCTCACTGGCATCATATCGAGAACCTCATTTGTGATCCATTCGTTTTCTTTTCTTCTCATTGTTTCCATTTGAAACTATCAAAAAGAGCAATCGAGGAAAAACGAACGGAAGTGGCTAATCAGAATTTCCATTAGGGAAACTTCCGTTATAATCACATTATAATTTCTTGTTTGTTTATCAAATATTGATTAGGTATGATACTAGTTTTCCCCCCATCTATGGGTTAATTTGTAAGACTTGCATCATTAAATCATTATTATTTCCCCTCCAAATTCTTACAGTTTATATCTGTAATTCTCAAAATGTGTGCGTGTGTGTGTATGTATGTATGCGTTTATGTATGTATGTGTGTATGTGTGATCGGATGTTGTTTATGCGTTTCCACAGTTTTCATCCGATTTCGATGAAATTTTATTCTTTGATAAATAATTCTTTTGTGCCGGTTTTGAGTCCAAATTTTTGGCGACAATGGTTCTCCACTACTTCCTGTCCATTATAACTCTCGGCAACTTTTTACCCTTTACTATTTCTTCTTGGATATATGTCTTTCATAAAAGCTTAAATTTGTAGCGGGACGAAGTGTGATGAGGGTAAACATATATATTGTAGGTACACAAATAGATTACTACACGAAGACATGAAAAGTTACATAGTGTTTGTATGGAGAAGTAATGTGTGTGTTTTGTGTTGAGTGTTCGTACGTACGTGTATTGTCCTTAGCGTGTTCCCAGAATATGGGAAACGCAGTATGTGTGAGAGGTCACAGAGGTTGTTGTAAGTGGAAAAGGGAAAGTTTTATACCTCCCCTCTGCGCGAGGTAGCGGCCCAAGGCCTGGGTCGAAAAAGAGAGAAAGAGAGAAGGGTCAGCCAGTATTTATATTCGTGGGAGAGAGACCCCTGTTGAAGGATTAAGGAAATGAGGTGGATCTAACTCCGACAAATTATTACAATAATATCATTTATTATTATACACATAAATTTATATAATTAATTATATTAATTATATAAATTATAAATACTGATTATTAATATTTAAATTAATATAATAAATTATAATAATTAATCATAATTATAAATATAATTAATTATAATTAATTAACATATCTGGGAAGAGAACCTAAAAATGTAACCTATGTATTTATAATTCTCAGAATGTGTGTGTATGTATCTGTGTGTGTGTGCGCGCGCGCGTGTGTGTGTGTTTTGTGTGTGTACGTTTCCACAGTTTTCATCAGATTTCGTTTAAATTTTATTCGTTTGATATATAATTTTGCAGTGCCTGTTTTGAGTCCAAATTGGCTGGAAAAAATTACAACTTTGAAGGTGAAAAATCGAAAAAACTTGTTTTTTTTTTTACACTTTGCGCAAAAATCAATGAAAAAATTTAATATCTGTAAAAAACAGCGTCCAATCAATTTAGAGAGTTGACATCTAACGCAAAAGATTATTAGAATTATCAAAAAAAAAATTATATCATAAATAAAAATTATCGTATATTATTATGACGATCCATGGAAGAGGTTCCTTGCTTGCAAGATTGAGAACGCAAAAACGACCCTTTTCACTCCCATCATTCAAATTGTAACCACCCCCCACCATTTGGTGATGTGCCTCAATTGCGCTTAAATGTTGTTACTAATATTAATTTTCGGGGGTGGGGCTGACTTTAAACTTAAACTACTCCAAGTGAATGGCAAAAATTTCCAGTAATGAAACCAGTTGAAGACGGATTATGTTGCTAGTCCAAAATATTTTCTGACATTAAATAACCACCAAAGGGTTGGTAAACCGTAAAAAACAAGTCAACCAGTCAGAAAAACAAAAACGGAAATTATTTATGACTCAAACTAAGAGTTTTTTGTACATATTTTTTTCCATATACACTATACTTATTAATGAATAATGATTATGAGGAAGAAATTGACTTCAATTTGATTATAATTTCATTATTCTATCCGGTCGAAAAACTTTTGTCTATAGGATTGGAGATTATACTTATCAAAGTGCGGAAGTTATTCCGATAATTCTGTCTATTGCAAGCCTCACCGTCATTCCCCAAAATCACGTGACTCAAAAAGAAATGATTAGTTGCGGGCGGTACAGACAAAAATGTCAACTTGAAATTTTTAATCGAATCTGACATTTTCACTGACTCAGAAGATTGTGAACAGAAATACCAAAGTATAGACATTAGCAAACAATCTATCTATCCTCTTCTCCCCCATCCATCTATCTATCTATCTATCTATCTATCTATCTATCTATCTATCTATCTATCTATCTATCTATCTATCACCAGTCAGTTTTTATCTATCTATCTATCTATCTATCTATCTATCTATCTATCTATCTATCTATCTATCTATCTATCTATTCCAAATCGGTTCATATCTATCTATCTATCTATCTATCTATCTATCTATCTATCTATCTATCTATCTATCACCAGTCAGTTTTTATCTATCTATCTATCTATCTATCTATCTATCTATCTATCTATCTATCTATCTATCTATCTATCTATCCCATTCTCCGTCTGTTTATAGCTGTCTGTATATATATATATATATATATATATATATATATATATATATATATATATATATATATATATATATATATATATATATATATATATATATATATATATATAGTGTAGTGTAGTCGTTATTGGCTATTGTTGTGGGAACGGCATACTAGGTTCAAATTCTAGCCGATGTCGTTGCGTTTCCTTTTATACAAATATCATTTGAAATCTTGTGAATCCATTTCATTTCCCTCAGCTAAGGGTTAAATATGCAGAGTACTGGTTGCAACCAATCTAGTAGAAGGAAGAAGCTGAGCAGGGAATACATTGCACAGTCTGGCCCATTTTTACTGCTATCACCTATTTCGAAAAGTGAGCCCATACACAATCGTCCCCTCTATAACTAAAATCTACATGGGTGACCACTTGAAAATACAAGGTGCTCTAAGCTTGGGTGTGCGGTAGTGTAATGGATAAAGACTCGGAATCCTAAGTCGGAGATCCGAGTTCCACTTCTAGTCGAATTTGTTATATTCACTTGCAAACAAATAACCTTGGAAAAGGCATGAATTCACCTCTTCGCTCCTAGTTATGGGTTAAATAGTAAGACTTGTACCATTAGTATCGCCAAAGATTCTTACAGTCTAAACATATTTTCCAGATATAAATAAATTGCAAAAGGTTGATAAGCCGTAAAACAAAACGAATCTGTCATATCATATCCAGGGTCAAATAGTCCATTCCATTTTGGTGGAAATAACGAGACGTCTTATCAATATAACTATCCCCGAGTACCCAACTGTTATGCAATATTGGGTCTCATATATGGCAGTAGTTAGAACGTTCGCTTTCTGACCATGAGATCCTGGATCGAATCTCATCATAGTCGATTTGTGATGAAGGTGACTTCTTGATGCTATCGGTCTGGAGGAGGCGACCCCAGCGTGTGGCACTTTTGGCAAGTGCCTTAAAACCATAACAACGGGTTGACCTAAGCCCTGTTAGTGAAACTGGGTAGACGGAACCTTTGAAAGCCGTCGGTGGTTGTGCTAGCACGAAGTCAGAATTCATCGTGACCGATGGTTTAAGTGTGCTAGCCTTGTTCACTCTGTTAACTGCTAGTTAACGTGCTCTCTCCCAGAAACTGTAACTACGGTCCGCTCAGCATAGTTGCAGTATAAACCACAGGTGTTCTCTGTGGGTGTTGAATAAACACAGATGTGCCTGAGCAGGTGGGGATTAACTAGCCGCCCTACTAGACTGGCATCTTCGGATACGAGTGGCTGCTCGATTTACATTTATATGGCAGTGAATGCTGAACAATTTTTGGAAAAAGAAATCTAGCTGTACAGAAAGTTGATGAGAATATCAGGGACTTAACATGTGAGTGACGACGACTGACGAGGAACAATTTTAAGGAAAAAGGAAACAACATTCCTGGTAAATGAAGGAAATGGTAAAAGTTTTAGTTTCAAAAAGTATACGAAAAACTTAAAAATCGTCAGTTTAAATTTAGAAAATAAACGCCATAGGTTTTTTGTTTCCCAACTCCGTCATAAAATTTTTCTTTTTACCAATTCCTGCTTTATAAAGTCTCAACAAATTCCTCAAATGTTTCTTTATTCCCTTTCAACAAGCAACAATAACGCCGTCTCTCGAACATAATAGGATTTTATTTAACAGACAAATCGAATGAAACGCGGGCCTTAAAAAAAGCGTTGAAACAAATCAGTGATGACGGAACATCTTTATAAATACTAATCAATTGGGACATTTAATAATTGAAAATTAATTAGGGAACTAGCCAAGTAAAACAATGTGTTATTGTTTTACTTAGATAACACATATTTTGGCGCCTTTTTTATAAAAATATTGATCTCGAATGTATATTCCTCCCCCATCGACTTATACATGAGCATATCCGTTGGAAAAATTGTTGTAGTGAACTTGAAAATTTAAATATAACCTACCTGCTGATTAGATTCAAACTGCTGCTGCTGCTGGCTGTCATGTTTTGACTGCTGCTGTTTTGGTTGAAGACTTGTTGCCACATGTCTTTTTTTCTTTATTAGCAATTAGATGTCGAGTTAGTGAAAATAGGCAAAATATTGATGTCGAATGTTTGCCCACACTCCCTCCACATCGACTTATACACGAATATGTATTCCAAACGTAAAAAAAACATTTTATTGATTAATTATATTTGTGACGCACTTTAACAACATATGTGTGTGTGTGTGTTTATATACAAAATAGGAGACATAACCAAATATATATATAATTCTATATCATATTTTATAAACACACGCATAAAAATATATATGTATATATAATCAGTTGTATGACTATTAGTTTGTGGTCCTGGGTTTCACACTTTTGCGATCATCAGGCAATTTATCTGATGATCACAAAAGCGTGAAACTCATACCCATTCAACTTAATATGTTAGCTCTGTCACTGATATTGATCGCTTTCCAATAAGTACTGCACATACAAAATAGATATATATATATATATATATATATATATTATAGGATTCTGTATCATATTTTATACATACATACACACACAAACACACGCATATATATATATATATATATATATATATATATATATATATATATATATATATATTAAATAAAAATAAAAACAGACCACTTTAAGGTTAACCTAAAATGGTCTGTTTTTATTTTTAATTAAATTATTAGCTCTGATTTACATTGAGCTCTCTGGATTTTATCCTCCTTGGGTCTACCCATACGGATTACCTACTTTTTCGTAAACTAAATATATATATATATATATATATATATATATATATATATATATATATATATATACATTGGGTCTATTTCAGCAGGAATCTTTCGTTTATTCTAGTGTCATTAAAAACCACCGAAAATTGTTGATCACGCAAGATAACATGTTCTTTCCCAGAAATTGTAACTCTGCAGAGTTGCAGTATAAACCGGAGATGGGCTCGGTGGGTGTTTAACAAACACAAATGTGCCTGAGCGAGCGTCTGCAATAGGGATTGGTTAGCCCTAATAGATGGGTATCCTCAAATACGAGTAGCTTTATACACACACACATACACACACACACACACACACACACACACATATATATATATATATATACATTGGTTCTATTTCAGCAGGAATTTTTCGTTTATTCTAGTTTCATTATAAACCACCGAAAATTCCAATTTTAGATGTCGACTTAGTGAAAATGGGTAAAATATTGATCTCGAATGTTTGCCCACACTCCCAACGGGAAACTGGGCAGGTTGGTGGTATCCTGTATGTGCCAGGGGAGACAATGTGGTTTAGTTCTGCTACTCTGGCCTTATGACATCCGTCTCCTTCGCGGCCTACACGGCAACTAACGTGGACAGTCATACCATACTTCTATGCTTGATAAATAGCATTACATACAATTTTTTTTTTTACCATTTCCTGTTTTATAAAGTTTCATAAATTTCTTAAATGTTTGTTTATTTCCTTTCAGCAAACAACAATAACGCCATCTCTCGAATAGGATTTTATTTAACATACAAATCGAATAAAACGCGTGCCTTAAAAAAATCTTCGAAACAAATCAGCGATAACGGAATATCTTTATAAATAGTAATCAATTGGGACATTTAATAATTGAAAATTAATTAGGGAACTGGCAACTGAGATACTTGGGGAAAATGAAAAAATGCGAGTACTAGAAATCAATAATACAAATCTCGTTTAATAATTGATGTAATATGGCACAGGTTACATGCTGACTCAAAATATATTTACCAAAATGTCGCGTCAAGAAAAACGAAGTTGAAGATTGCAAATTATAGGGAATAATTAAAAATCTTCATCTCTGAATTTCATTCTATAGAAAAAGCAGAAGATCGTATCGACCGGAACAATATGCTCAACACAAGGAAAATGAAATTTGTATTCTGAAATTTTTAATTAATTTAATTTTTTAATGCCATTGTGGAGTTAACCCCACTTACCTTCCTAACTAGAAAACGCCACTAGGGGACGGTTTCTGAACCTATAAATAAACTGTAAATTTTCTGTAAACATCTTTTTCTTTTCATCCTACGAGGGGCAAAACAAACACGAACAAACTATATCGACATATGAGCAGAATTAAATACTCCCCATCTGGAGGAGAGTATTATGAAGTTATTCCCACTTACTTTCATAACATAAAAAACGCTACCAGGGACGCTTTCTGAATATTCTGAGTATTCTATAAATACAGTGTAATATTTTCTGTCATCCTCTTTTTCTTTTCATCCTAAGAGGGGCAAAATAATCATAAACAAGCTATATGGACATATGGGCAGAATAAAATTCTCTCCATTTTTGGGGAGAGTATTGTGAAGATAACCCCACTTACGTTCATAACATAAACTCTACTAGGGGACGCTTGCTGAACCTATAAATACATTGTAATACTTTCTATCATCATCTATTTTCCTCAGACACGCTAGGGTGTAGGTCTATTGTGACAACGCGTTTCTCATTGGAAAAGGCACACAAAAGATACACACACACTTTATAACTTCTACACGCATTTTACATACACAAATAATTCACTAGACTTTAAATGTTTCGTCACATACATACAAGATCATTGTCTTTGTCGCTCGTAATAATGTAACTTTTTATCTTGCTGATAATACATTATCATTTGTTTCCATATATATATATATATATATATATATATATATATATATATATATATATATATATATATATATATATATATGTTGGATTTAGTTGTTTCTTGTATTTCATTACCCGGTCTTACACATGCAAGTCCGCCATTTTTGTAGTGGGATAAACATTCCAGGAGACACATGTTTTCTACCTAAACACAATGATTTATGAGTGCTGTGAACATTTAGAGTTGTTTATATTTTGCACTTTGCTCTCATTTGAATGCTAAGAATAACATGGACAGAACATGTGATCAATGAAGAAGTTTTAAGGAAAACAGAAACAATAAAGTAACTTATACATACGATCAGAATGAGATATTTGGAATTCCTAGGATTCTTACCGAGAAAAGAAGACATATAAAATGTAACACACACAAAATATATTGAAGGCAAGGTGGGGAAACAGAAAATGACCTGTTTAATGAGTTTGTACGAACGGTTAGCAGAACAAGGACCAATAGAGATAGTAAAGTGTAAAAAATTACTTCCCCGTTCCTTGTGGAGTTACCCCACTTACTTTGCTAGATTGTTCTAGTTCCACATGCCATACCTCTTCCGGATATCTCAGTTATTTCAGTTATCTTAGTTATTTCCAAGTATTGATTCACCACTGCTGTGGCCTGGTATTGAACTCACAATTCTTTGGGTCTAATCACTGGATCTAACCAACGTCTTTATCTACTGGGCAATGTGTCCTTGAGGACATCTGTGCATGAATTGTTAGGACTTATAAACCTAATGTCTATAATTTTTTTTTACCAGTGCTCATATTGGAATTTTTTTTATTATTGCATTTTTACTATTATGCAAGTAACCATAATACCGGAGCGTACAACAGTCGAAACGTTGTGAATAATAACAATGAAGGTGAGGATAACAGTCCGAATAATGTAAATAATGTAAAGTAAACATAAAACCTCATCTCAGAGATATAGACAGAGATATAAAGAGACATAGACATAAAGGCCGGAGCCTACAACATCCGGAACGTTGTGAATATGGCAATGAAGATGAGGATACCTGTCCGAATAATGTGAATAATGCAAGTAATCATGATACCTCATTTCAGAGATATAGACATAGACATAGAGAGACATTGACATAACGGCCGGAGCGTACAACGGCCGATACGTTGTGAATATGGCAATGAAGATGAGGATAACTGTCCGAATAATGTAAATAATGCAAGTAATCATATTACCTCATCTCAGAGATATAGAAATATAGAGATTCCTGTCTAACAGGCTATTTATCCCGTAGGCAGTGCTGAGAAGAGACAGCCTGAAGTCTTTTCTAGGGGCATTTGTGCAAAAGTGAAGGTAGACGACTAAGAAGAATGGCATGCCGATTCCAATTTCGCACGAATAAACATTTCTCTGCTGGCACCGTACCTGAAACAAAATACTTCTCCAAACTTTCGGGAAGTTTTAAAAACCATGGATCTTGATTCTGTGGTAAAAATCAAGAAGGAAACAATCCTAACTATACGGAAAAGTTTCCTTGGCCTTTGAACTTCAGAAAATAAATTTAAAAGAAAATATTACACTATTTTTTCATAGATTTCTTACCTCTTTTAAATAACTTTTCTTTCAAAATTCCTAGGTAGAATCTAATCAATATCGGCTCACTTCCCATTGTCAAAACTTATTTTTCACAGGTTTAAAGCTATTTTTTCTATGTGCTGTTTCCCTCCATAACTGCTCGCCACAACGTAATATTCTTTATATTATAAAATGTTTGGTTTCTCACAAATTCCAATCCATGTGCCAGACACAAAACTCAGTTGGTAGAATTAGCAAGTCACAAGAGGCGCAAAATTTTAGATCAAAACGATCACTGCGGATAATTTCAAAAGGAAACATTTATTTGCAGTTTGCACAATTACGTAAAAAGTACAATAGAGGTTTGCAGAAAAATTTCCTTCTGTACGTCTCGAAGACAGTATAAAAATGTCAAGGATTAGCAACGAAAGTTTAAAAATACAAGGGAAGACAATGATTTTGTAAATGACAGAGGAAACAATACAAGAAGGCAGTAAATATCAAAGGTTCAACAACCTTTGAGAAAAGATGAAAAGATCTACTTTCACAGCAGTTATATTAAAAAGGGATCCTTTTCAATTTACATAGTACTTGAAAAGCTCATCGAAATCTTTTCGTTTAGGCTGTCCAACTCTCTGCGACTGGCTGGTAACTGGTGCCTATTTTAAGAGTGAGGACCTGCCTTGTTTCCTTCTCAACGGTTCGTTCCTTTCTTCTCTGACCCTCTCCTGTCCTTTCTCTGCCCTTCTGATCTATCTGTGCCCTCTTTCCCTGTCTGCCATAGCAGTCCTTTTTTTATTGAAGAAAGCACCGGCCCGAATTTCGCAAGGGCCTGAAAAACTCGTTTCCCACATACCAATGTATATAAAACCCTTTTTCCAAATTTTAAAAAGAAATGAATCAGCAAAAGATCAGTTTTGGCGGTATCAACCCCTTGAGCCTAAAAGGTCATAAAAACTTCAAGAATTTTCAACACAAACCGTCTGGCCTACAGAAGAATACACTTTTCTCAAAAACGTGTAATAAAAAACAACCTAGATGATTAAACATAGAATTTTAAGTTTTTTAAAAATAAAATGTTTATCGTAGCTCTTACAAAAGTTTGTCTTGTTGCTATCTTCCCACTAATTCCTGTTCTGTTAACAATATACACAAGCTTTTTAGGTAGCTTATTAAATGCTTTCCCCAGTCCCTCTTGTCTTCAATATGTCCTGAGAGTGTCAAATTATCTAAGCCTTCTTTCCTCATTATTCGCCCGAGAAACTTCAATTGTCTCTTTCTGATTTTAAGTAGAAAAGTTTTTTTTCATAATAACTATGCCAAAGAGTTCCGGTACCGTCATGTCCGCCTACTCTTTTACATAGTCTAACCAGCGTCCTTCTTCAACTGTGTCTTGCATGATGCCTTGAAGAGGTTGTAAGTGCAAAACAACCAACGTCTATGTACATAGCAAGGGGGCCGACAGGAATCTCTCCTCGCCATTATTAAACACCTGAAGATGTCATACCGTGTGACGTGTCTAAAACATGCCATCTTAAGATGTATAATAATGGCGAGGAGAGATTCCTGTCGGCCCCTTGCTATGTACATAGACGTTTGTTTTCTGCTCTGAGTAGGAGATGCGAAGGTGATTTCTCAAGCATTTGTTCGCGAACGCCTGCATCCCTTTTTCCATCTCAACCAGGTATCCTCATATTTCGCACGCGTAGGGTAAGACGACCAGCGACTTTATTTGTAGAGCTTGAACTTGCTTTGAGAGCTGATGTTGCTCTTCCATATCTTTCTAGTTCGCCCATCGCTGTTGGGGTTGTGTCGATTCGGGTGACATTTCTTGGCACCTACAATGCAGAAATTACGACATGAGAATGCCGGAAGACATGAGAACCAGCGTCAAAAGATCTGCATGTAGCAAATTATCTACATTATTCGGACTATTGTCCTCATACTTGTTGCTATATTTGTCACAACGTTTTCACCTTCTTGAGTTGGTTGGAATGTCGAACAGAACCCTTTATTTCGCTGACCCCACAGAGGGCGGTGATCTACTTTTTCTCTCCATATGTGGTCAGCCACGCCAGCTTTCTGGTGTTCTTGAATCCTTACCTTAAAGGGGAGGCCTGTCTTCCCTTTATAATTATTTCCACAGCTGCACAGAATGGCGTATACACGTTCTTTAGTCATATTCTCCTCCATGGGGGGGGGGGGGGGGCTCATACTCGGGAGAGGTATCTGCCAGCTATCGTCCAGTTTTTGAAGGCTGTCCGGATGTTATATGGACCGCAGATCCTTTCTCAAATTACACCTTCATTTATAATATTTATAATACCCAGAAATTCATACACAGATGTCCTTAAGGATAAAGGCATTGGTTAGATCCAGTGACAGGACTCAAAGAGTGTGAGTCCAATACCTGGTTAAGGCAGTGGAGAACTTGAAGAGGGGAATTAACAGGAGATAACTGATAACTGACATTCATTAAACATGGCACGTGGCACTAGAACAGTCTACCCCAGTGAGCTAAATAAATGGTTCAGTTTGACATTCCAACCACCTGAAGAAAGCCGGAGCGTACAACGGCCGAAACGTTGTAATAAATATGGAAACAAAGATGAGGACAATAGTCCGAATAATGTAAATAGTGTACATAATACCTCATCTCAGAAATATAGACAGATACGGAAAGGCCGAAACGTTGTAACAAATATGGCGACAAAGATGACATCAATAGTCCGAATAAAATAAATAGTGTACATACTATCTCATCTCAGATATATATATCAAATATAGACAGATACTGAGGAAATTGTCTGTTTCTTCTGCCTTTAGTCACCCCCGACAACCGAAGCTGTCTAAGTATTGATGAAAGAACATATGTCCATCAAAACTAATTGCTGTATTACTTTAAATAATAAAATCGTGACCTATCAGTGATTGTCAAAATGCAACTGGGCTTTCTGCCGGGTCTTGTAGCAACTCGCTTTTCCGATGCAATTAAATGATTGTGATTTTCGAGAAGTCATTGATGAAAGGTTGAAAGGTTCAAGAAAACAATTTTCGATTTCAGTGTAAGGTCATAATTTGAATGGTGTCTAAACCAAATATAGTAGTTGCGAATAAAGACAAACGACTTCAACCGCTGAAGCAGCAACCAAGACATGTTTCAGCAGTCAAAACATGACAGGCAGCAGCAGCAGATGTAACCTAATCAGCAGTCAAGTTAGGTTTTTAAGCTCAAACTATTGTGAGCAACAATCTTGAACGTAAATTTAAGAAAAAATTAAACTTAGTCGGGAATACGCGGTGCTGGTTGGTTGGATGTGCGGCCAGTTTAATAAATAACAGTTCGGAACGAGAACTCAGAGATCCGAGTTCGAATTCCAGTCGGGTGACTTACATTCACTTACGTGCATATGCCTTTTGGAATGATATGAATTTATCTCTTCTCCCAGATTTGGGTTAAATAGTAAGACTTGTATTAGAAAACCATAATCATCTGCAACAATTCTCACGATTCCAAAGTATGCTTCGGCTTTTATAAAAAAAAAGGTTGATAAACCGTAAAAAACAAATCAATCCATCAATCGAATCTACGTAACTTTCCACGGTCAGCTTCCAAATATTGCCTAAGGAGATAGAATTAGAGAGAACCTTGTTCATAGAAACGAAAAACCAAAGAAAAGCAGTTGATTCTAAATGTTTAATCGAACTCTTTCTCATGCAAAAAGCCAACAATCATAAACCGCGACGATATTTACGATGTTCCTGACGTCATAGATTCCCAAGTAGGCATCTACGGGGACTGTTAATCATGTTCACCGTAGTCTATGAATATAGAATCCAGCGCAGTACGTAATCTGTTCAACACTCACGAGTCAGACACTTTACTGAATCTGTCTATATCGCCAATACCACTAGCAGCAGCTCTTCCATAGTTCTTCAGTCTTCGATATAAGAATTTGGCAGTCAATATTCGGAAAAAAAAACATGGCCACCTTTATACACGTGGCACTGAATATTTTGAGCCTTCTAATTGATTAAATCTTCTATTGGTGAACTATAAAATGAGTCAGCTCATTTTGGTTGGCTCACTAGTACAAAAGGTACCCAAAAACTCCAACACGGACGACACTACAATTTACTCCTGTATCAAAAACAAATCTAGTGTTGTTGACAAAACTATTCTGGCCATTCGTCTCGAAAAGGACCTCCAATCTGTTGTGAACTGCGGCAGGAATTGGCTGGTTAACTTTAACGCCTCAAAAACAAAACTGCTCTCTATTACTCATCACAGATAACCATCCCTGCCTCCCATTAGAATGCCTGACGCTCATCTTCTCGTGAGCTCCTCTTTGCGGTTGCTCGGTCTCACATTGACTGCTGACCTGAGATGCAACAAATACATTGAGTCAATAGCTTCGTCCACTGCAAGGAAAGTTGGCTCCCTGTGCCGCACCAGGAATTTTTTCTCGCTGGAGTCGATCCTTCAAATCTACAAATCAACCATTCGCCCTTGCATGGAGTATTTCTGCCATATATGGTCCGGTGCCTCTTCTGTTTGTCTCAAAGTTCTTGATAAGATCCAGAGAAGAATATGCAACGTAATTGGCCCTGATATGGCATCTCGTCTGCAGTCGCTTTCTCACAGACGTGCCGTCGCCTCCCTCTGTCTTTTTTACAAATACTTTCATGGTAATTGCTTCGATGAGCTACTTTCGCTGGTTCCCAGACTTCATAAATTTAAGCGTTCTACTAGGTTGGCATCTCGCTCACACCCTTTCACTGTCGAAACTGTTAAATGTAACCATCTCTTCTACTCCAATAGCTTCATGTCTGGCACCTCTCGCCTGAGGAACTCCCTCCCCTAGTCCTGTTTCCCTGATAGCTATAATCTCTAACGATTCAAATGTAATGTCAATCGACGTCTCCAGATGCCTTGATCTATCCCCTATCTTTCTCTTCATCCTTTTCTCTATCACTCCTATTTGCTCTAGCTCCAAGTTTCTGTAAACCCTTGCGTGCTAGTGGCTTCCCACCTTGCTTGGGGTGAAATGCTTATAAAAAAAATATGATAAGAAAGTTTATTAAGATTTATAATTAATGTTCGGCATCTACACAAGCTTCTTGGCTGTGTAAATATTGAAGAAACTAAAAATGTTCTACGCTAGCGAAATGTCTTCAACAGAGTATAGGTAAGCGATCGATGGAGAAAGTTGGTAGTAGGTCGTGATGACGAACTGGTGTCGATGCTGGACGCCTATTTCATGGCAGGGATAATTCTGTCCACGTACTGAGAATTAGCCATGAAATAGACAGTGAAAATGTCACTTTTGTCGGGAAAGAGGAAAATAGGAGTGACGCCCATGCCGCTCTTTCCTCGGTAATGTAATTTATGATCTAAGAAAATTGAGCTAATGAAAAAGGAGGCGAGTAAATGCAATGGCGGGTAATGGGCAAGACGAAGATAAATAGAGAAGAAAAAAAAAAGAGGTGAGATGTTGCGCGTCATTCTCTGTGTTTCTCGCCTTCGGAGGGAAATGAGGAAGCGAGACAAAGATGGCGGACGTGATCAGTTAGAGTGGTTAAGACGACGAGGTAGGAAAAAAAATCAGGAGCAGCATAAAAAAAGAAATAAAAAAAGGATGAGAAAAAAGAAGAAGAAACGAAAACGAAAAAACAGGAAAGGAAAACACTCTTCCAGCATAGCAGAAGCAAAAGTGGGCCATAACTGTAGAAGTAGTAGCAGAAGAAGAGGGGGTAACATTTTCTGCAATTTTGCGTTGTTATTGTCATTAAGAGACTGGTTATTCTGTCTGGTATCCTCATAATTGTTGTCTTTATCTCGGCGTTTGGTCTGATGAGAGAAATCAAAGTTCATTATCTGATAAGTATCGAGGAAGAAGAAGAGAATTAGATGGAGATTCCTAAACGAGCAAGAAGTAGGAAAGAAGAAGAAGAAGAAGAAGAAGAAGAAGAAGAAGAAGAAGAAGAAGAAGAAGAAGAAGAAGAAGAAGAAGACGGGATAGTGACAAGAGGAAAAGAAGATATGAAGAAGCGAAAGAAGTATAAGGAGGAGGAGAAGAAGAAGAATGTAGGATAGACAGAAGGGGAAAGGAAAAGAGAAAGAAGTAAAAGGAAGAGGAGGAGGAGAAAGAAGAGGAGAAGAAGAAGGTAGGATAGACAGAAGGGGAAAGGAAAAGAGAAAGAAGTAAAAGGAAGAGGAGGAGGAGAAAGAAGAGGAGAAGAAGAAGGTAGGATAGACAGAAGGGGAAAGGAAAAGAGAAAGAAGTAAAAGGAAGAGGAGGAGGAGAAAGAAGAGGAGAAGAAGAAGGTAGGATAGACAGAAGGGGAAAGGAAAAGAGAAAGAAGTAAAAGGAAGAGGAGGAGGAGAAAGAAGAGGAGAAGAAGAAGGTAGGATAGACATCAAGGAAAAGGAAGAAAAAGAATAAGAGGAAGTAAAAGAAAGACGAGGAACAGAAGAAGGTGTGGGCAGATATAAGAAAGGGAAAAGGAATAAATAAATAAAGAAGAAGAAGAAGAAGAAGAAGAAGAAGAAGAAGAAGAAGAAGAAGAAGAAGAAGAAGAAGAAAGAATTGGATGAATAGAAGAATGTAGGATAGACAAAGGAAGAAGAAAAGGAAGAAACGATAGATATGAATACGAAGACGACGACGACGACGACGACGAAGAAGAAGAAGAAGAAGAAGAAGAAGAAGAAGAAGAAGAAGAAGAAGAAGAAGAAGAAGAAGAAGAAGAAGAAGAAGGAATGGGATGAATAGAAGAATGTAGGATAGACACAGGAAGGTGAGAAGGAAGAAACAATAGAGATAAAGAAGAAGAAGAAGAACGAGGAGGAGGAGGAAGGAAGGAAGGAGGCAGGAAGGATAAGCATAAGAAAGAGGAGGGTAGAAGAATGAGAAAACAACGGGAGAAGAGGAGAGGAAAAGAAGAGCAATTATGGATAATCTGAATGAAGAGAAAGATGGTTGTAAACGAATCATTGGGCGTGGAAGATGATTTTGGAGAAGAAAGGGGGTACAAAGTTAAGGTGATAACGAGGGAAAAAATGAGTAAAAAACAGGTGATAATGTCACTGTATTTGGAGAGCATTGCAGAAATTTGGAGGTGAAAGCAGTTTTAGATGTGCTTGCTCGCGAACATGCCCCCCCCCCACTACACGCCTCCGCTGGTTGATAAATGTAAAAATTGCTGACTAATGTAAACTAGACTGCGGGGAAGTGTTGACGTTTGTGGATCTTGTTAGAATAGAAGTCACGGTCTTCGTGCTGGGATCAAAGTGTACTAACTGCCTTCGGGCAGACAATCTACATTTTATCTCCCAATTGTCTTTCTGTCAGATCGCAACTCAGTTGTGTGTTGGTCTTCGGGCGGAGCGCAACTGAAAATATTATCAAGAAGTGCCCTGTCTTTTAGAACGGCTGCCCGCTATTTTTGGACTTGTCCCTGTTGCGCGTGCTCAGGCTCCCCACATTAAACTAACCCCGTGACACACCTCCCAGCGTGGTAAATACAAAGTGTATTAACGGCCTTCGGGTAGACAAACTAAATTTTATCTCTCAACAAATAAATCAGGGATACCTGGCCCCGATCCTGCAGTGATGGAAAGTCATTGGAATATCGATGCCAGCGCAACGTTGGTTGCTGCGGTCGGACAATTGTTAGCGTTAGTACATGTTCTTGCTCGGATTCTTAATTGCTAGTGTTCCCAGGTCCACCATGACACGGGGTGGTAGCAACTGTCAGGGTCCCAGCTATGGGCAAATAGTTAATCCCCCCAAAGGGGTCACAGAACTATGAAAGAATGAAGGTACTTTTTAATACCAACAATACATTTTTGGAAAAAAATTATTATCAGCAATACGTTTTTGGAAAAAAAATTATCAACAATAAATATTTCGTCGGCATTAAATAACCCATTGAGGTTGATATGCCGTAAAACAAAATAAACCAAACCAATCTAAACCAAAGAATACATATTCTATTCATACGAATCTATCCTAAAAATGTTGTCGGCATTAAATAACCCATTGAGGTTGATATGCCGTAAAACAAAACAAACCAAACCTAAAAAACAGATTTCTTATAAAGAATAAGTACGAATCTATTGTAAAATTCTTGTTGGCATTAAATTACCCATGGAGGTTGAGATGCTGTAAAACAAAACAAACCAAACCTAAAAAATGATTTCTTATAAAGAAGAAGTATTCTATTCATATGAATATATTGTAAAATTCTTGTTGTCATGAAATTACCCAATGAGGTTGATATACCGTAGAACAAAACAAAACAAACCAAATCAGCAATAAAAATCTTGTTGGCTTTAAATAACCCATTGAGGTTGATATGCCGTAAAACCAAAACAAACCTAAACCAAACCAAAGTACATTTATGAAGGAAAATAATATTAATAGTAATAAAATTCTTGTCGGCATTAAATTACCCGTTGTGGTTGATATGCCGTAAAACAAAACAAAGCAAACTGATCTTGCTTGCTCTCAGAATGCCTCTTGTGGGTTAGATTTTCGAAACCTTCCTTCTTTATTATGTGTCCAACGAATCGCAACTCTTCTTTCTGTCCATGGAAGCGACCCTCAAATATTCGTAACTAGCATCGTGGGCCCTTTTCTTTCTTGCTGGTGAGCATAATTTGTCTTCTTGCAATTGTTGATTACTCCTTATTCTCTCCCTTTTTCCTACCACCCTGTCACCGTGTCTAGGATGTCACTTTCCGAGTCAGCTCTCAACACAGTGTCATCTGTGTATCTTATATTGTTAAGATTATGCCCACCGATAATAATTCCTGGGAGGGTCTCCAGTTCCCGTCGATGTAGGTGACGAATAAATTTGGGGAGAAAACTCAATCTTGTCTGTCACACTTTATGTTTTTGTATAGCTAATTTATTTTCTATCCGTATGCAGTTGGTTTGCTCCCAGTATAGGGTTTGGATTATTCTAACATATTTTCCAAAGGGATCGAGTTTCCCTAGCAGTTCAAATAGATCCTTGTGCTGTACCTTGTAAGATGCTTTTGCGTAATATACAGGGTGTCCATAAAGTTCGTGTGCACTTTAAAAAATGTATAACTTTATTTGTATTTGCGATAGAAATAATCTGTAAAAAATGTTATAAAGTTTAATGTACCTATCTCTGTTTCTCTCTCTCCCTCTCTCTCTCTTTCTCTCCTTTCTTTTCTTCTCCCTATATAGTTATCTTTCTATTAATGAGTAGGCAACCACCAAATAAAATGAAAAGTCTGAACACGGCTGCTGTAAAAGGTGGATGTTTCCTGGTCACTGTGACTAGAAATATATCGAAATATCAAAAAACAAAAAGAGAATTTTGTTGTTAGCCGAAACTAAGCTTCGCGCCAGTAGTCTGTAGCCGTGACTTAAGGTATATATATATATATATATATATATATATATATATATATATATATATATATATATATATATATATATATATATACGGCTATTCTACTATATATATATATATATATATATATATATATATATGGTGTCCATAAAGTTCGTGTGCACTTTAAAAAATTATAACTTTATTTGTATTTACGATAGAAATAATCTGTAAAAAATGTTATAAAGTTTAATGAACCTAGTTTTAAGTATAGCTAAAATAACTAATGTGATTTCAGGTATTACTGTAAATCAGTTGGCAATTTTTTTCCGTGAACTGCAAAATCGTATTACCCTTTGTATTGCTAATGATGGAAGACATGTGGAAACTTAAACAAAATCTCAATAAAACCTTAAAAAATATAGATTTACTTCTTTCTAGTCCTTTTTATAAATTAGTTCATAGATGATATTATCGAGTGTTGTTTTTTTTTAGTTTTTATTAATAAGGCTTCCATTATTTGTAGCCTTTTTTTGCATGTAAATGATGCTATTATACAGGGTGTACATAAAGTTCGTGTGCACTTTTAAAAAGTTATAACTTTATTTGTATTTGCGATAGAAATAATCTGTAAAAAACGTTATAAGGTTTAATGTACCCAATTTTAAGTATAGTCATTGGATAATTCTTTACCACAATTTTGCAACAATTTTTAGATAAGTAAAAAATATTTTCTTTTTCCAGAATCAATTTGATCCATGGCTCCAACTGAGGAAAATGTAAACTGTGTCATTCGGTTGGTTGAATTGAAATCTACTATTGCTGTACAAAGATTTATATATATATATATAGGCAAACGGACGTCTAGCCACACTGATGAGCTGTGATACAGCGAAACAGTCTGTCTGTGGATGACAATATATATATATATATATATATATATATATATATATATATATATAGTGTCCATAAAGTTTTATAACTTTATTTTTATTTGCGATAGAAATAATTTGTAAAAAACGTATATAGACTTTACTTCATCTGCCCAGCAATCACTGTCATATATGAAGGTTGACATTACATAACAGATCAGCACTCATCGTAAAAGTTATGAAAATTTGAGACAAAGGAAAGTGTGAGCTATGAAGTTGTATCAGAATGTATTCAAAAGTGATAGGGACTTAACCTCCTTTTCTTGAAGATACATATTCTTAAAATAATTTTCTGAAATGTTTGTCAGAAAAAGAGATTAGGACAGATAGTGAAAAAACATAAATGAAAAGAAATTGTGGAGAGCCATGATCGTCCACGTCTTGAAGGGACATATAGAAGAAGAACGGGCATGTGTAAATGGTTGGCAGAACGGGGATTAGGAGAGATAGTGAAAAAACAAACCTTACTAAAAGCTACGAGGGAAAAGAAATTGTGGAGAGCCATGATCGTCCACGTCTTGAAGGGACATATAGATGAAGAACGGGCTTGTGTAAATGGTTGTCAGAACGGGGATTAGGAGAGATAGTGAAAAGACAAAACTTACTAAAAGCTATGAAGGAAAAGAAATTGTGGAGAGCCATGATCGTCCACGTCTTGAAGGGACATATAGATGAAGAACGGGCTTGTGTAAATGGTTGGCAGAACAGGGCTTAGGAGAGATAGTGATAAGACAAAATTTACTAAAAGCTATGAAGGAAAAGAAATTGTGGAGAGCCATGATCGTCCACGTCTTGAAGCGACATAGAGAAGAAGAACGGGCTTGTGTAAATGGTTGGCAGAACAGAGATTAGGAAAGATAGCAAAAAGAAGAAAAATACTGAGCTATAACGGAAAAGAAATTGTGGAGGTCCATGATCGTCCACGCCGTGAAGGGACATATAGAAGAAGAATGGGGTTATGTAAATTGTTGACAGAACAGGGATTAGGAGTGATAGTGAAAATACAAAATTTTCTAAAGGTTATGAATGAAAGGAAATTGTGGAGAGCCATGATCGTTCACGTCCTGAAGGGACATAGAGATGAAGCGGAGAGTTGTGTAAATGTTTGACGAAACAGGGAATCAGGAGAGATGACGTGTCTGAAAAGGATGCTGAGAATTGCAATGACGAAACGCGTAAGCAAGGAAGAAGTCTCAAACAGAAACTGAAAACAAAAAGAATACTTATAGCCAGAATCAGAAAGACATGGGCTAAATTTATTATATATTTAATGAAGATGGTGGTGTTCATGAACTCACAAGTCATATTGAAGGCAAAAGTACTCAGGAAAGATGTCTGGCATCTCTTTGGCCATATTTGGGGAACAGAGTAGAACTTTAGTGAATAGGAAGTTATGGAGAGATATTATCAGCTACGACCTAAAGAGATGCAAAACAGAAAAGAATGAAGATTTAGTCGATCTGTACAGGACTAAACTCACTTTAGTGAATATCTACCTGATTTCGCGAGCATCAACATAATATGGAAGACCAGATTACGAACTATCACTCTGTAATCTATAAGGTTTCGGTCAGTTTTTGATAACAAGCATTGACAACAGCTTCCGTGGTTTATGGCACGTCGTTCCTGCCATGGTAGGCGAAAGAAAAACATTTCTGGAAAGGATAATGACTTCCTTTCCTGCCTAACCCTAAGCTCCGTTCAAACTCTTTCTCCAAAGAAGATACATTCGTTTTCTTCCCCTTTCAATGTCACCGAGTGTCGGTATTAATTTTGTACATCCGTCGGCTATGATCTGATTTAGGAGCTTTGTCGGCGCCAGTACTGTTCGTGTCGCCCAAACAACTCCATATTAAGCCAAGTACGTTAAAGAGAAGGGAAAAAAAACGCGAATAAATAGAAACATGGCGCATGCTCTGTGTAGTCAAACTCACGCTTATCGTCAAGAAAAATGGAGATAGCTATCGGTAAGAAATCACTCTTATCTGCGCATTTCGTTTATACAGTTTTATGCAAAAGCATTGGAACCTGGGATTATTTTAAATGTTTTTTTCTAATTAATTATTCTCAATTTGATAGAATTTATCAACTAAACGTTAGCACAACAGTTTAATGCGAGAATAAAACACGATAATAATTATCGATATGTATTTATTTATATATTTCTGGTGTATTTATTTATTTCCTGTCCCATATGTAGTGGTAATGGAGATTTATCAACTTAGGTTAGTAAGTCTCTGAGTAATTACTTCGTTTTGATAATCTATCAAGATAAAATATTTATCTGCATTTAGACAAAATTAATCTCTGAGCAAATTGAACTGATTAATCAATCAGATCTTTTACTACTGTGTTTCTTAGCTTGCCTTATTTGTTCAAGCTTTTCATGTGAGGTATACAGATAATTTTGTCTGTTAAGTTATCGTCTTGCTTCAAGTTGATCTTGAAATAGGTTTTGCTGTCGCAGTCTTTGTCGTTCTGTTGCTAATGAAAGGTGTTCCAATAACTTGGACTGATTTTAAATGTGAATTAATTTTAAGCGTCTAATGATTTTTTTCTTTTTCTTTCAGGTTTGGCGGACATTTGGGTGATATTATTTTTCACACATAATCGCCATCACTTAACTAACATGATCTAATAGGGAAATAAATACATTTTCACCAATAACAATGATTTATTTACTGCTGATTATGATCCGTCTTAATGAAACACCCTTATATATACTCCGTCTTAATGAAACACCCTTTATAACAATCTCTCGGAATAATATCTCTTATCTTTTTCCCCAAATTAAAAACTGTAAATAACTCGAAGCAAGATTTTGTCAGGTTTAACCTAAGAGAGTGTTATTCCTGAATGGAAAGCGCTCTTCACTTGAGATATGTCAGCAAGTTTATTTATAGAGCTCAAGGAAGACGACCCTTGTAAACAGTAGTCCCTTAAAAAGATCCATCTCTCTTAGCGAATGTTCTTATTAATTTTGATTTTGATTCGGGTTTCATTTCTTTAATTTAACAGGAATCTACAGAACTTATAAAGGGTGTTCCAATAACTTGGACTGATTTTAAATATGAATTAAGTTTAAGCGTCTAATGATATTTTTTTCTTTTTCTTTCAGATTTGGCGGACATTTGGGTGATATTATTTTTCACACATAATTGCCATGACTTAAACATGATCCAATAGAGAAATAAAGAATTTATTTACTGCTGATTATGATCCCTCTTAATGAAACACACTTATATATAATCCGTCTTAATGAAACACCTTTATATATAATCCGTCTTAATGAAACACCCTTTATTTTATTTCTGAGAGATATTTTATTTTAGGGTTGTATTAAACACATAACATTTTTAGCATAAGAAGATATTGAGCCAAAAGCGAATTATTTAATACCAAGTGCCATCAATGAATCATAAATACGACTGAACATTTAAAAACATTAAGGGTGTGGAGTAATTAAATGCTTCATTGGCGTCTATTTTAGTCGTGAATTCTTTATCTCCGCTAAATTCAATCTCATTACATTGTTTCAAGACTTTTGTTTCATTGCATCATAATATTAAAATTTTCTAACAAATGCCGCCATTTTTTCGGCGTGTTTACACAAGTATATAATAATTAGAATAGAATTAATTGTATCATATTGCTTCTAAAGTTCTTTTACGTACCAAGTAACTTCAGGGGGTTATAAACACTTCTTTTTGTCCTGGGTATGACGATAAACTACATCCGCGTCCTGGGTATGATAACTCTCTCTTTCAATTTGCAGACCTTAGTTACTATATTCTTAATACTTGATATAATACAAATATATCACAATGATAAAATAAGTCAATAATTATTTACAACTACTTATACTGGTACTAATGCATGCAATTACAAGCAGTCCATAATGATATTTAAAATTTTGAAAACATATTTATTTTTGCCATATGATTTTTTAAAAACTGTTTCTAAATCTTTTATTTTCTTTCAATCATTCCTGCTATCCTCTTCCGATGTACCCATGAGCCTCGCCGCGTCGTTTGGGCATCACTGCACTAAAGAAGACAGCACACCCGAACGTCTACCACAGTAATAGCGATAAAGTATTGAAAGACTGGCGACGTTTCGTCTGCGGAATAAGAGTTGCAGTGTGGAGGATAATTAATCACCCACAAGGTCGCGTGAGCGGTTTTGGATCCTCTCGAAGTTGGACTGTGAGGGTTGGGCTGCACCATCCCAGATATAGCAGCAATACACCTCACATTAGCCTGATCTGAATGTTATAAAGAAATAGGATGGCGGCGGGTATTAGGTATGAAGGTCCGAGCTGTGAAGGTTCTACCCGTGAAGGTCTAATCTGTGAAGGTCCTACCTGTGAAGGTCCTACCCGTGAAGATTCGAGCTGTGAAGGTCGAAGCTGACAAGGTCTTACCTGGGAAGGTTTTACCTGGGAAGGTTAGAGTAGGTCCGAACTGTGAAAGTTCTACCTGTAAAGGTCAGAGCTGTGAAGGTTCTAGCTTGTGGCACTAAAGACTGCAACTAGCCCAACATCTACCATATTAATAGTGAGATAGTATTGAAAGGCTGGCGACGTTTCGTCAGTAGAATAAGAGTTGCAGAGTGGAGAATAATTAATCACCCACAAGGCCGCGTAATCGATTTTGGACTCTGTCAAGGCTGAACAGTGAGGGTTGGGCCGCACCATCCCAGATATAGCCGCAATATACCTCACCTTAGCCGGACTTGAACGTTATAAAGAAACCGGATAGCGGCGACTGTTAGATATTTTCTGGAGGGACACATTGAACAGATTATTCTTGCAGCATATTTTGCTATGGCAGGGACATACGCGTTCCATTTCACGTTGGGGTTGAAGTTTAGCCCCAGTAGACAAGAAGCCTCTTTGGGGTTGTTGGCAATTTATCAGAATTGGCCCAAGTTTAAGATCTTCTCACTGATGATGAAATGTTACTCGTTTAGTTTTGGATGTATTGAATGATACCAGCCAATTTTCTTTTCATGAGAGTTTGGTGGATTGGTTAAATAAATCCGGTGAGAAATCTTTTCTTCTCATACGCTTTTTTTTCTATTTTTGTACATTCTATTTCCACTACGAGCAATAATAAGTTTTGCATAAGTATTTGACACTAAATTATGTAATAAATAAGCCCGAACCTTTCTTTTACCTACTCTATGATCAGCAACCCATTTTTTTTTTTAAATATTCAGAATTAAATTTGTCAAAACCATGAAAATAAAATTAAGAAACAATCAAAGGACTTGAAGTTAGTTAATGAGGCTAATCACTCCGGGGAAGGCGGTAAGAAAATGTCCAATGTTTTTTTAACACATTCCGTTCTACTGTGTTATCAGTCTTTTTTATACGTGAAAATAAATTCGTACCATATCACCGCTTGCAGGATATGGTCGACCAAGGATGATTTGAATACGATGAGTGACTAAAAGCAGAAAGGAAATTTAACTTAACTCGAAATCGAGCATAAAGTATCTTCAGACAGATTCGGGGAACATTGAAACAGATGTACAATAATAATATTCGTGTATGTGAAGATTTTTCTATAGGGTTAAATAAGTATTTACTACCTCACTTATATCCGTTACCATTCCCAGAAGAAATCTTTTACAAATTAAATGCTGGAAGATTTTTTAAAAAATTGTTCTGTCAGACGCACACTTACAGATTGAAGTAAATGAAACATGTAGAAGATTGTAAACAATTAACTCACAAGGAACTATACATTTTTAATAGGCTTAATCGGGGTCAAAGTGACATCTAGCATTTTTTAGTAAGAAGGTCATGGAAAATGTATTAAGGCGAACTCAATTTTTCACTTAAAGGAAAATGTAATTCTTGATTTTAAACCCAAACGTAGTGTGCCCTTTTGAAGTTCATTAACAAAGAACTTGACAGATTCGAAACTCCAGGAGTTATTTCACCCATGGTATATTCCGAGTGCGTATCTTCAACAATGTATTGTAAAAACGAAAAATAATAATATTTTATATGCAGATTTTTCTAAATGTTTAAATAAGTGTCTACAATCTCAGACATATCTGTTACCATCCTCGGAATAAATAAGTTCTTTTTCTGAATTAAATAATGTAATACTTTTTAAAAAATTAATCCGTCAGACGCATATTTACGGATTGAAGTGGATGAAAAATGTAGAATATTGTTAAAATTAACACGCACAAGGATCTATACAGTTTTAATAGGCTGCTGTTCGGGTTTTTGGTTTGGTTTTGGTTTGTTTTACGGTATATCAACCTCAATGGGTTATTTAATGCCGACAAAATTTTTATTGCTGGTAATATTTTGTTTTGTCAAAAATCTATATCTAGTAATATTTTTTTTCTTCAAAACTGTATTGGTGATAATATTTTTTTTCCATAAATGTATTGTCGGTAATATTAACTTTTTTTCAAAAATGTATTGTTGATAATTTTTTTTTCAATAATATATTGCTGATAATATTATTTTACAAAGTATTTCTGGTATTAAAACCTATTTTTAAACTTTCATAGTGTTTTGACCCCAGTTTCGGGGTTAACTATTTGCCCATAGCTGGGACCCTAACAGATGCTACCACCCAGGGTCAGGGTGGACCTGGGAACACCAGCAATTAAGAGGTGGTTCCACGCTCCTCAAAGCCTCCTGATCAGAAGCCTTGCTGCTGGACGTAGTTTATCGTCTTACCCTGGACGCGGATGTAGTTTATCGTCTTACCCAGGACGCGGATGTAGTTTATCGTCATTCCCAGGACGCGCTGCTGTTCGGGGATAAAATGGCATGTAGCATTTTCTAGCAAGTAATACATACGATGCCAGCTGGCTTAGATTTTGACGTTGCTTATTTGGATGACGTACTCATAAAAAGCGAATCTAGACGTCAAGATTCAGAACATACAACCAGTACTCCAGAGAATAGAAAATTGCAGGTTTAAACTCAGTGAATTTTTCAATAGCAATATAAAATACTTGAGATAAATAATTGATGCAAATGAGCGTAGACCAGACCCATCGAGAACGAGTGCTATTAAAAATATGCCCTCTCCCGACAAACTTTGGTAGTTTATAAGGATTTTTAGGGCTCGCAAGATATTACAATCTTTATATAACAAACATGCATAAATTGAGAGCACCTTCAAATAAATTACTGAAAAATGGTGCGGTGTAGAAATGTTCCGATGAATGTCAAAAATATTTTGAAGCGATAAAGAACATGTTAAGAATTGAATTGTCGTTATCGCATTTCAATCCTGATTTTAAAATAGCTGTAGCATCAGATTCCAGCGATTATGACATTGGAGCAGTTATTTCTCATAAATTCAAGGATGGAAAAATAAAAGCATCTCGAACGCTAATAGCAGTTGAAAAGTTTATAGTACAAAAAAGTAACGCTAGGTATTATTTTTGCACTGATAGAAATTCACAAAACCATACATTATTTTTGTTTCTAATAAAGGTATTCCGACACATATTACCAACAGGTTGTAACGTTGGGGCGCGTTTTCATCATACTGTCATTTTAAGATGGAGTATTTAAGATGGAGATTTTTGTGCAACACAATAAAGGAACTACCCGTAACTTTGAACGAAGTTAAAATACTATACAAGAAGGGTGACTCCATTTTGAAAATGATGAATGACGTAAAAGTGAGATGAAAATAAAAAATAAATAAACCAGATGTTGCTGAAAATAAGAAGTTTTTTTTTTCAATCTGTAATCAAAGTGATAAGTTTTCAATCTTACTTCAGGCCCTTCGATTGCTTTTTATTTTTATTTTCATGATTTTGAAAAATTTAATTTTTAATATTTAAAATAAATGTGATATTGATCATTAAGCGTGTAAAAGAAAGGCCCGAGTTTATTTATTATAAAATTTACTCCCAGATTTATTCTTTTTCAGAATGAGTTGAATACTTAGGTAAAACTTATTATTGCTCGTCGTGGAAATAGAATGTCCAAAAATAGACAGAAGGGTATGAAAAGAATAGATTTTCTCACCGGATTTGTTTAACCAATCCATCAAAGTCTCATGGAAAGAAAACTGGCTGGTATCATTCAATACATCCAAAACTAAACGCGTAACATTTCAGCACCACTAATAAAATCCTAAACTTGCGCCAATTCTGATAAGTTGGCAACACCCTCAAAGGAACTCCTTGGGTGTTGGGGCTAAAGCTCACTCTCAATCTAAAATGGAATGCGTATGTTCGTGCCATCGCAAAAGATGCAGAATGCTTGGTTCATTGTACTGCACCAGAACATACCTAACATCTGCCAGCACTAATGTATTGATGTACGTTGAAAGATAGGTAATTCCTGATTACTTACAAAAAATAAGTTTAAAGTAGTTTCATATTGGACATTCTGGAATGTCAAGGACGAAATTCCTCATGCGAACACTATTTACATTATTCGAACTACTGTCCGAATAATGTAAATAGTGTACATAATACCTCATCTCAGAAATATAGACAGATACTGAAAGGCCGAAACGTTGTGATAAATATGGCGACAAGGATGAGGACAATAGTCCGAATAATGTAAATAATGTACATAATACTTCATCTCAGAAATATAGACAGATACTGAAAGGCCGAAACGTTGTAATAAATATGGCGACAAAGATGAGGACAATTGTCCGAATAATGTAAATACTATACATAATACTTCATCTCAGAAATATAGACAGATACTGAAGGGCCGAAACGTTGTAATAAATATGGCAACAAAGATGAGAACAATAGTCCGAATAATGTAAATAGTGTACATAATACCTCATCTCAGAAATATAGACAGATACTGAAGGGACGAAACGTTGTGATAAATATGGCGACAAAGAAGAGAACAATAGTCCGAATAATGTAAATAATGTACATAATACCTCATCTCAGAAATATAGACAGATACTGAAGGGCCGAAACGTTGTAATAAATATGGCGACAAAGATGAGGACAATAGTCCGAATAATGTAAATAATGTACATAATACCTCATCTCAGAAATATAGACAGATACTGAAAGGCCGAAACGTTGTAATAAATATGGCGACAAAGATGAGGACAATAGTCCGAATAATGTAAATACTATACATAATACTTCATCTCAGAAATATAGACAGATACTGAAGGGCCGAAACGTTGTAATAAATATGGCAACAAAGATGAGAACAATAGTCCGAATAATGTAAATAGTGTACATAATACCTCATCTCAGAAATATAGACAGATACTGAAGGGCCGAAACGTTGTGATAAATATGGCGACAAAGATGAGAACAATAGTCCGAATAATGTAAATAATGTACATAATACCTCATCTCAGAAATATAGACAGATACTGAAGGGCCGAAACGTTGTAATAAATATGGCGACAAAGATGAGGACAATAGTCCGAATAATGTAAATACTATAGAATATAATTCATCTCAGAAATATAGACAGATACTGAAAGGCCGAAACGTTGTGATAAATATGGCGACAAAGATGAGGACAATAATCCGAATAATGTAAATACTATACATAATACCTCTTCTCAGAAATATGAACAGATACTGAAAGGCCGAAACTTTGTGATAAATATGGCGACAAAGATGAGGATAATAGTCAGAATAATGTAAATAGTGTACATAATACCTCATCTCAGAAATAGAGACAGATACTGAAGGGCCGAAACGTTGTAATAAAAATGGCGACAAAGATGAGGATAATAGTCCGAATAATGTAAATAGTGTACATAATACCTCATCTCAGAAATATAGACAGATACTGAATGGACGAAACGTTGTAATAAATATGGCGACAAAGATGAGGACAATAGTCCGATTAATGTAAATAGTGCACATAATATCTGATCTCAGAAATATAGACAGATACTGAATGGCTGAAACGTTGTAATAAATATGGCGACAAAGATGAGGACAATAGTCCGAATAATGTAAATACTATACATAATACATCATCTCAGAAATATATACAGATACTGAAGGGCCGAAACGTTGTGATAAATATGGCGACAAAGATGAGGACAATAATCCGAATAATGTAAATACTATACAATATACTTCATCTCAGAAATATAGACAGATACTGAAAGGCCGAAACGTTGTGATAAATATGGCGACAAAGATGAGGACAATAATCCGAATAATCTAAATACTATACATAATACCTCATCTCAGAAATATAAACAGATACTGAAAGGCCGAAACTTTGTGATAAATATGGCGACAAAGATGAGGATAATAGTCCGAATAATGTAAATAGTGTACATAATACCTCATCTCAGAAATAGAGACAGATACTGAAGGGCCGAAACGTTGTAATAAATATGGCGACAAAGATGAGGATAATAGTCCGAATAATGTAAATAGTGTACATAATACCTCATCTCAGAAATATAGACAGATACTGAATGGACGAAACGTTGTAATAAATATGGCGACAAAGATGAGGACAATAGTCCGATTAATGTAAATAGTGCACATAATACCTGATCTCAGAAATATAGACAGATACTGAATGGCTGAAACGTTGTAATAAATATGGCGACAAAGATGAGGACAATAGTCCGAATAAAGTAAATAGTGTACATAATACCTCATCTCAGAAATATAGACAGATACTGAAGGGCCGAAACGTTGTAATAAATATGGCGACAAAGATGAGAACAATAGTCCGAATGATGTAAATAGTGTACATAATACCTCGTCTCAGAAATGTAGACAGATACTGAAAGGACGAAACTTTGTGATAAATATGGCGACAAAGATGAGAAAAATAGTCCGAATAATGTAAATAATGTACATAATACCTCATCTCAGAAATATAGAGAGATACTGAAGGGCCGAAACGTTGTAATAAATATGGCGACAAAGATGAGGACAATAGTCCGAATAATGTAAATACTATACATAATACTTCATCTCAGAAATATAGACAGATACTGAAGGGCTGAAACGTTGTGATAAATATTTCGACAAAGATGAGGACAATAGTCCGAATAATGTAAATAGTTTACATAATACCACATCTCCGAAATATAGACAGATACTGAAGGGCCGAAACGTTGTGATAAATATTTCGACAAAGATGAGGACAATAATCCGAATAATATAAATACTATACAATATACTTCATCTCAGAAATATAGACAGATACTGAAAGGCCGAAACGTTGTAATAAATATGGCGACAAAGATGAGGAAAATAGTCCGAATAATGTAAATAGTGTACATAATACCTCATCTCAGAAATATAAACAGATACTGAAAGGCCGAAACTTTGTGATAAATATGGTGACAAAGATGAGGACAATAGTCCGAATAATGTAAAGAGTGTACATAATACCTCATCTCAGAAATAGAGACAGATACTGAAGGGCCGAAACGTTGTAATAAATATGGCGAGAAAGATGAGGATAATAGTCCGAATAATGTAAATAGTGTACATAATACCTCATCTCAGAAATATAGACAGATACTGAATGGACGAAACGTTGTAATAAATATGGCGACAAAGATGAGTACAATAGTCCGATTAATGTAAATAGTGCACATAATATCTGATCTCAGAAATATAGACAGATACTGAATGGCTGAAACGTTGTAATAAATATGGCGACAAAGATGAGGACAATAGTCCGAATAATGTAAATACTATACATAATACATCATCTCAGAAATATATACAGATACTGAATGGCCGAAACGTTGTGATAAATATGGCGACAAAGATGAGGACAATAATCCGAATAATGTAAATACTATACAATATACTTCATCTCAGAAATATAGACAGATACTGAAAGGCCGAAACGTTGTGATAAATATGGCGACAAAGATGAGGACAATAATCCGAATAATCTAAATACTATACATAATACCTCATCTCAGAAATATAAACAGATACTGAAAGGCCGAAACTTTGTGATAAATATGGCGACAAAGATGAGGATAATAGTCCGAATAATGTAAATAGTGTACATAATACCTCATCTCAGAAATAGAGACAGATACTGAAGGGCCGAAACGTTGTAATAAATATGGCGACAAAGATGAGGATAATAGTCCGAATAATGTAAATAGTGTACATAATACCTCATCTCAGAAATATAGACAGATACTGAATGGACGAAACGTTGTAATAAATATGGCGACAAAGATGAGGACAATAGTCCGATTAATGTAAATAGTGCACATAATACCTGATCTCAGAAATATAGACAGATACTGAATGGCTGAAACGTTGTAATAAATATGGCGACAAAGATGAGGACAATAGTCCGAATAAAGTAAATAGTGTACATAATACCTCATCTCAGAAATATAGACAGATACTGAAGGGCCGAAACGTTGGGATAAATATGGCGACAAAGATGAGAACAATAGTCCGAATGATGTAAATAGTGTACATAATACCTCGTCTCAGAAATGTAGACAGATACTGAAAGGACGAAACTTTGTGATAAATATGGCGACAAAGATGAGAAAAATAGTCCGAATAATGTAAATAATGTACATAATACCTCATCTCAGAAATATAGAGAGATACTGAAGGGCCGAAACGTTGTAATAAATATGGCGACAAAGATGAGGACAATAGTCCGAATAATGTAAATACTATACATAATACTTCATCTCAGAAATATAGACAGATACTGAAGGGCTGAAACGTTGTGATAAATATTTCGACAAAGATGAGGACAATAGTCCGAATAATGTAAATAGTTTACATAATACCACATCTCCGAAATATAGACAGATACTGAAGGGCCGAAACGTTGTGATAAATATTTCAACAAAGATGAGGACAATAATCCGAATAATATAAATACTATACAATATACTTCATCTCAGAAATATAGACAGATACTGAAAGGCCGAAACTTTGTGATAAATATGGCGACAAAGATGAGGATAATAGTCCGAATAATGTAAATAGTGTACATAATACCTCATCTCAGAAATATAGACAGATACAGAATGGACGAAACGTTGTAATAAATATGGCGACAAAGATGAGGACAATAGTCCGATTAATGTAAATAGTGCACATAATACCTGATCTCAGAAATATAGACAGATACTGAAGGGCCGAAATGTTGTAATAAATATGGCGACAAAGATGAGGACAATAGTCCGAATAATGTAAATAGTGTACATAATACCTCATCTCAGAAATATAGACAGATACTGAAGCGCCGAAACGTTGTGATCAATATGGCGACAAAGATGAGAACAATAGTCCGAATAATGTAAATAATGTACATATTACCTCATCTCAGAGATATAGACAGATACTGAAGGGCTGAAACGTTGTGATAAATATTTCGACAAAGATGAGGACAATAGTCCGAATAATGTAAATAGTTTACATAATACCTCATCTCCGAAATATAGATAGATACTGAAGGGCCGAAACGTTGTAATAAATATGGTGACAAAGATGAGGACAATAGTCCGAATAATGTAAAGAGTGTACATAATACCTCATCTCAGAAATAGAGACAGATACTGAAGGGCCGAAACGTTGTAATAAATATGGCGACAAAGATGAGGATAATAGTCCGAATAATATAAATAGTGTACATAAAACCTCATCTCAGAAATATAGTGAGATACTGAACGGCCGAAACGTTGTAATAAATATGGCGACAAAGATGAGGACAATAGTCCGATTAATGAAAATAGTGCACATAATACCTCATCTCAGAAATATAGACAGATACTGAAAGGCTGAAACGTTGTAATAAATATGGCGACAAAGATGTGGACAATAGTCTGAATAATGTAAATAGCGTACATAATACTTCATCTCAGAAATATAGACAGATACGGAAGGGCCGAAACGTTGTAATAAATATGGCAACAAAGATGAGGACAATAGTCTGAATAATGTAAATAGCGTACATAATACCTCATCTCAGAAATATAGACAGATACGGAAGGGCCGAAACGTTGTAATAAATATGGCAACAAAGATGAGGACAATAGTCTGAATAATGTAAATAGTGTACATAATACATCATCTCAGAAATATAGACAGATACTGAAGGGCCGAATCGTTGTAATAAATATAGCAGCAAAGATGAGGACAATAGTCCGAATAATGTAAATAGTGTACATAATACCTCATCTCAGAAATATAGACAGATACTGAAGGGCCGAAACGTTGTAATAAATATGGCAACAAAGATGAGGACAATAGTCTGAATAATGTAAATAGTGTACATAATACATCATCTCAGAAATATAGACAGATACTGAAGGGCCGAATCGTTGTAATAAATATGGCAGCAAAGATGAGGACAATAGTCCGAATAATGTAAATAGTGTACATAATACCTCATCTCAGAAATATAGACAGATACTGAACGGCCGAAACGTTGTAATAAATATGGCGACAAAGATGAGGACAATAGTCCGAATAATGTAAATAGTGTACATAATACCTCATCTCAGAAATATAGACAGATACTGAAAGGCCGAAACGTTGTAATAAATATGGCGACAAAGATGAGGACAATAGTCTGAATAATGTAAATAGTGTACATAATACCTCATCTCAGAAATATTGACAGATACTGAAAGGGCGAAACGTTGTAATAAATATGGCGACAAAGATGAGGACAATAGTCCGAATAATGTAAATAGTGTACATAATACCTCATCTCAGAAATATAGACAGATACTGAAAGGGCGAAACGTTGTAATAAATATGGCGACAAAGATGAGGACAATAGTCCGAATAATGTAAATACTGTACATAATACCTCATCTCAGAAATATAGACAGATACTGAAAGGGCGAAACGTTGAAAGAAATATGGCGACAAAGATGAGGACAATAGTCCGAATAATGTAAATAGTGTACATAATACCTCATCTCAGAAATATAGACAGATACTGAAAGGCCGAAACGTTGTAATAAATATGGCGACAAAGATGAGGACAATAGTCCGTATAATGTAAATTGTGTACATAATACCTCATCTCAGAAATATAGACAGATACTGAAAGGCCGAAACGTTGTAATAAATATGACAGATCAAGTCGCAAGTGATAATAACGAATAACGACGGACAGCAATGTTCATTTAAGTTGGAGGTTGGACGAAAGGATGAAAAAGGCATGGAAAATGCTGATTTAATAGCGCTAATCCTAAAGAATAAGAATTAATAGCGGCAAACTGGACAAGAAGAAAATGCTTACATAATTCCAATTGGTTCAGTAATATGAAGGAAGTTCCTTTCGAACCGACTTGAAAAATGTTAACGCCTCCAGAGCGATACTGCTCTATTTTGATTATCGCAGAGAACCATTTTGCCATCCAGCAGCATGGCTGATGCTAACCTCATGTATAGGAAATCATTGCGCCTTCTTGTTTTCACGTTCTCCACACATGAAATGGTCATCGTACTATTGGACGCACCCCGATTCTGGTGTGAAAGACTTAAGGGGGAAAATTCACCCATCACAACCAATGTACCAAGGCGTAAAGCTCAGGAGACCAATTGCTATGAAAATATTTATAGAAAAGATAGAGAGAAACCTCGTTACAGCGGTGGGCATTGACTGAAGCCGAAATGCCAAGTCACGGCCAATAATATTGCAAACTGTTGGATTGTATGAAGAATCTCGTGATATATAGCAGACAATACAGAGTGTCACTAGAAGGGGTCCATATATATATATATATATATATATATATATATATATATATATTCTCTTGCCCATATGAATCTTGAAAATAATTGTTGCCGATGACTTGTGTATATACAGGGTGTCCATAAAGTTCGTGTGCACTCTAAAAAAATTATAACTTTATTTATATTTGCGATAGAAATAATCTGTAAAAAATGTTATAAAGTTTAATGTACCTAGTTTTAAGTATAGCTAAAATAACTAATGTGATTTCAGGCACTACAGTAAATCAGTTGGCAGAATTTTTCCTTGAACTGCAAAATCGTATTACCCTTTGTATTGCTAATGATGGAGGACATGTGGAAACTTAAATAAAATTTCAATAAAACCTTAAAAATATAGATTTACTTCTTTCTAATCTTTTTTACAAATTATTTCTATCGCAAATACAAATAAAGTTATAAATTTTTTAAAGTTCCCACGAACTTTATGGACACCCTGTATATGAACACTTCGACATAAACATCCCTAGAATGAAGAAATAAGTATATTTCCTTAATAGATTAACAGACTAGATTAAGGATGAAATATTGGAATTAAATATTATGAGTTGTGTCTCTTGGGTGAAGTTTGAAGATCATGGTCTGGAATAAGAAGGCACATGGTCGTATACTGGAGGGTTGTAGTGTATGCAGATCCAATCATCCCAATCAAGCATACCAAGTTTATCTGTTATACAGGGTGTCCATAAAGTTCGTGTGCACTTTAAAAAAATTATAACTTTATTTGTATTTGCGATAGAAATAATTTGTAAAAAGGATTAGAAAGAAGTAAATCTATATTTTTTAAGGTTTTATTGAAATTTTCTTTAAATTTTTCTATGGATGCAACTCTTTCGTCGCTGATCCATGGCCTTTCAGACCGTGGCTTATCATGGACGGAGCCTGTCTCTTTAAATTTGTTCATCCATTTAGCAATAGTGTTCCTATGAGGTGCTTCTTTATTGTATTCAATTCTAAACTTTCTTTGTACAGCAATAGTCGATTTCAGTTCAGCCAACCAAAGGACAGTTTACTTTTTCCTCGGTTAAAGCCATGGATCAAATTGATTCTGGAAAAAAGAAAATATTTTTTTAGTTATCTAAAAATTGTTGCAAAATTGTGGTAAAGAATTATTCATTAACTATACTTAAAACTAGTAACACGAACTTTATGGACACCCTGTATACGGCAACAATATTCTTTGATTATTGGATTCCTTTTAACGACTTACAGAATTTGGTATTCCCTGGCCGACCCCAATGTATCTACTGACCATTTTCGACGTAGATTGACTTCAAAGTGATTGCCTAGCTGCAATTATCTGAACTGATGGAACTAAGGAACATTTGTCACGGAAATGGTGATAGAATCGTAAGTGGCATGCGATGTTTCATCTATGGGAAAAGAGTTGTATAGTGGAATAAAATTCATCACACACAAGGTCGCGTCGTCGCTTCTGAACTGTCAAAGCTGAAAATTGATGAGCGAACCGCTACAGCCAATATCTCGCAGCAATAATACAATTTTGGTCAGATCTGACTCTTGTAAGGATTACGATCACGAGACCCGTAACCCTTCAGGGTCGCAGGGGTACCATATCTATTGCAGCTGCAGAAACAGTGATGTTACCTGGGCAAGACATCCAGATGAAGCCCAACTTTCTTCAGCCCTGCTTGAATTCAGTTTTACTTCACCCAGAGTAGTCGCCAACCAAGGCTATAGGAACCAGTTTGTCCTGCTATTTAACCCATAGCTGGGAGAGAGGAGATATAGATTAATATCTTTTTGTCGTGTCCTAAATAGGAAAAGATGACGCAGACATGGAAAATAAGTAGTTTATACTGGAGAATAATAATATACGGTTGAAAACAGAGACTAATGTAATAAACAGTTATTCGTTAGTATCAGTCTATATTTCTGAGATGAGGTATTATATACACTATTTACATTATTCGGACTATTGTCCTCATCTCTGTCATATTTATTACAATGTTTCGGCCGTTGTACCCTCCAGCCTTCTTCAGATGGTTGGAATGTCGAACTGAACCCTTTATTTCGCTCACTGGGGTAGACTGTTCGAGTTCCACGTGCTATGATAATAAGAAAATTAATATTTATTTAAACTTCTTCATGTGTCGTATGTCCTCAGGTTATGGATCTCCACAGATTCCTATATTTAATCTTAGTTTCTCATTGCTTAATTTTCCGCTCATGATAATTTGTTTGTTCTAACAAACTTTTAATTCATCACTTGTGAAACGCATATATCCGTGTCTTTTTTTCTCTCTGCTCTCGGTTAAATAACTGGGTAAATGAGGCTTCCTATGTTTTGAGGGCATGTCCAAAAACCACAATGACCAGAGCCTGGCAGCCGATCTCTCCTTTGACCCAGCCTTAACAGCTTAGTTGGTAAAAGTCTGGTTTGTAACGATAAGTACCCCCGACACCAAGCAGTGACGTTTCAGCATTACAGAGCAAACCCTGATTTTTTCCTGTCATGATGAACGACTGTAACGTGAGTGAGGCTCCTTGCTGTGAACGTATATAGGAACTCAGCTGTTGACCATGTTCGTCAAGTCTATGAATATAGAATCCAGCGCAGTATGTAATCTGTTCAATGAAACAACGTTAAAGATTAACACTCCCAAGTCAGACACTCTATTGAATCTGATTATATCGCCAATATCAGTCTTCGATATCAAAGGCCGGCATTGAATATTCCGGAAAAAAACATGGCCGCCCTTATACACGTCGTAAATATTTTGAGTCTTCTGATTGGTGAACTATAAAATGAGTCAGCTAATTTTGTTTGACTCACTAGTAAACTAGGGTACCCAAGACCTCGAACATCAGCTTCACCTCAGACCGTGTATATACTGTTCATCGCTAAAGATGATAGAACAATGGTTATTTCCTTGTAACAGTCCAGAAAAAAACGACTTTTCTGTCATCCTTACAGATCGCGACAAGGTAACGACCCGGATTAAGGAATCGGTGAGATGAGCTCGAATTCCAGTCAAATTCATTACATTCATTTACGTGTTAATACACTTGGAAAAGTGTTGTGGAGTAGCTGAACACCCCCACAAGATGGACTGGTCTAAAACTATTTAAACAGCACTCTATCTTACTGAGAGAGAGAGTAGTTAACGATTACCGTTAACTCTTCTTGTCGACTCTCTACCTCTTGGCGGAGAGGAGCCCATACGAGGTGATGCCGAATGTCAGAGTCTAATCTGGAGAGGTAGAAAGCTACCGGACCCCGTGAATACGGGGTCTACAGGCAATTTATGCCCGAGCCTATCGGCTTGGAACACCCCACTGAAAGTTCTCCACTGCCTTAACCGGGTATTGAACTCACATTCTTTAGGTCCTGTCACTGGATTTAACTAACACCTTTATCAACTGTGTCACGTGTCCTTGAGGACATTTATATATGAATTTCTGGGTATTAACAGGAGATAACTGACATCCATTAAACATAGCACGTGGAAATAGAACATCTGTATATGAATTTCTGGGTATTATGAACGTAATGTCACAGATATCATTTTTTCACCAGTGCTCATATTGCAATTTTTGCTGTTAAAATTAATATTATTACCAGAGCTCATATTGCAATTTTTGTTGTTATTATTGCTTTTTCTCTGTGTTACGTCCTACACATGTGGCAGCTTCTGATCCAAGGTGTTGTCCTGGTAGCGGCGCCACTTGAGACGCTACCCCCGAGTGAGTGGTGTGATTTTGCAATCACGACACCGTATGTGAGTCAGTCTAACCCTGGGTTACCCTCTAACTCTGCTGGTTACAACGGCATCGGATGTGAGATTCTAACTCTTGTCTTGGTCGCGGATGATGTCTGGTTAGATACGGCATTAGCCTTGTCGTCCCCAGCTCGCCTCCAACGTCTGGTTAACGAAGCAACTACTTTGATCTATGTCCAACCTACCCACGTTGTGATTTGATCTTAGGTTGACGGGATCAATCAGGCGTCGGGCCGTAGTGCGAGCCGAATCCGGGTCAAGGGTGATGCTGCACAAATGAATATAGAAGAAAAATAAAGGAACAATTCAAGGAGTTCGAATGTTTTTAAGGAATAACAATTTACTTTCTATCTGTTTGTTGGATACAGTGGTACGTCTCTCTCTCCCAGCCCACGTCTATGGATTGTGACACTTCTGCGTTTCTTAGCGAGTTTTGGTATCTTAAGTTGTGTTTCATAAACGGCTTTTGGTATCTTCCATCGATGTTTGCTAAAACTGGCCTTGGTATCTTCAATCGATGTTTGTTAAAACTGGCCTTGGTATCTTCAATCGATGTTTGCTAAAACTGACCTTGGTACTTTCAATCGACATTTGTCAACTGGCTTTGGTGGAAAAATCTAAGTCGGACTTCACTGAACTGTTCTTGGCTAGAAGTCGAAGTCGAAAGGCGTGGAATTCGTGCGGCCACCTGCTGCCAGGCTTATTCTTAACTGCCAACGACAACTGTCGAACTTTGTCCGAAGAACTCTAATTCTGACTCCCTCTGACTGAATGAACGCCTGGGGACGTTCGTTTATATGGACGTCGACCAAAAGCCAGTGTGGGGCCGGACACGGTCTGGGTTCTTTGATAATTTCAAATCCCCAATAAGGATTTTCTTTGTTTTCGGGCAGGAAAATTTATCACTTTCCATTTTTGGAAATCTATCGCTCTTTGTTTAGAGGGGTTTGCCCCCTTTCGTGAGGAGAGGTCGGAAGAGAATTGCCATCCTAAGACTCTTCCTCTTCATACCGGTACCTCATACCAAACCCTTCGAGGGGCGTCAACAGCAATTCCCTTCCTTCTCATATCCTCACCTTCTGTGAGGAGAGGTCGGAGGAGAACTATCCCCTTAAGACTCTTCTTTTCTCACATTGGTACCTCACACTAACCTCCTCGTGGGCGTCAGCAGTGTTTCTCCTTCTTTACCATATTTTTCACCTCTGCCTACCACTTCATGCTACCCTGGTGTGGGTGTGGCTAAGCTGGTGTTAGCTTACATTGACACTCCAAGGGAAAAGAAAAGAAAGAAAAAGAATTATTCTTTTCCCATGTCATCCCAAAATCTTTATGAACGCCACATTGCCATAATTAAAAAAAAATCCTTTCTGTTGTCAACAGAATTCTTCTAGACCCCACAGAGTGTGCTCGTAGAATTCTTTTATCTTACTTTAGACATCTGGTAATTATCCAGCACATTTATTGCTGACTTTTCAACTATTGTAATCAACCTTTAATTGTGTGGTTTTCATTTGGCGAACAAAATCCCTTTCTCTTTTTCTCGTTTCAACTGTCCAGGTGACCATTTCTGGCGACTGAAATCCTTCGTCGTATACACAGTTTTCGTCCATATCAATGTTTTTGTTTCGCTTAATTCAATTAATTCCGTCTTCCTTGTTAACCGAATTTCGTTGACCCCCTTTCTTCACACGCGGCTGACCAACATTCGGAACTTCGAGTGCAAGCTATACGTGTGGTCAAAACTGTTGTTCTTATCAGGATATTAATTAATGTTGACAGAACAGAGATCCGCTTTCCTACGACTTTCTGTTTTCTTGCGAGAAAGGAAGAACAATCATATTCCGCCCCGCAAATGAAAACAAATAAAAAAAATATTTTACCCATTCTTTGTTTGTAAAAAGAAACAAATAATATCGCTCAATATGTCTTTCGATCTATCTATTGCTTTAGTAACTCCCGTTATTAATTTCTGTGATTAATTAATTAATCAATTAACCATTGTAGCTAAATAGTGTCACTCCTTATTACAGGAGATTTTTGTGGCCTAGCATATGTGCTGATTGCTTAAGTTTACGAATTGTCCAATGTTGTTCTTTGTCTATGATCTCAACCTGATACCACAGAGGGCGGTGATCTCATTTCTCTCTCCATATGTGGTCATCCACGCCTGATGTTTCCACTTCCCCTCGTGTTACAGCTTTCTGGTGTTCTTGAAGCCTTACCTTAAGGGGGCGGTCTGTCTCCTCTTTATATTTCTTTCCGCAGTTGCACGGGATGGCGTACACACAGACTTTAGTCATGTTCTCCTCTATTGGGGTCTTACTCTGGAGAGATATCTGAGTTGAATAACTCGATGGATAAGGGCAGGAATTGATCTCAGTATTTAAAACAATGAGGAAGGCTGAAGAATATATCGGCTGAAACGTAGTAGCATCTCCAACAATATTGAGAATATTAGTGGAACCCTCATTAAAATGAAATAGGAAATAAGAAAACATTGGTTTTCTTACAGAGTTGAATAACACGTCACATAAGGTCAGGGATTGATCTCAGTATTTAAAACAATGAGGAAGGTCGAAGAATATATCGGCTGAAATGCAGTAGTATCTCCAACAACATTGAGAATATTAGTGGAATGGATCGTGGAATGACCCGCATTAAAATGAAATAGGAATAAGAAAACATTGAATTTTTTACAGAGTTGAATTTGAGGCGTTATTCAGTCCCAAATTCAGACCGATGAGGAACTTGGTGTCTTTAAATATGATTCAAATGTAAAGTACCATTAGTTGCAGTGGAAATTGAGAGGAGTGCGTTTGCAAAATTCTTCGTCAGATCAAAGAGAATTACCGGAAGCCCTGAAATGTAACTATCTTCCTGGCAGTTCAAGAAAATTAGCAACAAGCATCGGAAGGCCATTTAGAAGAAATCGTCAAATAAGGAGAGTAACTGATCTTGGCATTTCGGGCAATGAAGTTCGAGAATATATCGACCGAAAATGCAGCAATAAGTCCAGCAATGATGAGAGTCTTCTCTGGAATTGCTTGTGGGCCGATCCTGAACTTCTTAAAGAGTTGAATTTGATGCAGAAAAATTGAGATAGTTAAACATAACTACATTCTTGATTTAATTCACAGATCACACCATAGGATGATTCTTTGGGTAATTTCCAGTGGAATTCCTGCGCTCGGATTCTAATAACAATAATTAGAGTCAGGTGTAAATTTACATGCTTAATTCGAAAATAACAAGGATATTTTGCTAAAATCTAGCGTTTTGGACTTATCTCTATCTATAAAAGCAGGATGTGTGTGTGTGTGTGTGTGTGTGTGTGTGTGTGTGTGTGTGTAACGAATGCACGGCCGCAATTTTCGACGGATTTGCACCAAAATTTACATACACATGCTCCAAGTTAAAACATAGGTCAAGACCGACTTTACATTTCCCAACTCCCATCGATAGTGGAAATAATCGATTTTTTCATGCTTCTACGGCAGTTTTCATGTAGTTTGCGGTCATTTTCTACTGGCCAGAGTGAGAGCCTATAGATGGCTGCCACGAATAGGCAGGAATATTCTTTTGACCAGCGTGAGAGTCAACAGCTGACTGACAGGAATATTAACTAGCATGCTAGCATGCAAAAAAAAAATCGATAGCTGCATTCGTCACAAGTGGGAAAAATTTAAATCTGCATGGCACTTTACTCCAATTGGCTGATTCACTAGCTTAAACTTAACGTTGATTCTGATTCCGCAGAAGTGCGTTGGGTGTGAAAAAGTATTTGTTATTAACACTCTTTTTTCATTCGGTTTTTCCAGTTACGAGCCCTTTTTTAAAGCTGATCGTTTTGTGTCCATTTTGTTTAGTTCTTTTTTCGTAACAGATTTAATGTTTAGTATAGAGCTTAGAAAAAATTCGCAGTGTGAGATAGGCAAGAAGTAAGACATATAGCAACATCAGCACGGCAAAGGAAGGGCAAAAATATTTTAAGTCAAGTGATAGCGATTGCTGTATGAGTCGTGCGATTTTTGAATCAAGCACGGGCAACTCGAATATTTTCCCCATGTAATTCAAGCTTCACTAGTATTTCAATTAGTCCTTTGTGTCGTAGTCTATCAATCATCTTTGATAATTTTCGAACTAAAGATAACTGACCACAGTATTTCATGGAACGAAGGAGACCAATCGATATCTATATAAATAAAGGGCAGTGTACATGTGTCCGCCTGTCCGTCCATTTTTCGATCTCGACGAATCATAAACAACCTGAACTAACAAGTAGTAACTATTATCGCAGCTGTTTTTGGTCGCTCCCTAAAGCGGAAGAGAACAGGGCATTACAACCTTGACCTTTCGTTCGTGTTCCCTACACGCTGGTAATTTCGTTTTAGAGATGAGCTAATGACCTTTTTAGTTCGTTGTTATTACGAACCTAGTCGTAATACACCTCTAAGCATTTTAGACCTTAGTTTTTGCGTAGCAAATCTCTACTCATTTTTTAGAGAGATTTTATAGCATTTTAGCGAGACCATTTGTGTTGTTAGTCTCCCTTAGCGTAACACAGCGACTTCTCGCTGAATTCCAGGAATTTTTCGATTTTTGTCGCAATTGCAATTTACATCGTCTAATTAAATCGTAATTAACACTTAAACGAAGCACGGTACGTTGCTCATATGATTTTTATTTTTCTAGTTCACGTACTTTGACTCATTCGAAATATTACATAGTTTGGGTTCCCAAATGTCTTTTAAGAGTGACTTTACATGAGGGGATCATAAAGAATGGTGATTTTAAAAGAAAAGAAAAATTCCGCGTGGAATAAATGTAAACAAACTACGGAGACAGGTTGTGTATACGAAGAAAGATTATGCCGAATTAAGATGTCGAATAAAGATTAAATTATTTTAATATTTCTAAATTTTTATAACTTTTTACGTACATAGGACGCTGAAGGTAAAAGACCGATGTACCAAAAGCCCTGCGAATGGCTGTTTCTCGGCTAGTATAGTAACAAATCCCGCAAAGATGAGTATACTAGTTCCATTAGCTTGTGGAATAAGAATAATGAATGAGATTGCTATTCAAAAAATAATTTAGAACATCGATGAATATGTCTGACGAGAAGCGGCAATGAGTCCAGCATGGATGAGCTTATTAATGTCTGCCATATATGGTCTGGAGCCCCTGCTGTTTTCCTCGGGGTTCTTGATAAGATCCAGAGACGGATATGCAATGTAATTGGCCCTGATCTGTCATCTCGTCTGCAGTCGCTCTCTCACAGACGCGCCGTTGCCTCGCTCTGTTGTTTTTACAAATACTTTCACGGTAATTGCTCCGATGAGCTGCTTTCGCTGGTTCCCAGGCCTCATGAATTTAAACGTCCTACGACGCTGGCATCCCGTTCCCACCCCTTCACCGTTGAAACTGTTAGATGTAGACGTCTCTTCTACTCCAATAGCTTCATGTATCCCACATCTCGCCTGTGGAACTCCCTTCCTTATTCCTGTTTCCCTAACAAATATAATCTCCAACTATTTAAGTGTAATGTCAATCGACATCTCCAGTTGCCTTGATCTACCCACTTCCCTTCTCCACATCCTTTCACCTTTCATTCCTGTCTGCTCTCGCTCTAAATCTTCTGTAACCCCCTTGCCTTGATCGATCCACTATCTTTCTCCACATCCTCTCCTTTACCACTCCTATCTGCTCTTCCTCCAAACCTTCTGTAACCCCTTGCGTGCTAGTAGCTTCCAGCCTTGCTTGGGGTGATAAGCTTAAAAAAAATAAAAATAAAAATAACTCTTAAAATAATTCTCAGTGAATGTCGTTAATACGAAATAATGAAACACTAATACTTTTCGAGCTTCTTGCTTTGTTGTATTGTACTCGTAAATGATTCAGTTCAAAAGCCTTGATTTTAATATACCTCGTCGAGGTGTAATGGCAAACAAACTAGTCTCACAGATCAATTTCTACTGAGTAGTAAGTTCGATGCGGACTAGGTGGCCCATAAATACGGCCTCCTGAGAAACTAAGCCAAGTAAACAACTATGGTAATGAAGTTAAACATGATCGATTTTTTTTAAAGAACTGGCAAATGAGTTTCAAAGAATGATAAAGCAAACTTACATTTATTTAAAAAGTAACTTGCATTTTCTTTTATGTTAGAGCGTTTTATTTTTTTTTTATTCGTATCGCTGTTTGTTAAGCTCTTTTCTAGGAGTTTAATCTCACCGGCAGAGTAACTTGTTTTTAATGTTTTAAAATGGCGACATCAAATATTTTACGTGAATTTTGTAGACGCACATCGTAACTGTTTGTTGTGGTGCATTTATCCCAAATTCACTTTGTACCTTGGATAAATCATTTTAGACATGTAATCGATATTAGTTCCTCAGTGACTTCAAATTTTTATCGATCTGATTTGATCGATTAAGAGAGAAGAAGAAGAAGAAGAAGAAGAAGAAGAAGAAGAAGAAGAAGAAGAAGAAGAAGAAGAAGAAGAAGAAGAAGAAAAAGAAGGATGAATGACATCTAATCACTCAGACTTTTTTCTTTTATTTTTCCACTCCACATCTGCCCCCTATCTTCTATTTTATAATTCAATTTCCCCCCTCTTCTTCATTCTATGAGTTTCTATCTATTCTTCCTTTACAAGTCCCTTTTTACTACTACTACTACTACTAGTATTACTACTACTACTACTAATACTAATAATAATAGTATCTGACCTCTGTAATCCGACACTCTGTGGTCCTGTAAAACCGATTAGATCGTTGAGCGCCTACGAGGGTAGCGCCTCCTGTTGCTTACAAATTTCCAAAACAACCGACAGCAGTAGAGTGTTTTTTATGATACGGTTTTGCTTTTTTAAAACATTTATTCCCAAGTAAGGGAGTAAAGCCACTAAGACCAGGTGTTTCTTAGGTAGGAAAGAATAAGAAAAAATGAGTAACATCATTAAGGAACGAGAACAAGAAGAAGAAGGGTAATCAAAACGACAATAAATAACGATTGACATTGCATTTCAATTTTTGAAGATCAAAGTTGATTGGAAAGCATGGAGTAGGAAAAGTTTTCCACAATCGAGAAACGATAGATAAGAAACTGTTAACATAGAACTTACGATTACATCAAGCCATTTTAACTGATGAGACCTTACCGCCAATCTAGTACTGCATTTAAATTCATTAAGTCTACGTGACATAGCGAAGAGTTCACCTGAACAATTACCATGAAATGTTTTATAGAAAAAGCATATGGAAGCTACATTATGGAGGTAGGGAAGTGACTGGAGCCGAGATGCCACGTCAGTACCAATCATATTGCTGATTCTTATTTAGATTTTATCAAGAACATGTAGCAATTTCAACTAGTATTGCGCTTAAATTTATAAAGTCGAGAGGAAAGTTCATTAGAACAATTAACATGAAAGTATTTATAGAAAAGGCGCAGGGAAGCTATATTACGGTGGTGGGAATGTGATTGAAGCCGAGATGCCAGGTCAGGACGAATAATATTGCGGATTCTTCTTCGGGTTTAATCATGTATCCTCAAATATATAGAAGGAGCACCCGTCCATGTGCGGCAGCAATATTCAAAGCATGGGCGAATGATATATTTATAAATATATAAGATAGATTTTGGAGAGGAAGATTGATTAGCGCAAGACAGTGAACCAAGTTTCTTAGCAGCAAACCTAGTAACTGATTCAATATAATCTTTCCACTTACCATCAGCAGAGAATGTTAATCACTGAAGTTGCAACGGGTCACTTTCCTGGAGGTTAGCATCAGCCATGTTGATAGATGACAGAAAGGGGTCTCGCAGATGATTGATAGAGAGGAGTTTAATTTTGGAGGCTTTAAAATTAACGCGTCATTATTTGCCCCAGTTAACTGAAACTTGTAGGTTTCTACAGAAATAGATACTGACTTAAGAACTGATGAGATCAGGAAGGTTGTAGATGAAAATAAGGAACAGAGTAGGTCCAAGTATAGAGGCATGAGAGACACCTGCATTAGTATAAATATAATCTAGAAGAGGGGCTGTTAAGGATAACTTTCATTTCGATATTTAATAAGACTGAATCAGTTCAAAAATTCATTTAGATATACTATAACGTTTCAAATTGTGAAGATGACCGGTATACTAAAACTGCCAAATCCAACAATCCGAGAATTAC
>OZ038512.1:70488199-70500699 GCA_964036315.1 Acanthosepion esculentum
GTTCTTTTTTACGACATCCTTCTAGAAAAGGGAAATCCATATATCAAACTTGGAGCTTACTTGGTCTCCGATTGCCTCAGCCTTTGTTGTGCCATTAATACTATGCCTAATTCTGATTCGTAAACTTAAGGATCATCTTTGTGGCCATATTTATTACAAAGTTTCGGCCCTTCAGTATCTGTCTATATTTCTGAGATGAGTTATTGTGTACACTATTTACATTATTCGGGCTATTGTCCTAATCTTTGTCGCCATATTTATTACAACGTTTCAGACCTTCAGTATCTGTCTATATTTCTGAGATGAGGTATTATGTACACTATTTAAATTATTCGGACTATTGTCCTCATCTTTGTCGCCATATTTATCACAACGTTTCGGCCGTTGTACGCTCCGACCTTCTTCAGGTGGTTGGAATGTCGAACTGAAAACTTTATTTCGCTCTTTGGGGTAGACTGTTCTAGTTCTACGTGCCATGTTTAATGGATGTCAGTTACCAGTTATCTCTTGTTAATTCATACACAAAGAATACTATTGGAGAATTCCTAAACTTAATGAATCAGCACATATGCTAGGTCACAAAAATCTCCTGAGCCGACCAAGCATAGAAATGAATACAATAAGGAAACCAGTAATAAGGAGTGCCAGAGAAAAGCGATAATAACAAACAATAACAGCAACAATTGCAATATGGGCACTGGTAAAAAATGATGCTTAAGGCATTAAGATTAGAAGTTCCAGAAATTCATACACAGATGTTCTCAAGGACACATGGCACAGTGGATAAAGGCGTTGGTTAGATCAAGTGACAGGACCCGAAGAGTGTGAGTTCAATACCCGTTTAAGGCAGTGGAGAGGGGAATTAACAGGAGATAACTGATAACTGACATTCATTAGACATGGCACGTGAAACTAGAACAGTCTACCCAAGCGAGCGAAATAATGGGTTCAGTTCGACATTCCAGCCACCTGAAGAAGGCCAGAGCGTACAACGGTCGAAACGTTGTGATAAATATGGCAACAAAGCTATCAGACAATAGCCCGAATAATGTAAATAGCAGAAAACTTGGAGCTTACTTAGTCTCCGGCTGTCTCAACCTTTGTTGTGCCACTGGTGCTATATCTGATTGAAAAAGAAAGCGGTTTCAGCGCTGTACAAGCTTCTATCCAGTCAATGCAAAACGGCCCTACGAAGTAAGGTAATGTCGAGCCTGGTCTGTACCGAGAAAGGGTGACCAGGTGGGAATACAATCTTGGATGAACGGTCAGTGCAATGGCTAACGAATCGGATTTGGAAATCAGAGAGCCGAGTTCCAATTCCAGTCGAGGTCGTCATATTCAATTACGCGCAAATAATTTTGGGCAAGGTATAAATGCACTTTGTCTCCTCCAGCTATGGATTAATTAGTATAACTTGTAGCATTATATCATTATTATCTCAAAAAATTCTTACAGTCGAAATTATTTTCTCGCTTTAAACAACCTGCAAAGGGTTGATAAGCCGTCAAAAAAACAATTAAATCAAAAATAATTCACACATAGATACATTTTGACAATCATATCTGAAGTGTTCGTTTCGTGGGAGTTATAAGTTCTAGGGATATCTCACTCAGTTACGGGTTTATTACCGAGTCCATTAGCCTTGGCCCCCAAAGTATGGAAGTATGACGGTCGGAGGATGTTCCCCTAATTTTTTTTATTTAGCAGGAAATAAATATATAAAGCGCAAAACATTTTAGTTTTTTTGCTAAACATTCTAGCTTCGTAAACTATGCATTAAACAAACTAGATTAAAGGATTTTAATTAATGGTATAGTTTTCCAAGCCATGCAAGTGTAAATGTTATGGAATCTCTATCTATAAAAGGTAGGATGTGTGTGTGGGTGTGTAACGAATGAAAGGCCGCAATTTTCGACGGATTTGCACCAAAATTTACATGCACATGCTCCAAGTTAGCGGCATGAATTTCCCAACTCCCATCGATAGTGGAAATAATCGATTTTTTCATGCTTCTACGGCAGTTTTCATGTAGTTTGCGGCCATTTTCGACTGGCTAGAGTGAGAGCCTATAGCTGGCTGCCACGAATAGGCAGGAAGATTCTATTGGCCAGCGTGAGAGCCAACAGCTGACTGACACGAATGTTAACTAGCATGCACAAAAAATCGATAGCTGCATTCGTCACAAGTGGGAAAAATTTAAATATGCATGACACTTTACTCCAATTGGCTGATTCGCTTGCTTAAACTCAACGTTGATTCTGATTCCGCAGAACTGGGTTAAGGTGTGAAAAAGTAATTGTTGTTAACATTCTTTTTCATTCGGTTTTTCCAATTACGAGTCCTTTTTTAAAGCTGATCGTTTTGTGTTCATTTTGTTTAGTTCTTTTTTCGTAACAGATTTAATGTTTAGTATAGAGCTTAGAAAAAATTCGCAGTGTGAGATAGGCAAGAAGTAAGGCATGTAGCAACATCAGCACGGCAAAGGGCACTCCTTTAAAGGCAAGGAAGGGCCAAAATATTTTAAGTGAAGTGATAGCGTTTGCTGTATGAGTCGTACGATTTTTGAATCAAGCACGGGCAACGCCGGGCCATGCTGCTAGTAACTCAATATAAAACATATTTATAGTATTCATAATTTTAACAAGCGCAAAATGAAACAGCACTAATCGTCTGAGAGAGCCTTTCATGCCTTCCATCAGCATGGCCGACGCTAACCTCTAGGAGAGTGACTCTTTGCGGCTACACGGGCTAGCGTGTTGTGAAAGTTATCTGAAACGGTCACTCCTCTAGATCTTTCTCTATTAATGCAGGTGTCCTCGAAGATTCTATTCTAATTTTCATCATTTCGGTATCAATGCTGATGATACAACTATTTAGGCTTGACTTAATAGTAAGTCTGTTCGGTTCGATAAAGTCAGTTTGGCTGGGTATCTGAAAAATGATCAACAATCTGTTGTTAATTGGGGCAAGGAATGGCTTCTCAATTTTAAGACACTCAAAACAAAACATCTAATTTAATTGTTGAGGAAGCCCTTTTTGCGTGTCAACACCATGGCTGATGCTAAACTGCAGGAGAGTGATTCTTTGCACCTTCACAAAATAACGATTTCCGCTGACATGAAATGGAAAGATTATATTGAATCCCGAGGCGCAGTGGAGTAATGAATAGAGGCTCGGATTGAGGATTCGGAGAGCCGAGCACGAATTCCAGTCAAATCCATTACATTCACTTACGTGCTAATAACCTTGGGAAAGGTATGAATCCTCTTCTTCTCCCCCTCACCCAGCTATGGGTAAATAGCAGGACAGACTGGGTTGTAGAGCCTCGGAGGGCAGCTGGATCTCAAATTTATTTTAATTAATGACGGAACCTTTTTGCGTGCCACCAGCATGGCTGATGCTAAACTGCAGAAGAGTGACTCCTTGCACCTTCACGGACTAACGATTTCCGCTGATATGAAATGGAAAGATATTGCATCCCGAGGCGCAGTGGAGTAATGAATAGAGGCTCGGATTGAGGAATCAGAGAGCCAATACCAATATTTCTGCAAAAGTCAATATCATATTTTTGGAAGAATTGTTAGTAAAATACAAGGATATTTTTCTTTCAGAATTTTGTCGTCTCCTTCCCCCCACCAACGGATATTTCTGAATTTAATAAAACTAATAGACTGACATTTTGCTACGTCATTAAAACGTATATATACGTCAACAGCAGGCAATCTAAGCTTCGGAAAGACATAAGTTCGTCTACAGCAGCAGATGTATTAATAAAGTTTATTAGGTTTCCTTAATTTATTTTTGTCCGGGCTTATATTGAATCACGAGGCACGGTGGAGTAATGAATAGAGGCTAAAATTGAGGAATCAGAGAGCCGAGTTCGAATTCCAGTCAAATCCATTACATTCACTTACGTGCTAATACCCATGGAAAAGGTGTGAATCCTATTCTTCTAAGCTATGGGTAAATAGCAAAACAGACTGGGTTCTGTAGCCTTGGATGGCAGCTGGATCTCAGATCTATTTCAATTAATGACGGAACCTTTTTGCGTGTCACCAGCATGGCTGATGCTAAAGTCCAGGAGAGTGACTCCTTGCACCTTCTCGGATTAACGATTTCCGCTGATATGAAATGGAAAGATTATATTGAATTACGAGGCCAGTGGCTCCGATTGAGGAATCGGAGAGCCGAGTTCGAATTCCAGTCAAATCACTTACGTGCTAACACCCTTTGTAAAGATATGAATTTTTCTCTCCTCTTCCCCAGCTATGCGTAAATAGCTGGACAGACCGTGTTCTATAGACTTGGATTGTAGATCTATTTTAATTGCTGACGGAAACCTTTCTGCGAGTCACCAGAATGGCTGATGCTAACCTCCAGGCGAATGACTAATTGCACCTTCTCGAACTAACGATTTCCGATGACATGATTATATTGAATCATGAGGCACGATGGAGTAATGAATAGAGGCTCGGATTGAGGAATCGGAGAGTCGAGTTCGAATCGATTATATTCACTTAGGATATACCGAGTTCTGTAGTCTTGGATGGCAACTGGTCTAAAGCAGAAAGAAATGTCAACCTTCTGCGTGTATCAACCATGACACATAACTGACTGACATTAAATCAACTGCTAGGTCTTCTGCTGACAGAGTTGCTTCGCTGTTTCTGGCTAGAAATGTTTTCTCTCCAGAATCTATTTTACATATCTATAAATCTACAATTCGTTCATGTTTTGAATATTGGTGCCATATATGTTCCGGTGCCCCAGCTCTATATTTAGAGGTCCCTGATAAAATCCAAAGAAGAATATGTAATGTTATCCGTCCTGATCCGGCATATTGGGTTCAGTCACTTTCCAGCTGCAGTAACGTAGCTTCTCTGAGCCTTTTCTATAAATACTTTCATATATATATGTTCCTTTCTGTAGGTTGGGCACTCTGGAAGTTAGGGGAATTTTAATTCTTTGTATAAATTGTTTCTTTATGATATAAAATATAAGCTACACACACTAATATATATATATATATATATATATATATATATATATATATATATATATATATATATATATATATATAGTCTTAAGGTGTGCTTTATTTATGGGATAAAGTGCTCAATATCAGAGATAGAGCGCGTGTAAATATAAAAGTGTACATAGAAGTCAACACTTAGAAGCGACTGTGTCTTTCCTGCTATACGCAATCGTCAGGCTTCGAGTGCTGTTATTTTTCTAGGCTATTTATATATACGGGTCAGTGGTGCATTGTGGGTAGTCTATTTTGGCGGTTATTTTATCGGAAGTCGTTTATTTGTTTATTTATTTATTTGGGTTAGATTATTTTGCTTCTCATCATTTATTTTTTATTTTTATTTTTATTTCTAATTTATTTATTTTATATATATATATATATATATATATATATATATATATATATATATATATATATTTAAAGACATTTATATTATGTTTAACGTTCTTTTTATAGATACAAGTATTTAAACATAATATAAATGTCTTTAAATAAATTGTCGGACTATGTCCAATTCTAATATATATATATATATATATATATATATATATATACATATATATATATATATATATATATATATATATATGATCTGGCGAGCATTACGCACCGGTAATGGATCCGACTGGAATTCTAACTCGACTCTCCGATTCCTCAATCCGAGGTTGCCTCTTTGTGCTTTTTCTATAAATACTTTCCTGGCAATTGTTCGTATGAGCTCTTCTTACCTAGTCTTCTTGAATTTAAACCCAGTCGAAGACTGGCGTCGAAGATTTACTAACAATTCCTTGAATAATAAGTTCCTTATAATCTAGTTATATTTCGCCATTAGTCACATTAATATTGCTACTTAATTCTTTGTGTAATTTGTTTCTTTATGATATAAATTATATGCTGGGCATTCTAATATATGTACGGCATCAGATCCGCGGCACAGTAATAATCAGAATCTTAAATTCTGGGGAAAACTGCAAAGACATTTTTACTCTACTATTAGGATTATACTAAGTCCATTTCACTTTAACAGCTAAATAATTATGACAAGAACATTTCGTGTTTTTATAACTTTTCAAAATTCAAACAAAATTCTCACTTGATCGATTTTAACGAGAACTCTACCATCGCACGCCCCAAATCATATATTCAACTGTCAGTCAATAGCATAATTTAAAAAGCAAAAAACATCGTTATGTTTACACATATTTAGTCTTAGGGTTTGCTTGAAGATGACAATTTGAAATTGTCGAAAGTGCTTGGCACGTGTCTTCCATCTGACAACAACTCAAATATAAGGATTTTGTTATTCAAGGAATTGATATTAAGTTAATCTCTCGCCATTAATCACATTAATATTGCTATTTAATTCTTAGTATCAATTGTTTCTTTATGATATAAAATATGAGATGCATATATATATATATATATATATATATATATATATAATATATATATATATGTATAACATATCTGACCACAACTTCATCAAAACACATTTAAACACACACACCAACATACCAGTCTCCATCCGAAACATACTAGTAGAAAATACAAGCTTAATAACCACATCCACATGTAAAAAAAAATAAAAGTAATGAAAGACTTAATAATAAAAAAGAAAAAGCCAACACTCAGTAATATTAGTTGTGAACACGGCCACAATGTATTCACAGAAATCGAAAAATAAAATAATCCTTAAAACTCTAGATATATTCGTACAACCCATACATCCAGTTAACAAGTAAAAATAAAATAATCCTTGATGATAATGGCTAAAAGTATAGCCGAAAGCCCTCAAATATCAAATCCGTAAGTAAAAAGGATTACCCAAGTGGTTCTTTTTTTATATACAATATAAAAAAGAAAGATCCATAGAGAGCTCAATGTATAGAATACAGAGCAATATGATATACATCAAGGAAAAGCTTGACACATCACGAAAATATGGTCGTATTTATGATGGGTTAAGCTTAAGCTTTTCCTTGATATGCATATATATATATATATATATATATATATATATATATATATATATATATATATATATATATATATATATATATATATATATATAGACAATATTAGTGGTGAATATACACATACATATGCAATTATATATACACATACATATATGTATAAAAATAATTCCAAGAGGATATGATCCAGGTAGAACTCGATGTCCAGGACAGAGTAAGGATATAATAAAAAGACTTAAACACTAATATTCCATGGTCATAATTTATTCCATTGGAATCGCAAAAACGATCCAATTCATCAGACCTACAGCCTCCGCCTAAAGTCCGCCCCGTCTCTCTCGTCTATTACCCATCTATATAGATCACGGGTCCCCCCACACTCTCACACATACTCTCACCAATTTCTCCCGGAGTCGTTTTTCCGTTTTCATTTTGAATCTGTAGGTCTGATGAATTGGATCGTTTTTGCGATTCCAATGGAATAAATTATGACCATGGAATATTAGTGTTTAAGTCTTTTTATTATATATATATATATATATATATATATATATATATATATATATATATATATATATATATATATATGTATGATAGAAATTATTATTAGGAGGATTTGATAATTATAATTAAGTAATTCATCGAATCTGAAACCATAACAGAAAGCACTGGACGGCCATTTCGTCCTATATTTACTTGACAACCTAACTGTCATGGTTTCAATTCTCGCTAGTGGATGTGCACTGCTGATGAGTCCCAAATATAGGACAAAACGGCCGTCCAGTGCTTCCTGCATTTTGTTGAGGTTTCAGACTTGATGAATTACTTAATTTTATATATATATATATATATATATAAATAAATTAGAACGTAAATATGTTACAGCATCACTAAAAATAGCCATTTGCAATACTATCACTTGAGAAAATACCAGAAGAGTTGAAACAAAATGACTATTTTTGTAATGATGTTATAACTTTTAAATAAATATTATTCGCTCTACTCTGAATTGAGCACTTTTTTAAAATTATTATTTTTGGTTACTGGAAGTTTATTCTGTCTATACCAAAGTTCTATTCGTATATACATGCACACACATATATATATATATATATATATATATATATATATATATATATATATATATATATATATATATATATATATATTTATTTATTTTTTTAAAAATATATTTAGTTAAAGACTCTTTTTTTTTATACGTTCTTTTTATAGATACAAATATTTAAGTATTTTTTATAATAAACAGAATTAACAACATTTACCAGCCTGAATGTTCATAGAAAATATGCGTCCTCCGACAGGAATCGAACCTGTATCGTATACGGAACTAGCATATAGCCTGACGTGTTTTACCGATTTCACCACAGAGAAGCGTTTCGGTTAGCAAGGTCTATTTTACTGTTTTCAAACTACAATTCTCTATGATTTTCTCTCGTACATTCATATCTGCTCGATGCCTACCCAAATATAAACAAATGATGTCAAACATTATGAAATGGACAAAGTCCGACAATGATTTTTTAAGACATTTTTGTATGTTTATACTTTCTTTTTATAGATACAAATATTTAAACAGAGCATTTACTTAAATATTCGTATCTATAAAAAGAACGTATAAACATAAAAATGTTTTAAAATAATTGTCGGGCTTTGTCCATTTCATAATACACATATATATATAATTAAGTAATTCATTGAGTCTGAAAGAAACCTCAACAGAATGCAGAAAGCACTGGACGGCCGTTTCGTCCTAACTGTCAGGGTTTCAATTCTCAGTAGTGGATGCGCACTGCTGATGAGTCCCAAATATAGGACGAAACGGCTGTCCAGTGGTTTCTGCAATCTGTTGAGGTCAATGAATTACTTAATTATAATTATCAAATCCTCCTTACAATTTCTATCATATATATATATATATATATATATATATATATATATATATATATATATATATATATATGTATATATATGTATGTGTGTGTGTGTGTGTGTGTTATATAAAAGTCTCAAACACTAATATTCCATGGTTATAATTTATTACATTGGAATCGTAATCACGATCCAATTCATCACAATATATTTTCCGATTTTTTTTTAATTTGTAGGTCTGATGAATTGGATCGTGATTACGATTCCAATGTAATAAATTATAACCATGGAATATTAGTGTTTGAGCGTTTATATTATATTCTTATTCTGTCCTAGACATTGAATTCTACATGGATTCTATCCTCTTGGGAATTTATGTCTATACATACATATATATATATATATATATATATATATATATATATATATATATATATATATATATATATATTGACCACTAATATGCTCCTGAAAAATTTATTTCGGTTGAGCTATCTGGGGACGATGTGTGGGTTTGTGACTATTACGGATAATAATGCAAGACTATTCTGTAAATCGAATCGAGTTCTCTCAGTCACTTTGTGTTTATCTAAAAATAAATACGCTTAAATTCACCTTCTTCTCTGCCGTGCGCCAACGGCTTCAGGGTAAAATTTCCGACTGACGCGAATTCAGCCGGTTTTCGATTCTAGCCAGAGGCAACCGGACGTCGAGCCACACTGATGTGCTGTGATACAGCGAAACAGTCTGTCTGTGGATGACAATATATATATATATATATATATATATATATATATATATATATATATATATATATATTTCCATTTCAGAGTATCCCTGTCTTTTCTTACTACTTTTCTAAGGTTCATCGACTTTCTTCGCGAAGTAAACGTCAATACTGGAAGCCGGCCTGTCTTCGTTCCCGATGTTTTGGCTCCCTTCAGTGAGTTTTGCCGACAGATGAGTAGGAATAGCAGCTCTTTTCTGAGAATTACGCACTGCTTTTTTTCCCCCCAATCTCCCTTCCATGTCATTCAAATATAACGAAACTCTGGCATTCGACTATCAAAATGAATTCATAATTTTATGTCCGCCATCCACCATCTTCAAATCATCGCATCAGTTATACATTTCTCTGTTTCTCCAGAAGATATATACAGTGATCGGAAAGTAGATCCTTACTTTACCGGAAATTATCGATCGTCTATAGAAAATAGTAACATTTTTATATGAAAAATAAAAATAAAAACTCCATTTGTTACTATTTCTTTGATGAGGTAATGTAACTATTTACACTGTATACATTGTTCAGACTCTTGTCTTCATCTTTATAGGCATATTTACGACGTTTCGGCCGTCGTACTCTCTAGTCATCCTCAGGATATGTCTATATTTGTTCGATGAGGTATTGTAAATATTTATACTATTTACATTGTTCAGACTGTTGTACTCACCTTTTTTGGCGTATTCACGACGTTTCGGCCGTCGTACGTTCTGGTCCTATTCAGGAGCTGTCTATATTTCTTCGATGAGGCATTATACCTATTTACATTATTTACATCGTTCAAACCGTTGTCCTCATCTTTATTGTCATATTCACGTTTCGGTCGTTGTACACTCCGGTTTTCTTCAGGATCTCTCTATATTTCTGAGATTAGGCATTTAACCATTTACTTCGTTCGGACCGTTGTCCTCCTATTTATTGACATTTTCACGACGTTTCCGCCATTGTATACATCGTCTTTTTTCAGCTGATATACCTTGCTAATTTCATTAAATTCTTTGTGAAAACAATCAATTTACTGATTCAAATCACGAGCTACGAGGGTAACGGTTATCTCTTTTTTTAAAAAATTATTTCACCCCAAGCAAGGCAATAAAGCCAATAAGACGCAAGGATTTACTAATTTGAAGTTGATAAAATATTTTTAAGTAGAGAGAATGATAAAATAACAAGAATTAAAAATACTGAAGATAACGATTCTCATTGAATTTAAAGATCAAGCTTGGAGAGGATGAGAGTTCTGGTCGTATATATAAATCATATCTGTCTGCTCACAATATAAATATCCTGCCCTTATTAAAAGGAACACTTCTCAGTTAACCCTCGACTATACACGTTAAATGTTGAATACAGACTTGCCGTAAATGTACACAAATGACAAATGCAACCTAATCCAAATGACAACACAGCTTCATCTTCCTTAAACTTTCTTTAAACTTAATAACTCAAAAACAAATGATTTGCGAAGATACACCCTTGTGCAAATTAATTGTAACAACTGCTTTAGTTTCCTTTCTTTTATCATACGGTCAGTTTTAGACCCACTAGAGTGACAGGGTGTAATAGATTTCTATTTTTCCCTCAGATTAAGTCATTTGCAATGGTGTGCAGTAATATGAATCTATTTTCTTTTGTCCTTGTTTTGGTGGGAGGGACCGGAAACCAAAGTTTGTAGAAGTATTTTTGATACAACATATATATATATATATATATATATATATATATATATATATATATATATATATATGATGTAAAATATGGAAAAGACAAAACAAAATCCGAATATGCAAGTTTACTGTTTTAATGTTTTACTGTCGACGTCAGACGTTTCGGTCTAGTAGACCATCTTCAGGACATTGTTATTAGAAACATACTTAGGATTAGACGATATTTACACACGCTCTATCTCTGATATTGACCAATTTATCCCATAAATATAGCACACTTTAAGACTATACTTTTTCATATATATCTATGTATATATATATATATATATATGTATATATATATATATATATATATATATATATATATATATATATTAGCGCTGTCCGCGACTAAAAGTGGACGTAAAAGTGGTAAACTTTACCGTTGCACAAACCTCAGGTGGTGTGTGTGTGTGTGTGTGCGCGCGCTCGTGTGTGTCTGTGTGTGTGTGTGTGTGTGTGAGAGAGAGAGAGAGAGAGAGAGAGAGAGAGAAGACAACAGGAAGACATTTTATGCTAACGAGTTTCCTTCCGGGAATAACTTAATGTAAATAGAGAAATTTTATTTTGTAATTTACAAACATCATCGTTGATGACATGTTCTGTAGAACTACATTTTTGTTGATTCTTGTTTCCCATGCATGTTTAAAGAGATTATCTGCATTCGCTACCATATATGTGGACTGATATTAAGTACTCTTTTCTAAACATGAGTAAAAATCACCAAATGACTTCTATATCTCTTCTTAAACTTGACAGTTGTTTAAAATTTGTTAATCATTAACAATATTTACAGAAGGCTGTATGTTTATATAGGCTTCTTTCCGTGTTTTGGTTGGGGGGACCGGGCCCCAAAGTTTTTAAAAGTATTTTTGACACGTCATATATATATACAACCACCCGGCTCTGCAGAAGATTAACTATGCATCTAAATAATTCTAGCTCCATTAAACAACATATTATGTCACATACTGTTTCCCTTCTGCAATCTGATATACGTAAAATACTTATAGATAATACTAAAATTATAGATAAACATACAGACATTAGACGCCTTAAAATCTTAGAAGCATTACATATTAAAAGCAAAAGACCTGTTATTAATCGTATAGATT
>OZ038512.1:70505699-70515699 GCA_964036315.1 Acanthosepion esculentum
CCTCAACCATTGTTCCTGTCTTTAAGAACTCTGGTGACCCCTCCGACCCTTCCAATTAATGTCCTATCAGTCTCCTACACCTCTTCAGCAAAGTCTTCGAGGCCATTATCAACACCGAAGTGATTAATCATCTGATATCCCATGATCTGCTCTCAGACAAGCAGTATGGTTTCCGCTTTGCCCGATCTACGGCCGATGTGCTTACGGCCATCACTGAATTTGTCTACCAAGCTATCCATAATAACGGTGAAGCTCGTGCTGTGGCCCTAGACATCTCCAAAGCGTTTGATAGAGTTTGGGATGCCGGCCTTCTTCGCAAGCTCCAGGGTTATGGTATCACAGGTCGATTGTTTGACCTAATACAATCTCCAGCTCCTATTCCACTAACTCAGGTGTTCCTCAAGGCTCCATCCTAGGCCCTATTCTGTTCCTCATATTTATAAACGACCTTCCTGACGCCATAGACTCCCAAGTCGGCATCTACGCTGACGACACCACAATTTACTCCTGCCTCAAACACAAATCTAGTGATGCTGACAAAGTTATCCTGGCAGCTCAAATTGAAAAGGACCTCCAATCGGTTGTGAACTGGGGCGAGAAATGGATGGTTAACTTTAACGCCTCTAAACCAAAACTGCTCTCTATTAACTACCACAAGGATCCATCCCTGCATCCCATTAGAATGTCTGAAGACCAACTTCTCGAGAGCTCCTCTCTGCAACTGTTCGGTCTCACGCTGTGATGAAACAAATACATCGAGTCAGTTGCATCATCCACCGCAAGTAAAGTTGGTTCCCTGTGCCGAGCCAGGAAATTTTTCTCCCCGGAATCGATCCTCCAAGTCTATAAATCGACCATTCGCCCTTGCATGTAGTATTGCTGCCATATATAGTCTGGGGAAGGAATCATATTTAAAAAAAATATTATAATATATATATATATATATATATATATATATATATATATATATATATATATATTTTCACATACATATTTCACCCCAAACAAGGCGGGAAGCCACTAGCATGTAAGGGGTCACAGGGAGTTGGAGCGAGAGCAAATAGGAGTGACACAGGAAAGGATGAATAGAAGATAGGAGATTGATCAAGGCATCTGGAGACATCGATTGACATTACATTTAAATAGTTGGAGATTATAGCTATCAGGGAATCAGGAAAAGGGGGAGGGAGTTCCACAGGGGAGAAGTGCGAGACATGAAGCTATTGGAGTAGAAGAGACGGCTACATTTAACAGTTTCAACAGTGAAAGGGTGAGAGCGAGATGCCAGCCTAGCTTAAATTCACGAATTCTGGGAACCAGCGAAAGCAGCTCATCGGAGTAGTTAGCGTGAAAGTATCTGTAAAAAAGACAGAGGGTGGCGACGGCACGTCTGTGAGAGAGCGACTGCAGACGAGATGCCAGATCAGGGCCAATTATATTGCATATCCAACTCTGGATCTTATCAAGAACCTTGAGATAAACAGAAGGGGCTCCAGACTATATATGGCAGCAATACTCCATGCTAGGGCGAATGGTAGATTTTTAGATATGAAGGATCGACTCCGGCGAGAAAAATTTCCTGGCACGGCACAGGGAGCAAACTTTCCTTGCGGTGGATGAAGCTATTGACTCAATGTATTTGTTCCATCTCAGTAAAAATAACAAATCCGTTGGTATATAATCCAAGTCAATCTTAGTAATATAAAATATTGAAACGGATCCACAAAAAGAGATCAATGTATTATATATATATATATATATATATATATATATATATATATATATATATATATATATATATATATAATTTAAAGAAAAACAGACCATTTTAAGGCTTCATGTAATAATTTATTTCACCAGAGCCCTTTTAAAGGACGTTGGATCATCAGACTACACTTCCAAAAGGTGAAACGAAAAATGAAAAATAAAATAAACTTTTACACTTTTGACGGGTAGTATTAAGTTTATGTAATTTAACAGAGAGCGTAATGAGGGCTGGTGTGAGAGACATGACCGAGTTTAGAGAGGATTTATTTTAATATTTCTATCTATCATACTTAGTATTAGGGGAGGAGGGACCAGACATTGACCTATTTAAACGGTTAACTTAACGGAAGTGATATATTGAAAGGGAATGGGGAGAGGAGAGAAAAAAGAAAGAAAGAAGGGGGAAGTAAAGAGAAAGAAGCGGTCATTAGGCTTTACTAAGAGACAGGAGGAGTGGTAAGTTTTAGCAATTTATGTAAAGAAAGATTTTAATGTTTGATTTTTAAAATCACCGGAGAAATTAATTTGATGTTTGCTAGCAATTTAAATTTTTAAGTCTTTTACAAATAATTTAGGGATTTAATATGAGTTAAATAGTATATTTAAAAACACATTCATAGAAAGTACATTTAAAAAATTATTTAAAGTATAATAGTTTACTGATATTAATCTATCAATATTGCAACATCTCTATCAGTTTGAATCTAATTCATGAATGTAATTTGTGACTATTTTTAAATGGGTAATCTTTTTTACTTAAAGTTTAGGTTTTAAATTAAGATGGAGTAATATTTGAAGGCAGTATTAAAGATTTTGTTTTATCATATACATATACATATACATATACCACACATACACAAATGTAAATCACATATATACATACATATATGTGTGTGCGTGTGCGTGCGTGTGTGTGTGTATCAGACTGACTGTTTCGCAGTATCACAGATCATCAGTGTGGCTAGATATCTGATTGCCTCAAGATAGATTTGGCCTCAGTCGGAGATATTTCCCCTGAGCTATCAGCTCCCGGCAGAGAGGAAGGTGAATTTTTGCGTATTTATTTTAGAATAAATACGCCAGTGACACAGAGTACTCAATTCACAGAGGGGCTTTTGCATCAGCAATAGAAGTCACTGTTAACCAAATTTGCGCTTTTCCCTCTAAACTGCTCGACCGAATTTTATTTTTTCGGGAGCGTATATATATATATATATATATATATATATATATATATATATAACGCCTTTATCCACTGTGCCATGTGTTCTTGTTAATAGTGTACATAATACCTCATCTCAGAAATATATATATATATATATATATATATATATATATATATATATATATATATATATATATATATAAAGGCGTTAGTTAGATCCAGTGACAGGACCCAAAGAGTGTGAGTTCAATGCACAGTTAAGGCAGTGGAGAACTTGGAGAGGGGTATTAACAGGAGATAACTGATAACTGACATCCATTAAACATGGCACGTGGAACTAGAACAGTCTACCCCAGCGAGCGAAGGCCGGAGCTTACAACGGCCGAAACGTTGTAATAAATAAGGCGACAAATATGAGGACAATAGTCCAAATAATGTAAATAGTATCTCTCTCTCTCTCTCTCTCTCTCTCTCTCTATATATATATATATATATATATATATATATATATATATTACCGCAGTATGCGACTAAAAGTTTCATGTTCACGTCAAAGTGTGTGTGTGAGAGAGAAGACAAGAGGAAGACATTTTATGCTGACGAGTTTCGTTCCTTGAATAACTTTCTTAATGGAAACGTAGAAATTTTATTTTGTAAGCTTCAGACTTCGAAGATGATGATACCCTCTGGAACCTTCTGTAGAACACACATTTTTGTTGATTCATATCTCTCATATATATTATCCGGCATTCCCTACCATATAGAGATTTTTCCAAGCGTATCTCAGCCGTGGCACAAGGCCGAAATTATGGAGCAACCAGTGAGAATTGAATCACTACTCAGTCGTAGTTGTTTTAGCAAGACAAGCTTGCTATCGATTACACCGCCTCGAGGTGCCTGAACTCCCCACCTTATATGGGGACTGATATTCAATATTCTATTCTATATAAATATGTGTAAAAATGACCAAACGGCTTCTATATCTATTCTCAGTCCTGATAGTTATCGTTTAAAATCTGTTAATCATTAACAATATTTATCTAATAACAAAATATTATCGCCTTCCAAAATGTCAGATTTTAGTTGTTATTTTTTTAAATTTTATTTTTGTTTGCTTTTTGTTCTTTTGTTTTTCGCCTTTAATGGAAACTTTCTTTCGTTGCTGCATCTGCTAAAAGCGATCGTATAAAATACAAAAATGTCCGAGAGAAAAGAAAAAAAAGATTAGAGCGTTGAATAATTTAAAATGGCGTTCATATCGTTAGTCTTATTGTCTGGCGTGGCGATTGCTATTGCAACTATTGATTATAAATCTAAATGAAAAATATCGTTTTAGAAATTCCTGTCTCGCGAGACTAAGAAATAATAAAAAAAAAGACGCCATTAATATGTTTTCAAATCGGGTTTTCTTTCTCAATAGAAGCAGCCGACACAATGGAATGAAATGATAACAAATAAAAAAGACAGTCTAACAAAATATAAATAAAAGTTACGGGATAAAAAGCAAGAAAATGTTTATAAATATTAAGCGGAAGGTCAGAAAGAGTTTGGGTGTTGTCATTGTTTTATGAATATTCTAATTGGTTATTTGACATTGAGTCAAGACGAAGCAAGGATAATCGATGTCAAGTGTAATTTTGTCGCCGAGAAAAAAAGTTATCCGACCGTTAAAAAATATATAAGCATTTTGTCCACGTGTATTTAATTAGCCTTATGTGAAACTCAATCAAAGAAAATAAACGCTTCTAAACAAAAAGAGATAGATCGATCGATCGATAGATAGATAGATGGATGGATTTATATGAACAAATTTAGATAAAGAGATAGATAGATATGAACAGACTGAAATAGAAAGATAATGAACAGAATGAGCTAGATAAATAATGAACAGAAAGAGATAGATAGATAGATATGAACATACTGATATAGATAGATAGGAACAGACTAGATAGATAGATATATAGATAGATAGATATGAACATACTGAGACAGACAGATAGATAGATATGAACAGACTAGATAGATAGGCATGTAGATAAATAGATAGATAGATATGAACAGACTAGATAGATATGAACAGACTAGATAGATAGATAGATATGAACAGACTAGATAGATAGATATGAACAGACCAGATAGTTAGATAGATAGATAGATAGATAAATAGATAGATATGAACATATTGAGAGATAGATATGAACAGAATAGATAGATAGATAGAACGATAGATATGAACATGCTGAGATAGATAGATAGATAGTTAGATAGAAAGATAGATGGATGGATATGAACAAACTAGATAGCTATATATGAACAGACTATATATATATGTATATATATATATATATATATATATATATATATATATAGATAGATAGATTGATAGATATGAACATACTGAGATAGATAGATAGATAGATATGAACAGACTAGATAGATAGATAGATAGATATGAACAGACTAGATAGGTAGATAGATAGATATATATGAACAGACTAGATAGATATGAACAGACTAGATAGGTAGATAGATAGGTAGATAGATAGATATGAACAGACTAGATAGATATGAACAGACTAGATAAATAGATAGATAGATAGATATGAACAGACTAGATAGATATGAACAGACTAGATAGATAGATATGAACAGACTAGATAGGTAGATAGATAGATAGATATATATGAACAGACTAGATAGATATGAACAGACTAGATAGATAGATACATAGATAGATATGAACAGACTAGATAGGTAGATACATAGATAGATATATATCAACAGACTAGATAGATATGAACAGACTAGATAGATAGATAGATAGATATGAACAGACTAGATAGGTAGGTAGATAGATAGATATGAACAGACTAGATAGATAGATAGATAGATAGATATGAACAGACTAGATAGATAGATAGATAGATAGATAGATAGATAGACACACAGACGGACGGACGGACAAGTTGATGACTTCGACTAGATTTCGAACAATGTCATCGTTTGGTCAATCGTCAAAATTGGGGAGCGGGGATGTGGCTTTTACTGTCGCTAGTGTCTTCATATTTTCTTGCACAGATATAGCGACGTTGGACATCTTTTGCAGTTGTTGTGACGTTAATATTTTCAGTGAAATTTTAAACGTCGTTTTAGTCCACCAAATGAGACACATTCTTTTTTACACTCTGTAGGTAACAAATGTCAATATATAACGTGTAGCGAATGACTTCTCTTTGTGTGTAGTATTTTCGAAGATTTTTGAAGTCTGCCTTACTGATGCCAACGCGACCACATTCATTGAACTGTCGTGTCCACTAAAATATCAAATACAATATTTATAAACCAATCACCCTCAAGAAAACACATCTTAAAACACACCAATAAGATCAAAGAATACAAATCAGAAAGATTGTTGTATTAGTCATCATTATTTTTAGGTAGATACCGACCAAATATCGCGCGGTCGTAGTAGAAGACATACCACGTGGCATTTTAGGGCCAATTAGGAATAAATAAATAATTTAATTCTGGAGCCGATTTTGTTAGGGAAAAATGTATAAAAACATACGAAATCCGTTCCCAAAGAGGATACACGCGGCTGTCACCAAACTCCACGCAACTCTCGCTTATGATCTTCACGACCTCATGCTAAAAGCGACGACATTGACAAACCTCAGACTACGGCAATACCGCCAACAGTAAGAAACAATTTCTAACTATCTCTTGATTCGCTTTTACTATGAATCACGCACACGCGTGATGACCTTTTCATACAAACACACATATCACAAGATTTTATTGTTGCTCACATACGTACACAAAGACAATTTATATTTTATTTCAGAACTTTATTAACCCAAACAAAAAGACATTACTTTCCAATCTATCATCAACTGCTTGTATTCTTGTTATGTTAAATTAATGTTTATTTGTTGAAACTACGTTGTCTTTTTTATTGAATTTTATTCCTTCAATGCAAATCGTGTGATTATTCTAGACAGCCAAATTACGAGCGACCCTGTAACGATATTTTGTTATTGTATCGAATCCCGACACTCCAAATTTTAAAATTCAACGCAAAACCGAGTAGAAGGATTCCTACAACACGTTACATTAAATCATATATCAAGACTTTTATGAATATCTTTCTTGAGTTTTTCATTTGTAACACGTTTCTTTTCAGACTCTCTTTTTCTCACCATTGTTCCCAGCTTTCCAGGAAGAACTATCTAGAATTAGGTTTTCCTAGTCATTTTTCATAACCGTGGCCTTCTGCAGTGTTTTGGATGCAATGTTTATACCTCAATATCAACTTGTGCGTTGGTCTTTTTTTCTTCAGCCAATTCACAATATGGAATCTGCATAGAAATCCCATCGTCCTTCGTTTTGACTACATGACCAGTCAATCGAAACCGGCGCTGAAATAACAGAAACTCTATACTGGCAGGCTGATTGCATCCGAGATGATATCCTCACTCACGTACATTTGCCAACGGATACCCAATATAGGATGGTGACATTGTGGGTGAAAACGCTCTAGGATTTTCATCGGGTCTCTGATAAGTAACCCAGGTCTCAAAAGATACAGAACAATGTAGGCAAACTACTTGTATCCTCAAAACTTCGTTTCCATCCTGAGAACATAGACGTCCATCCAATTTTTCGAAAGCATTAGATAGATCGATAGAAATGTTGATAGATATGAACAAACTGAGGTAGATCGATGGAGAATACAATAAGAGTATACAGTGTAACCCGGATATAAGAGACCCGAATATAAGAGAAACCGGATATAAGAGAGATTTTCTCTGGTCCAAAATTAGAGCCTGTGTTAATGTATATATAATAGACCAAACCCAAGGAGGCACGGTGGAGTAATGGATGACGGCTTGGATTGAGGAATCGGAGAGCCGAGTTCGAATTCCAGTCGATTCCATTACATTCACTTACTTATTCACTTGGGAAAGGTGTAAATCCTCTTCTTCTCCCTCCAACTATGGGTAAATAGCAGGACAGACTGGGTTCTATAGCCTTGGATGGCAACTGGTCTAGGAGAAGGACAACTCTGAATTCAAAACCTGCGGAGGGTCGTTTGGGGACCTTGTGGCATCCGTTGCACCAGGTCCCTGTATTCGTCCCTCCAAAAAGTGTGGATGGCCCTGCACAAGGCCTTCACCACTATAATCAAATCCTGTGTGGCTGTCGGACTTTCAGTTTCTGGGAACTGATCTGTCTGACCCTCATACGTCGAGTTCGACGGGAGAGCGATATAAGACCAAACCCGGATATAAGAGAAACCCGGATATAAGATACTTCTTCTCCGGTCCCGACAACTCTCTTATATCCGGGTTACACTGTATAATAATAATGTTATATAATATTTAATAAGTAAAACTCGTGTATTAGTCTATGGTTGATTTCTGCACATGTTCGGTTATGTATTCACTGGATGTGACGAATGAACACTCATCCGCGTTTATTCGACAAACCTATTCAAGTGACGTTTTTTTTTTCTATTTTTCCAAGTTGGTTGGCGTAGCATAATGCAGAATATATAATAAAATGGACTAATATTTTAATATATTTTCTGTCAATACGTTATTTTTATAGATACAAATATTTAAGTAAATTCTCTGTTTACTTGAATATTTGTATCTATAAAAATAAAGTATAAAAAAGAAAATATATTAAAATAACTGTCGCACTTAGTCCATTTCATAATATATATTATCTTTTTTTTACGTTCAGATACGCTTCGAGCAGATATGATCGTTCGAGGAAAATCATGGGAAATATGTTGTTTAAAAACAGTAATTAGACTTTGCTCACCAGACGCTTTATCTGTAGCTAAATGGTATAGCACGTCAGGTTGAAGACAAGTTCGATTCCTGTCGGTGGACACATAATTTCTATGAAATTTCTTGGGCATTCAGTCCGGTTAATGCTGTTTATTATAAACAGAGCATGTACTTAAATATTTTAGAATTTAATTCTTATAACAATAAGTTAATCAAATCTATAAAAAATAACATACAAACAGAAAATATATTAAAATAATAAAGTAATGACTTAGGTTTTGTTGTTGCTGGATGTGAGGAAGAACTTTTTGTTTCGGCGATGCGATATTTGTTCCAAATTGGTCAGTGTAAGATAGTCCAGGTTTCATCGTGGTGTGGGTACGTCTCTTAGTATAGTTATGTGAACTTTAATGCGACAGATTTTTGAATCGGATTAATCAACTAACCGTTGGAGCCACTAATTGGGGAAAAGAGGAAAATGCCCGTTTTATTTTAAAACAAGATTTCAGAAAAAAAAACAAACGTTATGATAAGCACAACACGTTGGTTGCATAATTATTGAATAGATGGCGGTAGAAACGTATCATGAGTTTCTTGTCAAGAGTTTTGTTATCAGGTTCGTATAACACTAGTAATTGTGGTTAATAATACTGTAAGAAAAGACTGGAACAAAAGATTAAGTGAAGAAAAGACATGGATTAAATAATACAGTAAAAGGGAAGACCGTAGTTCAGTGTAGCTATTCCTTGCGACAGACTTTGCGTCGCCCCTTCCTATAAGCAGACGTTCTGTTCATCGTGGATGGACGAGTCCATGTTCAACATGTAGAGGATCGTGTGGGTTTGCGTGTTGTTGAATTAGAAACACGTGCTGTGTATTCCTGCTAGAAGAAATTCCAACTACTAGAACAATGTCGGACTCAAATTGAGTCCAACCGAAGATGTAAAGAAAACAAACAAGACCGATATATATATATATATATATATATATATATATATATATATATATATATATATTTGAATATATTTTTTTGGACTAATATTTTAATATATTTTCTGTCAATACGTTATTTTTATAGATACAAATATTTAAGTAAATTCTCTGTTTACTTGAATTTTTGTATCTATAAAAATAAAGTATAAACAGAAAATATATTAAAATAATTGTCGCACTTAGTCCATTTCATAATATATATTATCTTTTTTATGTTCAGATACGCTTCGAGCAGATATGACCGTTCGAGGAAAATCATGGGAAATATGTTGTTTAA
>OZ038512.1:70520699-70528199 GCA_964036315.1 Acanthosepion esculentum
GTCCTTTCCTCTAACACTCCTATCTGCTCTCGCTCCAAATCTTCTGTAACCCCTTGCATGCTAGTGGCTTCCAGCCTTGCTTGGGGTGAAAAGCTTTAAAAAAATTTCTGAGATGAGGTATTATGTACATTATTTACATTATTCGGACTATTGTCCTCATCTTCGTCGCCATATTTATTACAACCTTTCAGCCGTTGTACGCTCCGGCCTTCTTCAGGTTGTTGGAATGTCAAACTGAACCCTTTATTTCGCTCACTGGGGTAGACTGTTCTAGTTCCACGTGCCATGTTTAATGGATGTCAGTTATCAGTTAACTCCTGTTAATTTTCCCTCTGCAAGTACTCCACTGCCTTAACCGAGTATTGAACTCACACTCTTTGGGTCCTGTCACTGCATCTAACTAACGCCTTTATCCACTGTGCCACGTGTACTTGAGGAAAATGGCACGTGGAACTAGAACAATATAATCCAGTGAGCGAAATAAAGGGTTCAGTTCGACATTCCAACCACCTGAAGAAGGCCTGAGCGTACAACGACCGAAACGTTGTAATAAATATGGCTACAAAAATGATGACAATAGTCCGAATAATGTAAATAGTGCTGTATTTTTTGTTGCGAAAATTGTCTAGTTTTAGTAAAAAATAGGGCATAGCTTCCCGTATCAAGCCTTTGGTAAACTTACCGATAATTCTTCTTTATATGAATTTCAGACAATGTGATTCTCGGGGCATTTATTTATTAAATCCCGGACAAAGATTAGCAGATTAATGTTATTAACATCTTAAAGGGAAATCATGTTCATTTGATCTTGAATTAAAGTTTGTTTATCCAGAAAACATTTGTTTCACCTAGGTAGTATATTTTAAATTTTATTTTTCTAGTGTTCACTTAATGCAAGGCTCGGCAGCTACTTAATATAGACAGTTACTGAACAGGGTGTGAGATATAAACACGAGAGGAAGGAGGAAGTGTTGACTACCAGTATACAGAGGACAGATAAAGATTGACCCTAGACTTGTAGAGGTTAAGATTTGGAAAGCATCCTTGGGTGAAAAGCGTTCCACGAAGTAGCGGTCCTTGGGAGAAACCTGTCTGGATTGAAAATCCTTTTTTACTCCGGGAATACGGAGGGGATGAAGCTGACTCAACTCTGTTGTTGTAGTAAGGCTGATCTTGGCTCTAATGGTCCGAGCTCGTGACAGTAAAGAATAGATATCGTCTGAACATATGTCATGGAATTAGCACCATTGTGTCTTGGGGGGGGAATGGTTCTAAGTTGACTGCATATATGAAGGAATATTGTCCATATGGATTGAAGGTTTTCTGTTGGATCTGAGTATCATTTGTGCGTTCCGTGAAAAGTATCACACACGCACGCACGCACAAACACACACACACGCACACACACACACATATACACACACACAAGGAATTATCGTATCAAGGTACCGGCGTTTTTATTCGCTACCGATTAATCCAGTATGCTTAATCATGCCCCCAAATCTCCTATATATAACCAACTGGATAAAAAGACAATAACAGACATACCTCATAGTATGTATCCGTAATGGTAAAACACTACTTCGAAAACGTAACATTAAGGCCACAGAGAAATATATACGCCATATTAAGCGGTTAAAGAGTGGGTCAGGTTACATAGTGATTTCTCGCTTTTTATCACCTGTGTATCTGCTATTGATTTGTTCTTCTATATAGGGTGACCCCAAAAAATGGGAATTTTTGAAGTGCGTATTGCCAGACATGAGCAAGTGGCAACACCGCGAGACAGTGACCTTGAGCAAGTAAACATTTCACCATTTTAGTAACGAGAAGGAAATTCACAGTATCCCAGCTGAGATGTTGCAGCAGTCAATGAGGAATCTCAACACCAGATTTCAAGAATGCATTCGTACAGGAGGACGCCATCTACAGGACGTAATTTTAAAAAAATTAAAAATTCCATCATTGTTTCTTAAATGGCATGTTTTAAGGTTTCAATTACTATGAATTAAATATTTTTCTTCGATCACTCTTGGTTTTATCGGATTGTTAAAAAGTCCCGTTTTTTTGTCACCCTGTACAATAATGTTTCCCGCTCTAGACAAAGTGTTTTGTTTGTAATGTTTTGTATTTACTTGCTTTAAACAATGCATATAAAATACATACTAAAATCCTTTCGACTGCATATGTCTGCCGTGCAGGAATTAGTGTGAGCTTCATTTGTCCTTGTTTTTCTTTTTAGGCTGTGAAATCTGGTAAATTCGATCCGCACTTACTTCAGCATACTGTGCAGTCATCCATATTTCCTCGACAAAAACACAACATCTTTACAAAGTGAGGCATGTATCTTGACGATTGCTTCGTTATCTGCGCTTTGCGACAGACGCCGAAAACGTCTCCTCAGGAATCGTTTCTGGTTATAAAAATGTAAGAATTTTTTTAATCATTTCACCCCCAAGCAAAGCGGGAGTGTCACTAGTACGCAGGGGGTTATATGGATGGAAAGTGAAAAAAAGGGACAGAGAATAGGGAGGAATGAGGGAAGGACAAAAGATGAACGGAATTCAAGAAGCGGGATGACGATTAATGTTGTATTAAAATCTTTGAAGATTTTAGTGGAAGCAAGTAAGCAGAAGGAACTTCCACAGGTGGGCAGTGCAAGGAAAGACACTATTAAATTAGAAATGGAGTTTGCTTTTAGCTATTTTACTAGTAAAAGAGTTGGACCTAATTGCCAATCTAGTAGCACGCTTAAATATATATAGTCGAGTCACCAGGGAAAAAAAAAGCTCGTCAAAGAAGTTGGCATGGAAATATTTTTAGAAAAGCAGAGCGAAGCGACGTCATATCGATGAGAAAGTAATTGAAGTCTAGGTGCTTGCTCAGGATCGATTACATTCTAGATTTTTCTGTGGATTTTGTCAAGAATCTCGAGAGGCACAGCAGGAGCACCAGATCAGATATGGCAACATTATTCAATGCATGGACGAATGGTAGATTTGTAAATGTGTAAGATGGATTCTGGCGAGTAACTTTCCAACTTTCCAACCAACTTTTAACCTTGCAGTAGATGCAACTATTCATTCGATATAGTTCCTCCACTTCATACCAGTGAAAAACATACCGCCAAGAAGGCGCAGCGTGTTTCTCCCCTGGAGATAAGCGTCAGCCATTTTGATGTCAGTCAGAAAAAGATTTTTTACGGTGGTTAAATGAAAGCAGTTTTACTTTGCAGGCGTTAAAATATAAAAGCCATTTCTTGCTCCAGTTAACCACTGATAGAAGTCCTTTTTAAGAGCAGCTGTCATGTTTACTTTTCAGAACTGTCGGATTTGCTATTGAGACAGACGTATATTGTAGTGTCATCTGTATAAATATCAACTTGGAAACTGCTATCATTGGGCAGATCATTGATGAAGATAAAAAATAGCGTAAGACTTAGGATAGAGTATTGGGGGACGGTAAGAGTCGTAAGAGTCGTAATAGGGCGATAGTTAGATGGGTTAGAGTGTTCTCCAGAATTATTAAAAACATGAACTACACAGGAGGACTTCCAACAAGCTGGGAAAATGTGAAGAAATTTTTGTTTAGCTTGGAGAGTATCAGAGCCAGCTTGGGGGCACATTTCCTTAGGACGACGGCCGGGAGCCCGTCACATCTGCTTGACCTGTGGGAGTCTAGTTTGGAAATGATGTCTAAAACAAGTGACGGGGTTATGCGCATATCAGAGAGCCTCAGTTTAAGTGGAAATCATGTATCGGTACTCCAGATTAGTCGAATGTGGAGTTGGTGAACTTCCGAGCCAAGCACTCAACCGTATTTGCTGTAAATGTCAGGACTTCAAATTGGTTGAAGAAAGGAGAGGCCGAGAATTTGATATTGTTCAGAACCCTGCTGCGGAGCCACCAGTAACCCATAGAATCAAACGTGTGAGAGCCTATACGTTTTCCCATTTTATCAGGAACAGTGATTACGCTTCTTTGAGGATATGCTTCCACATCCAGTGACAAAGAGACGTCTGTTGCAATCAGACGCCTCGCTCTGGTACAGCCAGAAGAAGTGATTCCTGTGGGTTATAGCAGCTGAGCATGAAATTTTTAACCAAGGAGATAATCGTGGTAATTCCGTGTTTGAATGAAAACCTCGAGGCCGGTTTTCATCCGGGGGGGGGGGGACATCAGACACACATTTTTGAACAGGGTGTTAAAAAAATTAATTCCAAGGAAATTGGAATGAATTCAAATGAAGTCATGAACTTCAGCCAGCCCTCGTACCCGGAAAGAAACAATGAGGTTATTAAAAAGAAAACTAAGAATTAATGTATGCAAGGTTTCACAGCTCTAGCATCACTCCTTAATAGTCAGCCTATGAGCTTTTCTGCCCACCTACGTACCCGGAATAAAACAATGCAATCAGTAATAAGAAGAGTTGAAATTAATGTATGCAAGGTTTCACAGCTCTAGTATCACTCCTTCATAGTCAGCCTATGAACGTTTCAGCCCTTGCTCGTATCGTCTTTTGCATAGTATTTTTTGTCTTTCATAATTTCCTTGATTTTTCTTTTTATGGATATATATCTAAATTTATTGTCCGTTACTTATTTGTTTTGCATTAAATATTCTATTGGTTGCAGGGAAGGAAGAAAATTTCGTTTCTTCATATTTTAGCTTCGTACTTTTGCAACTATCTTAATTCTCATACAATATTCTGTAGCCTTTTTACCTCTTTGCCTTATTTTGCTATTTTTCTTGCTTCTGTCTTTCATGATGGTACACAAAAACCTCTGCTCCATCAAATTCATTAACTTTTACTGTTAAAATGTGCCTCTTGGAACTGAAGTAAAAGAAAATGTTTTTGAAAATGATTTCACATTCTAAGAAATTATCATCGCACCTTTTTCCATATGCGGTCATAGAAACAAATACTGGGTGAAACATGTCTGTAGACTGACCAGGATTCCTTGACGTCAAAAAATAAAGTACCGACGAGTATAAAAGAACCTTGTTAGAGTATATCATTCAAGAGACTATAAGTCGTAAAGAACAGAAAGTTGTGGAGAGCCATGATCACCCACGCCAAAAAGATTTAATTGATTGATTGATTTTTACGACTTATCAACCTTTTGCAAGAAAGCCAGTAAATATTTTTAGATTGAAAAGCCCTTGGCCACGATGACTTGTGACCTCGTGCTAGCACAGCTATCGACGGCACCCAAAGGTTCCGTCTACCCAATTTCACTCACAAGGCTTGTATCAACCCGTGGTATGGTTTTCAGGCACTTTCCAAAGGTGTCGCACACTGGGAACGGCCCCCTCCAGTCTGATAACACCAGAAAGACAAAATGAATTTGGTGAAATTCGAATCCGCATCTCACGGTTAGAATGCGAACGTCCTAATCACTCGGCCACGCGCCCATACTGCTATATTGAGGTATTGATATTACATAAGACTTTTGCTATCTTTGCTTCTAAAGAAATGTTTCAGTTTCTTAATACTTCGTTTAGCTTTTGGAAAGCATCTTGCGAAATTCCACTTCGTCTTTGGATTTCGGTGTCATACTTTTGGTTCTCTGTTAGAATACTGTCCAGATGCTAGAGAAATAGCGCATTTTTGAGGCATAGTTTGAGAGATTTTCAAGACCACTCCATATTGAGGAAAATCCAGTGATGAGTTCTGAAAAATAAATCGATTTTTAGGCGTTGAAAAAAAAAAATTAGAAAAAAGATTTAAACTACATTTGTAAATGCTAATCGAACCATTTCTTTATACTTCACAAGCGATTACTTTTAATAAACCTCTTGTTAGCGAGTCAGCGGTGTGAGCATCCGTTATTTTTCTAGTGGAATCGATATTCGGTTTGTTCGTTGTCTTTTTCTGTTGTCTTCGCAGAAAACCCGAAATACGATCAAAATTCATGATCATTAACTCGTAAAATCGCATATAGCAACGCTTCAAAGAACCAATGATTGCACATCCCTGAACACGAATCTATTCGCACCAAATCGCTCGCGTCCTCTCGTCAAATCGCACGTGATTGAAAGTTTAAGCAACGAAGGACAAATCAAACGAGATTACACGTTTAATGGCACGTAGTTGTTAACTCAAGAATACGAAAACGAAGAAGACGACGAAGAAGAAAACGAAGTAGATGACGACGAATAAGAAGGCCAAGACGAAGATGAAGAAGAAAGACGAAGAAGAGGAAAAAGAAGACGACGAAGAGGAAGAAGGCGAAGAAGACCGACGACGAAGAAAACGAAGAAATAGACGAAGAACAAGACGAAGTGGAAGACCAAAACGAAGGAGAATAAGACGAAGAAGAAGAAATTGAAGAAACAGATAAAGAAGATGAAGAAGAAGATAAATAAGACGAAGAGGGAGAAGAAGACGAAGAAGAAGGCAATGAACAGTCGGAGACGACGAACGAGAACACGAAGACGAATAAGAAGACGAAGAAGACAACGACGAAGAAGAAAACGAAGAAACAGACGACGAAGAAGAAAACGAAGAAACAGACGACGAAGAAGAAAACGAAAAAGACGAAGAAGACGAAGAAGATGACGAAGACGAATAAGTCGACGAAAAAGAAGACGTCGACGACGATGACGAATAAAAAGAACAAGAGTTAGAACAAGTAAATAGGAACCGAGGAAAAATTATTTAAACCGAATAAGAACGAATAGTTTTAATATGATGTTTCGTATCTGGTCGCCTAGAACATAACATATTTCCTCTACCATATTTCCATTAGAAAAGGAAATCGTATCATAAATTATTTTAAAATGAAACAAATTAAAAATGTTCAGGCTGTTCACATATTGATCACTTATGAAATTATGTTCAGCATTTAAACTGTCCAATTTTAATATAATGATAAATTAATAATTTCATGAATTTCACATTTAAATTAATTTTGCTGAAATTCTTACATTAGAACTTCAAATTCTAACAACTAAATTAGTTCCAGAAACAAATGAAAACATTAAGGATACGAGGGCTGGCCAAAATATTCATAGGCTGACTATGAATGAGTGATGCGTTAATTTTAACACTTTTTATTAATAATTACATTATTTATTGCCAGATACAAGGGTTGGCTGAATAATTCACAGAATTTTTATGGAGGGATGGTGCTAGAGCTGTGAAATCATGTATTATAACTGTTGTATTCATCTTCGCTCTGTCTATGGAGTTCTCACTAACCTTCTATAGAACCACATTTCTGCTGCCTCCAGTTTTATCTTCATCTATCAGAAGATTGTCCAGCATTCCTTATCATATAAGAGGATGGATGCCACATAGCAATCCAGAACGCAGAGAGGATATTAAATTTATTCGATGAAAGTGGGGTAGACGAAATTTAAAGGGAAATTAACTGTACACATATACAAAATCTCGTACAGGCGTTACATAAAGTCTGATAAGAACTGTCTGGATTGCTTCCAAAGAGGCAGTGGACAATAAATACTACTTTTTTCGAGGACAACAATATAGAGAGAA
>OZ038512.1:70533199-70743199 GCA_964036315.1 Acanthosepion esculentum
TCCAGTGACCGTTCCCAAAGAGCGTGAGTTCAATACCTGCTTAAGGCCGTGGAGGACTTGGGGAGGGGAATTAACAGGAGATAACTGATAACTGACATCCATTAGACATGGCACGTGGAAATAGAACAGTCTACCCCAGCGAGCGAAGAAGGCCGGAGCGTACAACGACCGAAACATTGTAATAAATATGGCGACAAAGACGAGGACAATAGTCCGAATAATGTAAATAGTGTACATAATACCTCATCTCAGAAATATAGACAGCTACTGAAGGGCCGAAACGTTATAATAAATATGGCGACAAAGATGAGGACAATAGTCCAAATAATGTAAATAGTGTACATAATACCTCATCTCAGAAATATAGACAGATACGGAAGAGCCGAAATGTTGTAATAAATATGGCGACAAAGATGAGGACAATAGTACGAAAAATGTAAATAGTGTACATAATACTTCATCTCAGAAATATAGACAGATACTGAAAGGCCGAAACGTTGTAATAAACATGGCGACAAAGATGAGGACAATAGTCCGAATAATGTAAATAGTGTACATAATACCTCATCTCAGAAATATAGACAGATACTGAAGGGCCGAAACGTTGTAATAAATATGGCGACAAAGATGAGGACAATAGTCCGAATAATGTAAATAGTGTACATAATACCTCATCTCAGAAATATAGACAGATACGGAAGAGCCGAAACGTTGTAATAAATATGGCGACAAAGATGAGGACAATAGTTCGAATAATGTAAATAGTGTACATAATACCTCATCTCAGAAATATAGACAGATACTGTAGGGCCGAAACGTTGTAATAAATATGGCGATAAAGATGAGGACAATAGTCCGAATAATGTAAATAGTGTACATAATACCTCATCTCCGAAATATAGACAGATACTGAAAGCCTAAACATTGTAATAAATATGGCGACAAAGATGAGGACAATAGTCCGAATAATGTAAATAGTGTACATAATACCTCATCTCAGAAATATAGACAGATACTGTAGGGCCGAATCGTTGTAATAAATATGGCGACAAAGATGAGGACAATAGTCCGAATAATATAAATAGTGTACATAATACCTCATCTCAGAAATATAGACAGAGACGATTATTTTAGTGAGGGGGAACACCACTCAGAGTAACATCTGGCCGGTATGTGGGGATGCTGCGGACCTTTCTGGAAGTAAATTGTCAGAAAACTTGTGACGGCGAATGTATGGTTTCAACAGGATGGATCACCATACTGAGAAAAGGCACCAACAGAGAGAAGATCAATGGAATATTTGAGAGAGATGTTTCCAGAAACTCTGATTTCTTTACACGTTGACAGTGGATGGCTTTCACGTTCGCCTGATCTTTTCCAATTTCGTTCGATCTCACTCCCTGCAATTATTTTCTACGTGTTAAATTATTTGAAAGCTGAGGTTTAAACATATCAACCGGCAACCATTGAAGAATTAAAGGATGCATTTCTGGCACAAAAAGTGACTCATCGGGTGAAGGATGTGATTTTTAACACCAAGTGAATAAAAACTATACAGTTTTATTCCCGTCCTGGGTTTGACGATAAACTACATCCGCGTCCAGGGTAAGACGATAAACTAGATCCGCGTCCAGGGGAAGACGATAAACTACATCCGCGTCCTGAGTATTACATCCAACAGCATGGCTTCTGATCAGGAGGTTTTAAGGAGCGTGTGACCATTTCTTAATTGCTGGTGTTTCCAGGTCCACCCTGACCCGGAGTGATAGAAATTGTTAGGGCAAATAGTTAACCCCTAATCTGGGGTCAAAACACTATGAAAGTGTAAAAATAGGTTTTAATACCAGTAATACATTTTTTTGTAAAAATATTATCAGCAATGAATTTTTGAAGAAAAAAATATTAGCAGCAATACATTTTTTAAAAGAAATTACCTGCAATAAAAATCTTGTCGGCATAAAATACCCCATTGAGGTTGATATGCCGTAAAACAAACCAAGCCATCAATAAAAATCATGTTGGCATTAAATAACCCATTGAGGTTGATATGCCGTAAAACGAAGCAAACCAAATCAAACCAGCAATAAAAAATCTTGTTGGCATTAAATAATCCATTGAGGTTGATATGCCGTAAAACAAACCAAACCATCAATAAAAATCATGTTGGCATTAAATAACCCATTGAGGTTGATATGCCGTAAAACGAAGCAAACCAAATCAAACCAGCAATAAAAAATCTTGTTGGCATTAAATAATCCATTGAGGTTGATATGCCGTAAAACAAACCAAACCATCAATAAAAATCATGTTGGCATTAAATAACCCATTAAGGTTGATATGCCGTAAAACGACGCAAACCAAATCAAACCAGCAATAAAATATCTTGTTGGCATAAAATAATCCATTGAGGTTGATATGCCGTAAAACAAACCAAACCATCAATAAAAATCATGTTGGCATTAAATAACCCATTGAGGTTGATATGCCGTAAAACGAAGCAAACCAAATCAAACCAGCAATAAAAAATCTTGTTGGCATTAAATAATCCATTGAGGTTGATATGCCGTAAAACAAACCAAACCATCAATAAAAATCATGTTGGCATTAAATAACCCATTGAGGTTGATATGCCGTAAAACGAAGCAAACCAAATCCAACCAGCAATAAAAAATCTTGTTGGCATTAAATAATCCATTGAGGTTGATATGCCGTAAAACAAACCAAACCATCAATAAAAATCATGTTGGCATTAAATAACCCATTCAGGTTGACATGCCGTAAAACGAAGCAAACCAAATCAAACCAGCAATAAAAAATCTTGTTGGCATAAAATACTCCATTGAGGTTGATATGCCGTAAAACAAACCAAACCATCAATAAAAATCATGTTGGCATTAAATAACCCATTGAGGTTGATATGCCGTAAAACGAAGCAAACCAAATCAAACCAGCAATAAAAAATCTTGTTGGCATAAAATACTCCATTGAGGTTGATATGCCGTAAAACAAACCAAACCATCAATAAAAATCATGTTGGCATTAAATAACCCATTGAGGTTGATATGCCGTAAAACGAAGCAAACCAAATCAAACCAGCAATAAAAAATCTTGTTGGCATTAAATAATCCATTGAGGTTGATATGCCGTAAAACAAACCAAACCATCAATAAAAATCATGTTGGCATTAAATAACCCATTGAGGTTGATATGCCGTAAAACGAAGCAAACCAAATCAAACCAGCAATAAAAAATCTTGTTGGCATAAAATACTCCATTGAGGTTGATATGCCGTAAAACAAACCAAACTATCAATAAAAATCATGTTGGCATTAAATAACCCATTGAGGTTGATATGCCGTAAAACGAAGCAAACCAAATCAAACCAGCATTAAAAAATCTTGTTGGCATTAAATAATCCATTGAGGTTGATATGCCGTAAAACAAACCAAACCATCAATAAAAATCATGTTGGCATTAAATAACCCATTGAGGTTGATATGCCGTAAAACGAAGCAAACCAAATCAAACCAGCAATAAAAAATCTTGTTGGCATTAAATAATCCATTGAGGTTGATATGCCGTAAAACAAACCAAACCAAACCAGCAATAAAAAAACTTGATGGCATTAAATAACCTATTGAAGTTGATATGCCGTAAACCAAACCAAACCCAAGATTCCCTATCCATAGCCCCTCCGACACATATTCATCTCTGCTACCCCTCTATAACAATCCATATGGGCGAGTGTAGTGAATGCTCAAGCATGCCCCGTTAGCCCTCCACCAAATGTGGCTTTTAGACCTCTACCCCAGGAGCGATCTCTACATACATAACTCGCGTCGTGGCACCCAGCCCAGCTTGGCTCTCCAGTTGTGCTCCTAAGCCCGTTGCTGTTCTTGTTCTATTTGTTTTTTTTATCTTTTTATTGAATGTGTGCATATTTTTCATAGGAGTAAATAATCTGCCATATTGCCCGGTTAATAAACATCCCGCTACTTTTGAACTGGAGTAGAGACTCATCCCTTGTTTCATATTTAGGAAGGAGTTCCCGGATCCTTTCCTTTTCTCTGGTCTTAGTAGTAGTGCTGTCGTGAATCTCTTGAGGTTGATATGCCGTAAAACAAACGAAACCAAATCCAATTTTGTTCAAACAACAGTGAAATAATTTTCCTAATAGTAGTTAGAAGGCTTAGTAGAGTAATGGATAGCGGTTCGGATTGAGGAATCGGTCGAGTGGAGTTCGAATTCCAGTTGAATCCATTACATTCATTTAAGGGCGTATATCCTATGGGTAAATAGCAGGACAGACCGGGTTCTATAGGCTTTGGTGGCAAATGGTCTACTGCAGAAAGTAATGGCAACGTACTGTGGGGAAAATCGGCCTCGTCACTCATGCATCGAAAGATTCATGATCGCCTAAGCGTGTATCACGCCCAACTGACTGAATAGAAGTTACCTTTTGTCAAACTTTAATATATGGGTGGTATTTCTGCCGCACCCTGTATTATATATATATATATATATATATATATATATATATATATATATATATATATATATATATATATATATATATATATATATATATATATATAATTTAAATAAAAATAGTATCCTTAAAGTGGTCTGTTATTATTTAAATTATTAGCTCTGATTTACATTGAGCTCTCTGGATTTTATCCTCCTTGGGTCTACCCATACGGATTACCTAGTTTTTCGTAAACAATATATATATATATATATATATATATATGGGATAACGATATATATAACCATTTGGACAAATTTTGTTGTTACACTCGTTATATATATATATATATATATATATATATATATATATATATATGTATATATGCTCCTGAAAAAATTATTTCCGTTGAGCTCTGGGGAGGAAGTATGGATTTGTAAACAGTGACTATTACGGCTAATAATGAAAGACTCTTCGGTAAATCGAATCGAGTTCTCTCAGTCACTGTGTTTATCAAAAATTAAACACGCTTAAATTCACCTTCATCAACGGCTTAGTGGTAGAATCACCGACTGACGCTAATTCAGTCGGGTTTCGATCCTAGCTAGAGGCTAGCCACAACGATGAGCTGTGATACCGCGAAACAGTCTGTCTTTGGATGACAATATATATATATACGCAAAGGGTAACAGCAAAATTGTCCAAATCGTCCAAAAGCATAATTGTCCATCCCACAATGTATTTAATATCTAAGAAAAAAAATTAAACTTATCTGAAAACTTTAGAAAATGAAACTCAATTGAGTTTCATTTTCTAAAGTTTTCAGATAAGACGTTTAGCAGTTAAGACGTTTTATCTTGACACCATTTGTCGTAATAATCACTGAAAACCCTTTGAGTTATTCAGCTAGAAAGAGAACAGGTCAAAATCGTTTTGTGTCAGCCCCACTATCTCCGCAAAAAGATCATTCAGTCCTTCAGCAATGATACCAACATTCATACTCTGGCTTTCAGTTTCAAAGACAATTCAGGAAACATCAAGAGAACGCTGAATAAGTTTAAATAAGGAACAGTGGTGAGGAAAACTGGATCAGGAGGTCACAACAGGAAGAGGGATCATCATTTCAACTTAGAGCTGAAGAGATCAAAACTCAGCCCGTAAGACGTTTGACACGTGAGAGAGTAGTTTCAGCCAAAGAGCAGTGAAAAAGACTTGAAAATGAAATCGTACGTGAAACCTGTGAGGCACCTTGTTACTCCAGGACAGAAAGTTAGAAGGTTAGAGAGGGCGAAGATCATCTTGAATAAGTTGAAAATTGATTCTGGAATAATATACATGGACATAATATCTTGACCATGTTTTGAAAAAATGACAACAGTCTCTAAAACATACATACAACAAACTATTTCTTATTATAACAGATAAAATATAATCCTTGAAATGGTTAAATGTATAGCCGAAAGCGCTCGGATAAAAAGAACATTTGGACAGTTTTTATATAATTTATCATCCGCAAAGAAAAAAAAATATTAGATCGCATGAGAAATTGTATAAAAAACTAAATAAAAGCATCTTTTCTCTCGTTTTCATTGAAATGTGCATACATATATATATATATATATATATATATATAGACATATATATATATATATACATATATATATATATATATATATATATATATATATATATATATATATATATATACGATTGATATTATTAATTCAGCATCAAAATTATTCAATGATGAATTGAATTTAATTCCTTAATTAAATATTTAAGAAATATTGTCGAGAAAGTGGAAAATAGTTTTTGATATTTCGTAAATACAATGCAATTAAAATATTACTTAAGAATAGCTGCGAAGTTTGACGGCATTGATACACTGGTAAAAACAAATTGAAAAATAAAATAATGCAATGAAATAAAATAAAATAAAAATAATTAAATTAGATTAAAAATACGTTTAAAAAAATTTAAAAACCCAAAATAAATCAAATATAGAAGCAATATAATAAAAAATAATATAGACATTTAAGAAAATTTTAGTCTGCAATGAGGTTATATAAAAATGTCAAACGAAAACAAAAGTGCACGGGAAAGTAAATGGTTCCTCTTCGGTTTGAACCCGAGAAACACAAATAACAAGCGAATGAGTTAAAAAAGCCTCAAAGAATCTGAGATAATTATGCAAACATTGACTCGTGGCGAGGAAATAAGACAAGATAGAACGACATTAATCTTACTGCCCACCAACTCCCCAGAAAGAAATTAAAAAACAAAGCAAAAAACAACAAAATAATAAATAAATAAAACAGTGTTCTGACGTCAGCGTTGTTTTGGCATTTGACGCCTTCTGATTGGTTGGTTCTTCTGGCGGTTTTCACGCTCATTTTGTCATTCAGTGTGACCTCGGATCATCCTAATGCTCAGGTTAACCCGTACACCGATGATGGGATGACGTGGTGACGGTGACGGAGTTCTATTTGTTGTAAGCCTGTAAGATTCGAACACAACTGGCCTTGATTAGTGTATTGAGAAAAGTTCAAGAAATGTTAAATGGTCACAGAGGAAAAATGGATGAGAAGACATAAAAAGAAATACAAAAAACACAATTGCGCATATATATATATATATATATATATATATATATATATATATATATATATATATATATATATATATATATATATATATATATATATATATATCAGTATGTATGTATGGGAGAGAGAGAGAGAAACGAGATGAGGAAGAGAATTAAAAAAGAACTCAGGAGTGTAGTGCTTTTCCAGAGGAAAAGGTCTGACCTTACATCAGACGACTTAGGGCGATCCCGGTTCGCCAATAATATGCACGTACACACACACACACACACACACACACACGCACGTACGCACACACACACACACACATATATATATATATATATATATGCACACACACATATAAGCGTAGATATATAAGAAAAGAACATACATAGGCACATACCCCCTCTCTCACATACACATATATGTATATAAATGTAGGTATATCAATATATCCATAGCCTCATGATAGAAAGTGATTATTTTCACAATAAATATATGTTTTACCATGATATCTTATCATTATAAAAATTTTAAAGCAATGAGTTTCCCTTTATCATATTGATTGAACATTATACAATGAAAATTCCAGATCAAAATTCTACTACTTACTGGCTATAGGCTTACTGATCCACATTGTTACATACGTGCGCAAATACTGTTTCTTATATCATGCGTATGTTATACCAGATGTCATTGGTGGGAGTTCGCACCCAAAGAGAAACTAGAATTTTGAATGCTGATTTTCTAAGCATTCAGGTAAATCGTCCACTTAAAAAATTAGCGTACGTTAATTCACCTGTCTTACTTCTTTGGCATAGTGAGAAAGTTTGAACGAGAGTAATGTCGTTTGACACAAGGCATCATAGTGGCTTCCAAATGAGTAGTGAATGATTATGAAGATGTTTTTTTTTTATCTAGGGTGGTAAAGCACATCGAATCGAGTTGAAGTTTCCCCTTACAAAGATGCCTGCAGGTTCCATCCCTGCCGGAGAGCAGAAATTGAAATGAAGATCCTTCTTGCTGTTGTGACTTCCTCATCCAGTGACGGCTCTACATTTCCCTCTCTTTTTAAAACTTATTCACTGTTCTCTTGATGGTTCTTGAATGAACATTGAAGAAGGAAACCAGAGTATGAATTTTGTTACCATTACTGAAGACCTGAATGATCTTTTCCCTCTCACCATTGCTCAGTTAGGAAGACATAGTGGAGCTGACACAAAATTATTTTAACCTCTTCTATTTTTAGATGAATAACTCAAAGAGTTTTTCAGTGATTCTTACGACAAATAGTGCCTAGATGGCTAAACGTCGTATCTGAAAAGCTGTAAAAATAAACTCAATTAGTTTAGTTTTTTTTATATTAAACATTTTGTGAGATGGCCAATTATCCCATGCTGTTACATGATTTGTACAATTTTGCTGTTACGCCCCGTATATATATATATATATATATATATATATAGTCGATGGCCATTCAATAAATAAGTTGAATTTTTCGGTATAAGGACTTCTAATACAGTTAGAAGCTTACTCTTTTTTATTTTTAAAAATTTTACTTCTTTTTCACATGGATTTAATTTCTTTTGCAGATTAAAAAAAAAACTTTGAGAGTTTTGGCGATTAACAAAGATGGCCGACCAAAAAGCATGCTCAGTTATCAAGTTTTTGGTTGTTGAAGGGTGCAAACCAGTTGAAATTCATAGGAGAATGTCAACTGTGTATGGTACCACATGTTTCAGCCAAAAGAATGTCTACAAGTTCAATTAAGGGAATCGCCCGTTCTTTAGTGTAACTCCATCCGATGAAAGCCTCAGAATAGATCGACCTTAACATTGTAGCATCGTCTTATGCGACACAAAATAATGAGTTTGATTGACGGAAAGAAGTTTTTATTTTGATCAAATATTAAATGCCATTTCAGCAAATTTTAAAAAGAAATATTTTATGTTTTTTTTTCACAGAATATACTTTGAACTTTGATTTAAATTTTTTTTTCTGTTGGAAGAGAGAAAATTTGTTTGCATAATGCACTTAAGACTGAAAAAATGGACAAGACGAAAAGAATTGTTTATTTTGAAGATTATATATATATATATATATATATATATATATATATATATATATATATATATATATATATATGTGTGTATTTAGGCAGCAATCCTTCTTTCATGCACATTTCATTAAAAATGACTGATAAGGTACTTTTATTTAGTATTTTTATACAATTTCTCATGCGATCTAATAATGTTTTTCTTTTCGGATGATAAATTATATAAAAACTGTCCGAATGTTCTTTTTATCCGAGCGCTTTCGGCTGTACATTTAGCCATTTTCAAGGATTATATTTCAACTGTTAGAATTAGAAATAGTTTGTTATATGTATGTTTTATAAAATGTTTCATTTTTTTTGTTTCAAAACACGGTCAAGATATTATGTCCATGTTCAAAGTTAATATTATTAAGTGTTGCTTTGTTTGTTTTTATTAATAAGGCTTCCATTATTTTTAGCCTTTTTTTGCATCTGGATGATGCTATTATATTAGTGTTGTCGACCAGTATGTTCCGAATAGTGTCCGGTAGGTCTCCATGAATATTTACATGAGATCTAATTGAGCTATTGTCAGCTATATATATATATATATATATATATATATATATATATATATATATATATATATAAACCTAATGAGCCAGGTAAACCTACTGAGGTTTCACCTACGCGGATCGTCAGGGTACGCCGGCGTACACTGACGATCCATGTAGGTGAAACCAAGGTAGGTTTACCTAGCTCATTAGGTTTGCTCTACCTAGTGTTTTGAGCACTTTACGTACTTATTTTTTACTCGTTTTGGAGGTTTTTTTCTTTGGACTCTGAGCTTGAATTCTGGACGATTGTTTTCGTCTCAATTTCATGTTCTTAGTTCTTTCTTTTTTTCTTGGGCATTGGTTTGTACAATCACAAGCCGAAATACATAAGTTTTTTCCAAACGAGTACCACTATGTATATATCTATATAGATATAGATATATTCTCTTGCCCATATGAATCTTGAAAATAATTGTTGCTGATGCCTTGTGTATATACAGGGTGTCCATAAAGTTCGTGTGCAATTAAAAAATTTATAACTTTATTTGTATTTGCGATAGATATAATCTGTAAAAAATGTCATGAAGTTTAATGTACCTAGTTTTAAGTATAGCTAAAATAACTAAAGTGATTTCAGGCATTACTGTAAATCAGTTGGCAAATATTTTCCGTGAACCGCAAAATCGTATTACCCTTTGTATTGCTAATGATGGAGGACATGTGGAAACTAAAATAAAATTTAAATAAAATCTTAAAAAATATTCATTTACTTCATTCTAAACCTTTTTACAAATTATTTCTATCGTAAATATAAATAAAGTTTTAAATTATTTAAAGTGCACAAGAACTTTATGGACACCTATATATATATATATATATATATATATATATATATATATATATATATATATATAATTTTATCATATAGACAAAACCATTTTACTCACTACAAAGATGCAACTTGGTTTCAGTGCATTTCAACTGCACATCTACGGGTTCACTTGGAGCAAGAGCACACCTGCCCTAAGTTTCCCACTGCGTGTGTGGACTTGATTACTTCCTTCAGTTGTTTTAAGTCTAATGCATAGTAGTGTCTATTAATAGTTTTCCCCTTTTCCATCAAGTTTATCAGGATTGCGCCTTCAGAATACCAATAAACAGAAGCCATGTCTTTGCCAACAAACGCTGCCAGCTTGTACTTCTGTTGGAGTTTTTCTACTATTTGATTTCAATCTTTGATTCAGGTTTCAAGTGTTGAACCCAGGTTTCATCTTGAGTTAGAAATCCGCGGTGAAAATTCTCATGGTCAGCCTGGAAGCGAGTTAGAAGTATCCTGGAAATGTTAACCCTTTTCAACTTCTCCTCTTGTACCAGCATTCTTGGAACCCATCTTAGACATCCCCAACATCGCATTTAAAACAGTATATGGACTGAACCAGAAGTAATGCTTATAGACTTAGCTGAGCAATGACATCTGTTATCCAAAAGCATACGGGGAAAAGCATCAGCTTTTTCACCAATGGTTTGATCTTTAGTTAGTAATCCGCGGTGAAAATTTTCATGGTCAGCCTGGAAGCGAATTAAAATTATCCTGGAAATGTTAACCCTTTTCAACCTCTGATCTTGTGCCAACATTCTTGGAAGCCATCTTAGACATCCCTAACATCGCATTCTAAACAGTATATGGACTGAACCAGAAGTAATATTTATAGACTTAGCTATTTGCTGGACAGAAAGATATCGGTTATCCAAAATCATACGGTGAATGCCATCAAATTTTTCATCACTGGTTGAGATTTTTGGAACGGCCTGACCGAGGTTCAAATTCTGTGCAATCCTTGCTCCGCTTGAATTTCACAGCCCCGTTCTTCACAGCTGATAGGAAGGGGAGTCCTCAGAAAATGTCGGTACCATGTCCTCAGGGATTTACTTAGGTCTCATACCATTCTTTTGCAGATACTTTATGACTGATTGGGCTCCCATTTTGTCCATTTTTAGATTTGTCACAACCCTCACATTTGTATGGGTCTCACCCGCACAGAATTGAAGACAAAAATATATCTACATACCTGCCTACCAACCTATCTTTATATACATATATATTTATATATTCAACTCTGTTCATATCTATCTGTTCATCTCAATATTCATATGTCTCAGTTACTTTCATATGTATCTCAGTCTCTCTCTCTATATCTATCTATCTATCTATCTATCTATCTATCTATCTATCTATCTATCTATCTATCTATCTATCTATCTATCTACGTATGGACCTTATCTATCTATCTATCTATCTATCTATCTATCTATCTATCTATAGTCATTCATATCTATCTATCTATCTATCTTAGTATCATCCTATCTATCTATCTATCTATCTACATATGGACCTTATCTATCTATCTATGGCCATTCATATCTATCTATCTATGGTCATTCATATCTATCTATCTATCTATCTATCTATCTATCTATCTATCTATCTATCTATCTATCTATCTATCTATCAGTTAACATACTTCGCTTGACTGCTACTTATGATTAGTAGTTAGGATAATACATTAGACATTACAATTGGTTCTCCAAAAACGGAAATTACTTGTGACTCAACCTAATCTAATCTATCTCTGGTCATTAATATCTATCTATCTATCTATGGTCATTTATATCTATCTATCTATCTATCTATCTATCTATCTATCTATCTATCTATCTATCTATCTATCTATCTATCTATTCTCAGTCGGTTCATATCTGTCTGTCCATGTCAGTTTTCCTATGTATCAACTATTTTCGTATCTCTCTAGGTCAGGTTTTCCGATCTCTCTCTCTCTCTCTCTATATATATATATATCTATCTATATATATATATATATATATATATATATATATATATATATATATATATATGTTGTGGTGGGATCCACCTAATCTGCATAGGTGACTACCAACTATATAAATAATGGTTGATACCGGAAGACGAAGAGAAGGAATCACGAGATCCAACTAGAGACTCTGATCGACTGCGACTAGTCAACACATTCTCCAGGAACGTCTTCCCAGAAATATACAGAAATACTATATGTACTTATTGTGTACACTTTCTTGTTATAATACATTCTTGTTCTAAGTACATTTTGTGTTGCATTATTATTCCATGCAATAGGCGAGATTCAACATTGAGTCAAGACTCAACAATGGCGACGAAGTAGAACGAATCATACGTCAAGTTTCAACAATGGCCACAAAGTAGAACGAACCATACGCCAAGTTTCAACATTGAGTCAAGACTCAACAATATATATATATTCGACTTTGTTCATATCTATTCATCTGTCCATCTTTTTCATATATTTCAACTATTTTCGTATCTATCTCAGTCTTACCTTATATATTTATCTCAGACTGTTAATATCTATCTATCTATTTTAAGACATTTTTTATGTTTATACATTCTTTTTATAGATACAATATTTGAGTAAATGCTCTGATTTATCATAAACAGTAATAAACAACATTTAGAGGCCTGAATGTCCGAGACATTTTCATAGAAAATATTCGTCCTCCGACAGGAATCGAACCTGTATCCTATACGGTACCGTCATATAGACTGACGTGCTTTCCCGATTTAGCCACAGAGAAGCGTTTCGGTTAGCAATGTCGATTTTACTGCTTTTAAACTACAATTCTCAATGATTTTCTCTTGTACATTCATATCTGCTCGATGCGTATCCATATATAAACAAATGACGTCACACATTAGGCGAACATGGCTCTCCATAATTTACTCTTCTTTTGAAGATCTTAATAAATGTTGTCTCTTTATTTCACCTAGAGTTTGTTCCGCCATCCATTTATTCAAGCTCTCTATGTGATGTATTGTTTTCCACTGTCCTTCTTGACGTCAATCCGTCCTACGAATATCATATTTTCCAAGCCCTCTTTCCACATTAGGTGCCCGATAAATTTCAACTGACTCTTCCTGATGTTAGGTGTAAGTTTCTTTTCTGTTTCCATTTTCTGTAAAACGTCGTCGTTGCTCACATGGTCGGTCAATTATTTTAAGACATTTTTATAAACACAAAAATGTCTTAAAATAATTGTCGCACTTTGTCCATTTCATAATGTCTGACGTCATTTGTTTACATTTGGATACGCTTTGAGCAGATATGAATGTACTTGAGAGAATCATGGAAGATTGAAGTTTAAAGGCAGTAAATTCGACCTTACTAACCGAACGCTCCTCTGAGGTCAAATCGGTTAACACCACGTCAGGCTATGTGACGGTTCCGTATAGGATACAGGTTCGATTCCTGTCGGAAGACGAATATTTTGTATGAAAATTTCTCGGACATTCAGACCGGTAAATGTTGTTTAATACTGTTTATTATAAAGCAGAGCATTTACTCAAATATTTGTATCTATAAAAAGAATGTATAAACATAAAAATGTCTTAAAATATATATATGCATATGTATATATATATGTACGTATATATATATATATATATACTTATATCAACAGTCAACAGTCTCTTCCTGGTGTTAAGTATAAGTTTCCTTTTTGTTTCCATTTTCTCTAAAATGTCGTATGAAATGGACAAAGTCCGACAATTATTTTTTATGACATTTTTATAAACATAAAAATGTCTTAAAATAATTGTCGGACTTTGTCCATCTCATAATGTGTGCCGTCTGTCTATCTATCTATCTATCTATCTATCTATCTATCTATCTATCTTCGTATTACATTTTTCCTTATCTATGTTGTTCCAACCAAATTGGAAGCGATCATAATAAATAAGCATTGAAAGGAACATCAAAGCTTTCTCAAAGATCTTTAAAACATGATAAATGACGTCGACTCTTCTACTGCGCTCACTTCAACGACCTTTAAAAAATAAAGCAAAGACGACGCGCCAGAAAGTCACATCGTTGCCAGTGACGTCAGCCGCTTAGATCAATTTTATTGGACAAAAAATGATGGAATATTCACTTGAAAACAGTGAAATTGGCAGAAGCCTTTCTTGCTGTTAAAACTTCTTAGACGGGGCTCGCCAGCTCTGTAGATTTAGAAAGTTATCGATTTTTTTGTTAACATTTCTGGAGCCTCAAGACGTGCAAAATAACTGGAATGAATTTGTTGTTAATTTTACGAAGAAGCGCTTTCCATTCAGGATTACTTTAAGAAAAAAATACACTCTCTTAGGTTAAACCTGCCAAAATGATTCTTCGAGTTATTTACAGTTTTTAATTTGGGGAAAAAGATAAGAGATATTATTCTGAAGCTTGTTATAAAGGGTGTTTCATTAAGACGGATTACATATAAGGGTATTTCATTAAGACGGATCATAATCAGCAGTAAATAAATCAGTGTTATTGGTGGAAAAATTCTTTATTTCTCTATTGGATCATGTTTAAGTCATGGCAATTATGTGTGAAAAATAATATCACCCAAATATGAGTCAAATCTGAAAGAAAAAGAAAAAGATCATTAGACGCTTAAACTTAATTCATAATTAAAATCAGTCCAAGTTATTGGAACACCCTTTATAAGTTCTGTAGAGTCCTGTTAAATTAAAGAAATGAATCCCGGAATCAAAATCAAAATTAATAAGAACACTCGCTAAGAAAGATGGATCTTTTTAAGGGACTACTGTTTTCAAGGGTTGTCTTCCTTGAGCTCTATAAATAAACTTGCTGACATATCTCAAGTGAAGAGCGCTTTCCATTCAGGAATAACACTCTCTTAGGTTAAACCTGACAAAATCTTGCTTCGAGTTATTTACAGTTTTTAATTTGGGGAAAAAGATAAGAGATATTATTCTGAGAGATTGTTATAAAGGGTGTTTCATTAAGACGGATTATATATAAGGGTGTTTCATTAAGAGGGATCATAGTCAGCAGTAAATAAATCAGTGTTAATGGTGAAAATTTATTTATTTCTCTATTGGATCATGTTATTTAAGTCATGGCAATTATGTGTGAAAAATAATATCACCCAAATATCCGTCAAATCTGAAAGAAAAAGAAAAAAATCATTAGACGCTTAAACTTTATTCACATTTAAAATAAGTACAAGTTATTGGGACACACTTAGAAAAGTTTTTTTTTTAAAGAAAACACTCATCCACAAATATTAAATATGATTTCATAAATACAAGGGAATAGAAAAAGTAAAATCGCTCCTTCTGATATACAAACATCGCAATTTTCCAAAACATTCCTTTTGAATCATATTCAAATAATTTAAATTCAGAGGATAATCCTACTTTTTATTGTTTTTTGAATATACACAATTAAAACATTGCAAAAGTGTCGTGTTTTACCCTGAGTTAGTCACATCAAATTTACATAAGTGGTTAGTCCCCTTGAAGACTGATTATTTCTCATTCGGTCGAGCGAGCTCAAACATTAATGAGTCTATTACGCCAACCATGACACGAGCCTGCATCAAGATGGGAAGGTTATTAGGGCGCATTCTGTATCATAATAAAGTTGGTCAATGTAGGTGAATACTGGGCGATTAATCAATCTTGCACCATGAATAGGTGACCAGAGCAGTAGATCAATCGAGAGTTCTTGTCTTGCTCGCCAGCAGTGAACGGCATATCGCAGTCAGTGTTCACATGAGATTATAGAAATATTAGGGAGTTATTCTGTGTCATAGCTTCCCATATTCCTGCTTCATGGCTAGCTGTCCAGAATCACCCGAGAGTTCTGGTTTCACTCGCCAGCAGTGTTCTGAAACTCGCATATTGTGTTCACATAAGATTATAGAAATATTAGGGTGTTATTCTGTGTCATAATATAGATTTTCCATGTTCTTGATTCATGGCTAGTTATCCAGAGCAGTCGATCACTCACAAGTTCTTTTTTACTCGCCAGCAGTCTTCTGCAAATCGCTTTCTGTGTTCACATAAGTTTGTAGAAAAATTGTGTGTCGTAACATATCTTTTCAATGTTCTTGCTCCATAGCTAGTTATCCAGTAACACACTATAACCAGCAATATATTTTCGCAAAAATATTACCAGCAATAAAAATTTTGTCGGCATTAAATAACCCATTGAGGTGTTGATATGCCATAAAAGAACCCAAACCAACCAACAATACATATAAATGCCTAAATCTTCGCTTGAGGTTATCTGGTGGGTCAGATTTCCAAATTAGATCCGTTTTATTCAACGCAGCCCAGGCTTTACTATATGAATTTACAAATCCTTTTCAGTAGAATTTATTTCGATTCCTAGGTATGTAAAAGTTTCGAGAGATTTTATTGATTCACCTGAAATAGTTTGTAGTTTAGCATTGCTGGTTAGATCCCGTGAATTCAGTTTTAGAGGCATTGACATAGAATCTAACATTGTTAGCAGTTTTTCCTAGATGATGTAGAACTGTGGCATTTGTAATAATGACTGCAATGACAGCTACGTCATCTGCATAAAGTTTTTGCAGGAAATATGACTTGCAAGTATCGGTGATAATATAAAACCTAGATGATTATGTTTGTCGAGGTAAAGTTCTCAGTCCGTAGTCAACAAAATGAAAATATGCATGGGTGTCAAACTGGCGGATTCCTACTTTCTGTAGATCAAACCAAAAACTTGGTCTTTCCGTGTATATTATCATTGTGTCAGCTACTGTAGCAGGGCGGATGTCATGTGCCAGAAAGATCTTTTCAGTTTTCCTCTATGTATAGAATCGAAGGCTTTAGGGAAATCTACAAAAAGTAAGGCGGCCTCTAAATTGTTTGCCCTGAGGCCCTCAGTAATCCATTGAACAGACAGGATTTATCCAACGGTAAATCTATTTTTTCGAAATCCATTTTGATTTTTTTTGAAGCAGCTTCTCTACTTCCGGCAGTATTCTGCTGAGAAGTATTGAGTTGTAAAATTTTGCTGCAAAGGAGGTGAGTGTGAACCTTCTATGATTCATAATTCTATGATTTCAACATTATATGGTCCGTTAAGGAGTTGGATAAGAATATCAGTGAAATACTGGATATTCCAGACATCCGGTTTTACAATTATTGTCGTACTGTTGAAAACAATAACATAACAGGCAGTCTCTGTTACAATAAACATTAAATACAAACTTGAACTGAAGATATAATTATTCATTGAAAAGAAAATTATAATTAATTACTTACATAAATATATGTTATACATTGTAGATGAAACACACTAATGCAATAATAGTGAAAAGTTGAATTAAGGTAAAATAGCTAAAATATATTTTTATGAAAAGAAAGATACGTTAAGTAAACTCATAATTACAGGAGAGAATGAAAGAGCAATAATATATATATATATATATATATATATATATATATATATATATATATATATATAGAGAGAGAGAGAGAGAGAGAGAGAGAGAGAGAGAGAGTATATTAACGTTACACACATACATACACATACAAACGCATGCACACACGCATACACACACATGTATACATATAAACATCATATGTCTGTTCGTCAGGTGGGATGACACTAGACTACGGAGAATCCAAAGAGACGTTTGCCTCAGATGACAACTGCGCAGTAACTACACCACGCCGAGTGCTGCAGAAACTCAATGAGTGGCCAACAAGTAATTAAAAGTACTTTCAAAATTTTGTGGGTACTAAAACACTCATGTGACCATCACAGGTTTAATTTTTTTTTCTTAATTTTAAATTATTTTACCTCGACGTTTCTGGGAGGAGTTATCATTAATTACATTGTTTAGGTACGGACTAGTATCCACATTTTTGTTGTTATTATCACCTGATCGCCTTCTGTCTGAATTTCTGGGATGAGGAGTTATCATTATTTACACTATTTATATTCAGACTATTGTCCTCATCTTTGTTGTTATTATCACCTGATCGCCTTCTGTCTGAATTTCTGGGATGAGGAGTTATCATTATTTACACTATTTATATTCAGACTATTGTCCTCATCTTTGTTGTTATTATCACCTGATCGCCTTCTGTCTGAATTTCTGGGATGAGGAGTTATCATTATTTACACTATTTATATTCAGACTATTGTCCTCATCTTTGTTGTTATTATCACCTGAACGCCTTCTGTCTGAATTTCTGGGATGAGGAGTTATCATTATTTACACTATTTATATTCGGACTATTGTCCTCATCTTTGTTTTTATTATCACCTGATCGCCTTCTGTCTGAATTTCTGGGATGAGGAGTTATCATTATTTACACTATTTATATTCAGACTATTGTCCTCATCTTTGTTGTTATTATCACCTGATCGCATTCTGTCTGAATTTCTGGGATGAGGAGTTATCATTATTTACACTATTTATATTCGGACTATTATCCTCATCTTTGTTGTTATTATCATCTGATCGCCTTCTGTCTGAATTTCTGGCATGAGGAGTAATCATTATTTACACTATTTATATTCGGACTATTGTCCTCATCGTTGTTGTTATTATCACCTGATCGCCTTCTGTCTGAATTTCTGGCATGAGGAGTAATCATTATTTACACTATTTATATTCAGACTATTGTCCTCATCTTTGTTGTTATTATCACCTGATCGCCTTCTGTCAGAATTTCTGGGATGAGGAGTTATCATTATTTACACTATTTATATTCGGACTATTGTCCTCATCTTTGTTGTTTTTATCACCTGATCGCCTTCTGTCTGAATTTCTGGGATGAGGAGGTATCATTATATACACTATTTATATTCGGACTATTGTCCTCATCTTTTTTGTTATTATCACCTGATCGCCTTCTCTCTGAAATTCTGGGATGAGAAGTTATCATTATTTACACTATTTATATTCAGACTATTGTCCTCATCTTTGTTGTTATTATCACCTGATCGCCTTCTGTCTGAATTTCTGGGATGAGGAGGTATCATTATTTACACTATTTATATTCGGACTATTGTCCTCATCTTTGTTGTTATTAGCACCTTATCGCCTTCTGTCTGAATTTCTCGGATGAGGAGTTATCATTATTTATACTATTTATATTCGGACTATTGTCCTCATCTTTGTTGTTTTTATCACCTGATCGCCTTCTGTCTGAATTTCTGGGATGAGGAGTTATTATTATTTATACTATTTATATTCGGACTATTGTCCTCATCTTTTTTGTTATTATCACCTGATCGCCTTCGGTCTGAATTTCTAGGATGAGGAGTTATCATTATTTACACTATTTATATTCGGACTATTGTCCTCATCTTTGTTTTTATTATCACCTGATCGCCTTCTGTCTGAATTTCTGGGATGAGGAGTTATCATTATTTACACTATTTATATTCAGACTATTGTCCTCATCTTTGTTGTTATTATCACCTGATCGCATTCTGTCTGAATTTCTGGGATGAGGAGTTATCATTATTTACACTATTTATATTCAAACTATTGTCCTCATCTTTGTTGTTATTATCACCTGATCGCCTTCTGCCTGAATTTCTGGGATGAGGAGTTATCATCATTTACACTATTTATATTCAGACTATTGTCCTCATCTTTGTTGTTATTATCACCTGATCGCCTTCTGTCTGAATTTCTGGGATGAGGAGTTATCATTATTTACACTATTTATATTCAGACTATTTTCCTCATTTTTGTTGTTATTATCACCTGATCGCCTTCTGTCTGAATTTCTGGGATGAGGAGTTATCATTATTTACACTATTTATATTCAGAGTAGTGTCCTCATCATTGTTGTTATTATCACCTGATCGCCTTCTGTCTGAATTTCTGGGATGAGGAGTTATCATTATTTACACTATTTATATTCAGACTATTGTCCTCATCTTTGTTGTTATTATCACCTGATCGCCTTCTGTCTGAATTTCTGGGATGAGGAGTTATCATTATTTACACTATTTATATTCAAACTATTGTCCTCATCTTTGTTGTTATTATCACCTGATCGCCTTCTGCCTGAATTTCTGGGATGAGGAGTTATCATTATTTACACTATTTATATTCAGACTATTGTCCTCATCTTCGTTGTTATTATCACCTGATCGCCTTCTGTCTGAATTTCTGGGATGAGGAGTTATCATTATTTACACTATTTATATTCAGACTATTGTCCTCATCTTTGTTGTTATTATCACCTGATCGCCTTCTGTCTGAATTTCTGGGATGAGGAGTTATCATTATTTACACTATTTATATTCAGACTATTGTCCTCATCTTTGTTGTTATTATCACCTGATCGCCTTCTGTCTGAATTTCTGGGATGAGGAGTTATCATTATTTACACTATTTATATTCAGACTATTGTCCTCATCTTTGTTGTTATTATCACCTGAACGCCTTCTGTCTGAATTTCTGGGATGAGGAATTATCATTATTTACACTATTTATATTCGGACTATTGTCCTCATCTTTGTTTTTATTATCACCTGATCGCCTTCTGTCTGAATTTCTGGGATGAGGAGTTATCATTATTTACACTATTTATATTCAGACTATTGTCCTCATCTTAGTTGTTATTATCACCTGATCGCATTCTGTCTGAATTTCTGGGATGAGGAGTTATCATTATTTACACTATTTATATTCAAACTATTGTCCTCATCTTTGTTGTTATTATCACCTGATCGCCTTCTGCCTGAATTTCTGGGATGAGGAGTTATCATCATTTACACTATTTATATTCAGACTATTGTCCTCATCTTTGTTGTTATTATCACCTGATCGCCTTCTGTCTGAATTTCTGGGATGAGGAGTTATCATTATTTACACTATTTATATTCAGACTATTGTCCTCATCTTTGTTGTTATTATCACCTGATCGCCTTCTGTCTGAATTTCTGGGATGAGGAGTTATCATTATTTACACTATTTATATTCAGACTATTGTCCTCATTTTTGTTGTTATTATCACCTGATCGCCTTCTGTCTGAATTTCTGGGATGAGGAGTTATCATTATTTACACTATTTATATTCAGAGTAGTGTCCTCATCATTGTTGTTATTATCACCTGATCGGCTTCTGTCTGAATTTCTGGGATGAGGAGTTATCATTATTTACACTATTTATATTCAGACTATTGTCCTCATCTTTGTTGTTATTATCACCTAATCGCCTTCTGTCTGAATTTCTGGGATGAGGAGTTATCATTATTTACACTATTTATATTCAGACTATTGTCCTCATCTTTGTTGTTATTATCACCTGAACGCCTTCTGTCTGAATTTCTGGGATGAGGAGTTATCATTATTTACACTATTTATATTCAGACTATTGTCCTCCTCTTTGTTGTTATTATCACCTGATCGCCTTCTGTCTGAATTTCTGGTATGAGGAGTTATCATTATTTACATTATTTATATTCAGACTATTGTCCTCATCTTTGTTGTTATTATCACCTGACCGCCTTCTGTCTGAATTTCTGGGATGAGGAGTTATCATTATTTACACTATTTATATTCAGACTATTGTCCTCATCTTTGTTGTTATTATCACCTGATCGCCTTCTGTCTGAATTTCTGGGATGAGGAGTTATCATTATTTACACTATTTATATTCAGACTATTGTCCTCATTTTTGTTGTTATTATCACCTGATCGCCTTCTGTCTGAATTTCTGGGATGAAGAGTTATCATTATTTACACTATTTATATTCAGAGTAGTGTCCTCATCATTGTTGTTATTATCACCTGATCGCCTTCTGTCTGAATTTCTGGGATGAGGAGTTATCATTATTTACACTATTTATATTCAGACTATTGTCCTCATCTTTGTTGTTGTTATCACCTGAACGCCTTCTGTCGGAATTTCTGGGATGAGGAGTTATCATTATTTACACTATTTATATTCAGACGATTGTCCTCATTTTTGTTGTTATTATCACCTTATCGCCTTCTGTCTGAATTTCTGGGATGAGGAGTTATCATTATTTACACTATTTATATTCAGAGTAGTGTCCTCATCATTGTTGTTATTATCACCTGATCGCCTTCTGTCTGAATTTCTGGGATGAGGAGTTATCATTATTTACACTATTTATATTCAGACTATTGTCCTCATCTTTGTTGTTATTATCACCTGATCGCCTTCTGTCTGAATTTCTGGGATGAGGAGTTATCATTATTTACACTATTTATATTCAGAGTAGTGTCCTCATCATTGTTGTTATTATCACCTGATCGCCTTCTTTCTGAATCCTGGGATGAGGAGTTATCATTATTTACACTATTTATATTCAGACTATTGTCCTCATCTTTGTTGTTATTATCACCTGAACGCCTTCTGTCGGAATTTCTGGGATGAGGAGTTATCATTATTTACACTATTTATATTCAGACGATTGTCCTCATTTTTGTTGTTATTATCACCTGATCGCCTTCTGTCTGAATTTCTGGGATGAGGAGTTATCATTATTTACACTATTTATATTCAGAGTAGTGTCCTCATCATTGTTTTTATTATCACCTGATCGCCTTCTGTCTGAATTTCTGGTATGAGGAGTTATCATTATTTACACTATTTATATACGGACTATTATCCTCATCTTCGTTGTTATTATCACCTGATCGCCTTCTGTCTGAATTTCTGGGATGAGGAGTTATCATTATTTACACTATTCATATTCGGACTATTGTCCTCATCTTTGTTGTTATTATCACCTGATCGCCTTGTGTCTGAATTTCTGGGATGAGGAGTTATCATTATTTACACTATTTATATTCGGACTATTATCCTCATCTTTGTTGTTATTATCATCTGATCGCCTTCTGTCTGAATTTCTGGCATGAGGAGTAATCATTATTTACACTATTTATATTCGGACTATTGTCCTAATCATTGTTGTTATTATCACCTGATCGCCTTCTGTCTGAATTTCTGGCATGAGGAATAATCATTATTTACACTATTTATATTCAGACTATTGTCCTCATCTTTGTTGTTATTATCACCTGATCGCCTTCTGTCAGAATTTCTGGGATGAGGAGTTATCATTATTTACACTATTTATATTCGGACTATTGTCCTCATCTTTGTTGTTTTTATCACCTGATCGCCTTCTGTCTGAATTTCTGGGATGAGGAGGTATCATTATTTACACTATTTATATTCGGACTATTGTCCTCATCTTTTTTGTTATTATCACCTGATCGCCTTCTCTCTGAATTTCTGGGATGAGAAGTTAACATTATTTACACTATTTATATTCAGACTATTGTCCTCATCTTTGATGTTATTATCACCTGATCGCCTTCTGTCTGAATTTCTGGGATGAGGAGGTATCATTAATTACACTATTTATATGCGGACTATTGTCCTCATCTTTGTTGTTATTATCACCTGATCGCCTTCTGTCTGAATTTCTGGGATGAGGAGTTATCATTATTTACACTATTTATATTCAAACTATTGTCCTCATCTTTGTTGTTATTATCACCTGATCGCCTTCTGCCTGAATTTCTGGGATGAGGAGTTATCATTATTTACACTATTTATATTCAGACTATTGTCCTCATCTTTGTTGTTATTATCACCTGATCGCCTTCTGTCTGAATTTCTGGGATGAGGAGTTATCATTATTTACACTATTTATATTCAGACTATTGTCCTCATCTTTGTTTTTATTATCACCTGATCGCCTTCTGTCTGAATTTCTGGGATGAGGAGTTATCATTATTTACACTATTTATATTCAGACTATTGTCCTCATCTTTGTTGTTATTATCACCTGATCGCCTTCTGTCTGAATTTCTGGGATGAGGAGTTATCATTATTTACACTATTTATATTCAGACTATTGTCCTCATGTTTGTTGTTATTATCACCTGATCGCCTTCTGTCTGAATTTCTGGGATGAGGAGTTATCATTATTTACACTATTTATATTCAAACTATTGTCCTCATCTTTGTTGTTATTATCACCTGATCGCCTTCTGCCTGAATTTCTGGGATGAGGAGTTATCATTATTTACACTATTTATATTCAGACTATTGTCCTCATCTTTGTTGTTATTATCACCTGATCGCCTTCTGTCTGAATTTCTGGGATGAGGAGTTATCATTATTTACACTATTTATATTCAGACTATTGTCCTCATCTTTGTTGTTATTATCACCTGATCGCCTTCTGTCTGAATTTCTGGGATGAGGAGTTATCATTATTTACACTATTTATATTCAGACTAGTGTCCTGATCATTGTTGTTATTATCACCTGATCGCCTTCTGTCTGAATTTCTGGGATGAGGAGTTATCATTATTTACGCTATTTATATTCGGACTATTGTCCTCATCATTGTTGTTATTATCCCCTGATCGCCTTCTGTCTGAATTTCTGGGATGAGGAGTTATCATTATTTACACTATTTATATTCAGACTAGTGTCCTCATCATTGTTGTTATTATCACCTGATCGCCTTCTGTCTGAATTTCTGGGATGAGGAGTTATCATTATTTACACTATTTATATACGGACTATTATCCCATTCTTTGTTGTTATTATCACCTGATCGCCTTCTGTCTGAATTTCTGAGATGAGGAGTTATCATTATTTACACTATTTATATACGGACTATTATCCTCATCTTCGTTGTTATTATCACCTGATCGCCTTCTGTCTGAATTTCTGGGATGAGGAGTTATCATTATTTACACTATTCATATTCGGACTATTGTCCTCATCTTTGTTGTTATTATCACCTGATCGCCTTGTGTCTGAATTTCTGGGATGAGGAGTTGTCATTATTTACACTATTTATATTCGGACTATTATCCTCATCTTTGTTGTTATTATCATCTGATCGCCTTCTGTCTGAATTTCTGGCATGAGGAGTAATCATTATTTACACTATTTATATTCAGACTATTGTCCTCATCTTTGTTGTTATTATCACCTGATCGCCTTCTGTCAGAATTTCTGGGATGAGGAGTTATCATTATTTACACTATTTATATTCGGACTATTGTCCTCATCTTTGTTGTTATTATCACCTGATCGCCTTCTGTCTGAATTTCTGGGATGAGGAGGTATCATTATTTACACTATTTATATTCGGACTATTGTCCTCATCTTTGTTGTTATTATCACCTGATCGCCTTCTGTCTGAATTTCTGGGATGAGGAGTTATCATTATTTACACTATTTATATTCAAACTATTGTCCTCATCTTTGTTGTTATTATCACCTGATCGCCTTCTGCCTGAATTTCTGGGATGAGGAGTTATCATTATTGACACTATTTATATTCAGACTATTGTCCTCATCTTTGTTGTTATTATCACCTGATCGCCTTCTGTCTGAATTTCTGGGATGAGGAGTTATCATTATTTACACTATTTATATTCAGACTATTGTCCTCATCTTTGTTGTTATTATCACCTGATCGCCTTCTGTCTGAATTTCTGGGATGAGGAGTTATCATTATTTACACTATTTATATTCAGACAATTGTCCTCATCTTTGTTGTTATTATCACCTGATCGCCTTCTGTCTGAATTTCTGGGATGAGGAGTTATCATTATTTACACTATTTATATTCAGACTATTGTCCTCATCTTTGTTGTTATTATCACCTGAACGCCTTCTGTCTGAATTTCTGGGATGAGGAGTTATCATTATTTACACTATTTATATTCAGACTATTGTCCTCATCTTTGTTGTTATTATCACCTGATCGCCTTCTGTCTGAATTTCTGGGATGAGGAGTTATCATTATTTACACTATTTATATTCAGACTATTGTCCTCATCTTTGTTGTTATTATCACCTGATCGCCTTCTGTCAGAATTTCAGGGATGAGGAGTTATCATTATTTACACTATTTATATTCAGACTATTGTCCTCATCTTTGTTGTTATTATCACCTGAACGCCTTCTGTCTGAATTTCTGGGATGAGGAGTTATCATTATTTACACTATTTATATTCAGACGATTGTCCTCATTTTTGTTGTTATTATCACCTGATCGCCTTCTGTCTGAATTTCTGGGATGAGGAGTTATCATTATTTACACTATTTATATTCACATTAGTGTCCTCATCATTGTTGTTATTATCACCTGATCGCCTTCTGTCTGAATTTCTGGGATGAGGAGTTATCATTATTTACACTATTTATATTCAGACTATTGTCCTCATCTTTGTTGTTATTATCACCTGATCGCCTTCTGTCTGAATTTCTGGGATGAGGAGTCATCATTATTTACACTATTTATATTCAAACTATTGTCCTCATCTTTGTTGTTATTATCACCTGATCGCCTTCTGCCTGAATTTCTGGGATGAGGAGTTATAATTATTTACACTATTTATATTCGGACTATTGTCCTCATCTTCGTTGTTATTATCACCTGATCGCCTTCTGTCTGAATTTCTGGGATGAGGAGTTATCATTATTTACACTATTTATATTCGGACTATTGTCCTCATCTTTGTTCTTATTATCACCTGATCGCCTTCTGTCTGAATTTCTGGGATGAGGTGTTATCATTATTTACACTATTTATATTCAGACTATTGTCCTCATCTTTGTTGTTATTATCACCTGATCGCCTTCTGTCTGAATTTCTGGGATGAGGAGTTATCATTATTTACACTATTTATATTCAGACTATTGTCCTCATCTTTGTTGTTATTATCACCTGAACGCCTTCTGTCTGAATTTCTGGGATGAGGAGTTATCATTATTTACACTATTTATATTCAGACTATTGTCCTCATCTTTGTTGTTATTATCACCTGATCGCCTTCTGTCTGAATTTCTGGGATGAGGAGTTATCATTATTTACACTATTTATATTCAGACTATTGTCCTCATCTTTGTTGTTATTATCACCTGATCGCCTTCTGTCTGAATTTCTGGGATGAGGAGTTATCATTATTTACACTATTTATATTCAGACTATTGTCCTCATCTTTGTTGTTATTATCACCTGAACGCCTTCTGTCTGAATTTCTGGGATGAGGAGTTATCATTATTTACACTATTTATATACAGACTATTGTCCTCCTCTTTGTTGTTATTATCACCTGATCGCCTTCTGTCTGAATTTTTGGGATGAGGAGTTATCATTATTTACACTATTTATATTCAGACTATTGTCCTCATCTTTGTTGTTATTATCACCTGATCGCCTTCTGTCTGAATTTCTGGGATGAGGAGTTATCATTATTTACACTATTTATATTCAGACTATTGCCCTCATTTTTGTTGTTATTATCACCTGATCGCCTTCTGTCTGAATTTCTGGGATGAGGAATTATCATTATTTACACTATTTATATTCAGACTAGTGTCCTCATCATTGTTGTTATTATCAACTGATCGCCTTCTGTCTGAATTTCTGCGATGAGGAGTTATCATTATTTACACTATTTATATTCGGACTATTGTCCTCATCTTTGTTGTTATTATCACCTGATCGCCTTCTGTCTGAATTTCTGGGATGAGGAGTTATCATTATTTACACTATTTATATTCAGACGATTGTCCTCATTTTTGTTGTTATTATCACCTGATCGCCTTCTGTCTGAATTTCTGGGATGAGGAGTTATCATTATTTACACTATTTATATTCACATTAGTGTCCTCATCATTGTTGTTATTATCACCTGATCGCCTTCTGTCTGAATTTCTGGGATGAGGAGTTATCATTATTTACACTATTTATATTCAGACTATTGTCCTCATCTTTGTTGTTATTATCACCTGATCGCCTTCTGTCTGAATTTCTGGGATGAGGATTCATCATTATTTACACTATTTATATTCAAACTATTGTCCTCATCTTTGTTGTTATTATCACCTGATCGCCTTCTGCCTGAATTTCTGGGATGAGGAGTTATAATTATTTACACTATTTATATTCGGACTATTGTCCTCATCTTCGTTGTTATTATCACCTGATCGCCTTCTGTCTGAATTTCTGGGATGAGGAGTTATCATTATTTACACTATTTATATTCGGACTATTGTCCTCATCTTTGTTCTTATTATCACCTGATCGCCTTCTGTCTGAATTTCTGGGATGAGGTGTTATCATTATTTACACTATTTATATTCAGACTATTGTCCTCATCTTTGTTGTTATTATCACCTGATCGCCTTCTGTCTGAATTTCTGGGATGAGGAGTTATCATTATTTACACTATTTATATTCAGACTATTGTCCTCATCTTTGTTGTTATTATCACCTGAACGCCTTCTGTCTGAATTTCTGGGATGAGGAGTTATCATTATTTACACTATTTATATTCAGACTATTGTCCTCATCTTTGTTGTTATTATCACCTGATCGCCTTCTGTCTGAATTTCTGGGATGAGGAGTTATCATTATTTACACTATTTATATTCAGACTATTGTCCTCATCTTTGTTGTTATTATCACCTGATCGCCTTCTGTCTGAATTTCTGGGATGAGGAGTTATCATTATTTACACTATTTATATTCAGACTATTGTCCTCATCTTTGTTGTTATTATCACCTGAACGCCTTCTGTCTGAATTTCTGGGATGAGGAGTTATCATTATTTACACTATTTATATACAGACTATTGTCCTCCTCTTTGTTGTTATTATCACCTGATCGCCTTCTGTCTGAATTTCTGGGATGAGGAGTTATCATTATTTACACTATTTATATTCAGACTATTGTCCTCATCTTTGTTGTTATTATCACCTGATCGCCTTCTGTCTGAATTTCTGGGATGAGGAGTTATCATTATTTACACTATTTATATTCAGACTATTGCCCTCATTTTTGTTGTTATTATCACCTGATCGCCTTCTGTCTGAATTTCTGGGATGAGGAATTATCATTATTTACACTATTTATATTCAGACTAGTGTCCTCATCATTGTTGTTATTATCAACTGATCGCCTTCTGTCTGAATTTCTGCGATGAGGAGTTATCATTATTTACACTATTTATATTCGGACTATTGTCCTCATCTTTGTTGTTATTATCACCTGATCGCCTTCTGTCTGAATTTCTGGGATGAGGACTTATCATTATTTACACTATTTATATTCAGACTAGTGTCCTCATCATTGTTGTTATTATCACCTGATCGCCTTCTGTCTGACTTTCTGGGATGAGGAGTTATCATTATTTACACTATTTATATTCGGACTATTGTCCTCATCATTGTTGTTATTATCCCCTGATCGCCTTCTGTCTGAATTTCTGGGATGAGGAGTTATCATTATTTACACTATTTATATTCAGACTAGTGTCCTCATCATTGTTGTTATTATCACCTGATCGCCTTCTGTCTGAATTTCTGGGATGAGGAGTTATCATTATTTACACTATTTATATACGGACTATTATCCTCATCTTTGTTGTTATTATCACCTGATCGCCTTCTGTCTGACTTTCTGGGATGAGGAGTTATCATTATTTACACTATTTATATTCGGACTATTATCCTCATCTTTGTTGTTATTATCATCTGATCGCCTTCTGTCTGAATTTCTGGCATGAGGAGTAATCATTATTTACACTATTTATATTCGGACTATTGTCCTCATCGTTGTTGTTATTATCACATGATCGCCTTCTGTCTGAATTTCTGGCATGAGGAGTAATCATTATTTACACTATTTATATTCGGACTATTGTCCTCATCTTTGTTGTTATTATCACCTGATCGCCTTCTGTCAGAATTTCTGGGATGAGGAGTTATCATTATTTACACTATTTATATTCGGACTATTGTCCTCATCTTTGTTGTTTTTATCACCTGATCCCCTTCTGTCTGAATTTCTGGGATGTGGAGGTATCATTATTTACACTATTTATATTCGGACTATTGTCCTCATCTTTTTTGTTATTATCACCTGATCGCCTTCTGTCTGAATTTCTGGGATGCGGAGTTATCCTTATTTATACTATTTATATTCGGACTATTGTCCTCATCTTTGTTGTTTTTATCACCTGATCGCCTTCTGTCTGAATTTCTGGCATGAGGAGTAATCATTATTTACACTATTTATATTCGGACTATTGTCCTCATCGTTGTTGTTATTATCACCTGATCGCCTTCTGTCTGAATTTCTGGCATGAGGATTAATCATTATTTACACTATTTATATTCGGACTATTGTCCTCATCTTTGTTGTTATTATCACCTGATCGCCTTCTGTCAGAATTTCTGGGATGAGGAGTTATCATTATTTACACTATTTATATTCGGACTATTGTCCTCATCTTTGTTGTTTTTATCACCTGATCCCCTTCTGTCTGAATTTCTGGGATGAGGAGGTATCATTATTTACACTATTTATATTCGGACTATTGTCCTCATCTTTTTTGTTATTATCACCTGATCGCCTTCTGTCTGAATTTCTGGGATGCGGAGTTATCCTTATTTATACTATTTATATTCGGACTATTGTCCTCATCTTTGTTGTTTTTATCACCTGATCGCCTTCTGTCTGAATTTGTGGGATGAGGAGTTATCATTATTTATACTATTTATATTCGGACTATTGTCCTCATCTTTTTTGTTATTATCACCAGATCGCCTTCGGTCTGAATTTCTAGGATGAGGAGTTATCATTATTTACACTATTTATATTCGGACTATTGTCATCATCTTTGTTTTTATTATCACCTGATCGCCTTCTGTCTGAATTTCTGGGATGAGGAGTTATCATTATTTACACTATTTATATTCAGACTATTGTCCTCATCTTTGTTGTTATTATCACCTGATCGCCTTCTGTCTGAATTTCTGGGATGAGGAGTCATCATTATTTACACTATTTATATTCAAACTATTGTCCTCATCTTTGTTGTTATTATCACCTGATCGCCTTCTGCCTGAATTTCTGGGATGAGGAGTTATAATTATTTACACTATTTATATTCGGACTATTGTCCTCATCTTCGTTGTTATTATCACCTGATCGCCTTCTGTCTGAATTTCTGGGATGAGGAGTTATCATTATTTACACTATTTATATTCGGACTATTGTCCTCATCTTTGTTCTTATTATCACCTGATCGCCTTCTGTCTGAATTTCTGGGATGAGTTGTTATCATTATTTACACTATTTATATTCAGACTATTGTCCTCATCTTTGTTGTTATTATCACCTGATCGCCTTCTGTCTGAATTTCTGGGATGAGGAGTTATCATTATTTACACTATTTATATTCAGACTATTGTCCTCATCTTTGTTGTTATTATCACCTGAACGCCTTCTGTCTGAATTTCTGGGATGAGGAGTTATCATTATTTACACTATTTATATTCAGACTATTGTCCTCATCTTTGTTGTTATTATCACCTGATCGCCTTCTGTCTGAATTTCTGGGATGAGGAGTTATCATTATTTACACTATTTATATTCAGACTATTGTCCTCATCTTTGTTGTTATTATCACCTGATCGCCTTCTGTCTGAATTTCTGGGATGAGGAGTTATCATTATTTACACTATTTATATTCAGACTATTGTCCTCATCTTTGTTGTTATTATCACCTGATCGCCTTCTGTCTGAATTTCTGGGATGAGGAGTTATCATTATTTACACTATTTATATTCAGACTATTGTCCTCATCTTTGTTGTTATTATCACCTGAACGCCTTCTGTCTGAATTTCTGGGATGAGGAGTTATCATTATTTACACTATTTATGTACAGACTATTGTCCTCCTCTTTGTTGTTATTATCACCTGATCGCCTTCTGTCTGAATTTCTGGGATGAGGAGTTATCATTATTTACACTATTTATATTCAGACTATTGTCCTCATCTTTGTTGTTATTATCACCTGATCGCCTTCTGTCTGAATTTCTGGGATGAGGAGTTATCATTATTTACACTATTTATATTCAGACTATTGCCCTCATTTTTGTTGTTATTATCACCTGATCGCCTTCTGTCTGAATTTCTGGGATGAGGAATTATCATTATTTACACTATTTATATTCAGACTAGTGTCCTCATCATTGTTGTTATTATCAACTGATCGCCTTCTGTCTGAATTTCTGCGATGAGGAGTTATCATTATTTACACTATTTATATTCGGACTATTGTCCTCATCTTTGTTGTTATTATCACCTGATCGCCTTCTGTCTGAATTTCTGGGATGAGGACTTATCATTATTTACACTATTTATATTCAGACTAGTGTCCTCATCATTGTTGTTATTATCACCTGATCGCCTTCTGTCTGACTTTCTGGGATGAGGAGTTATCATTATTTACACTATTTATATTCGGACTATTGTCCTCATCATTGTTGTTATTATCCCCTGATCGCCTTCTGTCTGAATTTCTGGGATGAGGAGTTATCATTATTTACACTATTTATATTCAGACTAGTGTCCTCATCATTGTTGTTATTATCACCTGATCGCCTTCTGTCTGAATTTCTGGGATGAGGAGTTATCATTATTTACACTATTTATATACGGACTATTATCCTCATCTTTGTTGTTATTATCACCTGATCGCCTTCTGTCTGACTTTCTGGGATGAGGAGTTATCATTATTTACACTATTTATATTCGGACTATTATCCTCATCTTTGTTGTTATTATCATCTGATCGCCTTCTGTCTGAATTTCTGGCATGAGGAGTAATCATTATTTACACTATTTATATTCGGACTATTGTCCTCATCGTTGTTGTTATTATCACATGATCGCCTTCTGTCTGAATTTCTGGCATGAGGAGTAATCATTATTTACACTATTTATATTCGGACTATTGTCCTCATCTTTGTTGTTATTATCACCTGATCGCCTTCTGTCAGAATTTCTGGGATGAGGAGTTATCATTATTTACACTATTTATATTCGGACTATTGTCCTCATCTTTGTTGTTTTTATCACCTGATCCCCTTCTGTCTGAATTTCTGGGATGTGGAGGTATCATTATTTACACTATTTATATTCGGACTATTGTCCTCATCTTTTTTGTTATTATCACCTGATCGCCTTCTGTCTGAATTTCTGGGATGCGGAGTTATCCTTATTTATACTATTTATATTCGGACTATTGTCCTCATCTTTGTTGTTTTTATCACCTGATCGCCTTCTGTCTGAATTTGTGGGATGAGGAGTTATCATTATTTATACTATTTATATTCGGACTATTGTCCTCATCTTTTTTGTTATTATCACCAGATCGCCTTCGGTCTGAATTTCTAGGCTGAGGAGTTATCATTATTTACACTATTTATATTCGGACTATTGTCATCATCTTTGTTTTTATTATCACCTGATCGCCTTCTGTCTGAATTTCTGGGATGAGGAGTTATCATTATTTACACTATTTATATTCAGACTATTGTCCTCATCTTTGTTGTTATTATCACTCTATCGCCTTCTGTATGAATTTCTGGGATGAGGAGTTATCATTATTTACACTATTTATATTCAGACTATTGTCCTCATCTTTGTTGTTATTATCACCTGATCGCCTTCTGTCTGAATTTCTGGGATGAGGAGTTATCATTATTTACACTATTTATATTCAGAGTAGTGTCCTCATCATTGTTGTTATTATCACCTGATCGCCTTCTGTCTGAATTTCTGGGATGAGGAGTTATCATTATTTACACTATTAATATTCAGACTATTGTCCTCATCTTTGTTGTTATTATCACCTGATCGCCTTCTGTCTGCATTTCTGGGATGAGGAGTTATCATTATTTACACTATTTATATTCGGACTATTGTCCTCATCTTTTTTGTTATTATCACCTGATCGCCTTCTCTCTGAATTTCTGGGATGTGGAGTTATCATTATTTACACTATTTATATTCAGTCCTCATCTTTGTTGTTATTATCACCTGATCGCCTTCTGTCTGAATTTCTGGGATGAGGAGTTATCATTATTTACACTATTTATATTCAGACCATTGTCTCATCTTTTTTGTTATTATCATCTGATCGCCTTCTGTCTGAATTTCTGGGATGAGGAATTATCATTATTTACACTATTTATATTCAGACCATTGTACTCATATTTGGTGTTATTATCATCTGATCTCCTTCTGTCTGAATTTCTGGGATGAGGAGTTATCATTATTTACACTATTTATATTCAGACTATTGTCCTCATCTTTGTTTTTATTATCACCTGAACGCCTTCTGTCTGAATTTCTGGGATGAGGAGTTATCATTATTTACACTATTTATATTCAGACTATTGTCCTCCTCTTTGTTGTTATTATCACCTGATCGCCTTCTGTCTGAATTTCTGGGATGAGGAGTTATCATTATTTACACTATTTATATTCAGAGTAGTGTCCTCATCATTGTTGTTATTATCACCTGATCGCCTTCGGTCTGAATTTCTGGGATGAGTAGTTATCACTATTTACACTATTTATATTCAGACTATTGTCCTCATCTTTGTTGTTATTATCACCTGATCGCCTTCTGTCTGAATTCCTGGGATGAGGAGTTATCATTATTTACACTATTTATATTCGGACTATTGTCCTCATCTTTTTTGTTATTATCACCTGATCGCCTTCTCTCTGAATTTCTGGGATGTGGAGTTATCATTATTTACACTATTTATATTCAGACTATAGTCCTCATCTTTGTTGTTATTATCACCTGATCGCCTTCTGTCTGAATTCCTGGGATGAGGAGTTATCATTATTTACACTTTTTATATTCAGACCATTGTCCAATCTTTGTTGTTATTATCATCTGATCGCCTTCTGTCTGAATTTCTGGGATGAGGAGTTATCATTATTTACACTATTTATATTCAGACCATTGTCCTCATCTTTGGTGTTATTATCATCTGATAGCCTTCTGTCTGAATTTCTGGGATGAGGAGTTATCATTATTTACACTATTTATATTCAGACCATTGTCCTCATCATTGTTGTTATTATCACCTGATCGCCTTCTGCCTGAATTTCTGGGATGAGGAGTTATCATTATTTACACTATTTATATTCGGACTATTGTCCTCATCATTTTTGTTATTATCCCCTGATCGCTTTCTGTCTGAATTTCCAAGATGAGGAGTTATCATTATTTACACTATTTATACTCAGACTATTGTCCTCATCTTTGTTGTTATTATCACCTGATCGCCTTCTGTCTGAATTTCTGGGATGAGGAGGTATCATTATTTACACTATTTATATTCGGACTATTGTCCTCAACTTTGTTGTTATTATCACCTGATCGCCTTCTGTCTGAATTTCTGGGATGAGGAGTTATCATTATTTACACTATTTATATTCAGAGTAGTGTCCTCATCATTGTTGTTATTATCACCTGATCGCCTTCTTTCTGAATTTCTGGGATGAGGAGTTATCATTATTTACACTATTTATATTCAGACTATTGTCCTCATCTTTGTTGTTATTATCACCTGATCGCCTTCTGTCTGAATTTCTGGGATGAGGAGTTATCATTATTTACACTATTTATATTCGGACTATTGTCCTCATCTTTTTTGTTATTATCACCTGATCGCCTTCTCTCTGAATTTCTGGGATGTGGAGTTATCATTATTTACACTATTTATATTCAGTCCTCATCTTTGTTGTTATTATCACCTGATCGCCTTCTGTCTGAATTTCTGGGATGAGGAGTTATCATTATTTACACTATTTATATTCAGACCATTGTCTCATCTTTTTTGTTATTATCATCTGATCGCCTTCTGTCTGAATTTCTGGGATGAGGAATTATCATTATTTACACTATTTATATTCAGACCATTGTCCTCATATTTGGTGTTATTATCATCTGATCTCCTTCTGTCTGAATTTCTGGGATGAGGAGTTATCATTATTTACACTATTTATATTCAGACTATTGTCCTCATCTTTGTTGTTATTATCACCTGAACGCCTTCTGTCTGAATTTCTGGGATGAGGAGTTATCATTATTTACACTATTTATATTCAGACTATTGTCCTCCTCTTTGTTGTTATTATCACCTGATCGCCTTCTGTCTGAATTTCTGGGATGAGGAGTTATCATTATTTACACTATTTATATTCAGAGTAGTGTCCTCATCATTGTTGTTATTATCACCTGATCGCCTTCGGTCTTAATTTCTGGGATGAGGAGTTATCATTATTTACACTATTTATATTCAGACTATTGTCCTCATCTTTTTTGTTATTATCACCTGATCGCCTTCTCTCTGAATTTCTGGGATGTGGAGTTATCATTATTTACACTATTTATATTCAGACTATAGTCCTCATCTTTGTTGTTATTATCACCTGATCGCCTTCTGTCTGAATTTCTGGGATGAGCAGTTATCATTATTTACACTATTTATATTCAGACCATTGTCCTCATCTTTGGTGTTATTATCATCTGATCGCCTTCTGTCTGAATTTCTGGGATGAGGAGTTATCATTATTTACACTATTTATATTCGGACTATTGTCCTCATCTTTGGTGTTATTATCATCTGATCGCCTTCTGTCTGAATTTCTGGGATGAGGAGTTATCATTATTTACACTATTTATATTCAGACCATTGTCCTCATCATTGTTGTTATTATCACCTGATCGCCTTCTGCCTGAATTTCTGGGATGAGGAGTTATCATTATTTACACTATTTATATTCAGACCATTGTCCTCATCTTTGGTGTTATTATCATCTGATCGCCTTCTGTCTGAATTTCTGGGATGAGGAGTTATCATTATTTACACTATTTATATTCGGACTATTGTCCTCATCTTTGGTGTTATTATCACCTGATCGCCTTCTGTCTGAATTTCTGGGATGAGGAGTTATCATTATTTACACTATTTATATTCGGACTGTTATCCTCATCTTTGTTGTTATTATCACCTGATAGCCTTCTGTCTGAATTTCTGGGATGAGGAGTTATCATTATTTACACTATTTCTATTCGGACTATTGTCCTCATCATTTTTGTTATTATCCCCTGATCGCTTTCTGTCTGAATTTCCAAGATGAGGAGTTATCAATATTTACACTATTTATATTCAGACTATTGTTCTCATCATTTTTGTTATTATCCCCTGATCGCTTTCTGTCTGAATTTCCAAGATGAGGAGTTATCATTATTTACACTATTTATACTCAGACTATTGTCCTCATCTTTGTTGTTATTATCACCTGATCGCCTTCTGTCTGAATTTCTGGGATGAGGAGGTATCATTATTTACACTATTTATATTCGGACTATTGTCCTCATCTTTGTTGTTATTATCACCTGATCGCCTTCTGTCTGAATTTCTGGGATGAGGAGTTATCATTATTTATACTATTTATATTCGGACTATTGAACTCATCTTTGTTGTTTTTATCACCTGATCGCCTTCTGTCTGAATTTCTGGGATGAGGAGGTATCATTATTTACACTATTTATATTCGGACTATTTTCCTCAACGTTGTTGTTATTATCACCTGATCGCCTTCTGTCTGAATTTCTGTGATGAGGAGTTATCATTATTTATACTATTTATATTCGGACTATTGTCCTCATCTTTTTTGTTATTATCACCTGATCGCTTTCTGTCTGAATTTCTGGGATGAGGAGTTATCATTATTTACACTATTTATATTCGGACTGTTATCCTCATCTTTGTCGTTATTATCACCTGATCGCCTTCTGTCTGAATTTCTGGGATGGGGCGTTATCATTATTTACACTATTTATATTCGGACTATTATCCTCATCTTTGTTGTTATTATCACCTGATAGCCTTCTGTCTGAATTTCAGGGATGGGAAGTTATTATTATTTACACTATTTTTATTCGGACTATTATCTTCATCTTTGTTGTTATTATCACCTGATCGACTTCTGTCTGAATTTCTGGGATGGGAAGTTATTATTATTTAAACTATTTACATTCGGACTATTATCCTCATATTTCTTGTTATTATCACCTGATCGCCTTCTGTCTGAATTTCTGGGATGAGGAGTTATCATTATTTATACTATTTATATTCGGACTATTGTCCTCATCTTTGTTGTTTTTATCACCTGATCGCCATCTGTCTGAATTTCTGGGATGAGGAGTTATCATTATTTATACTATTTATATTCGGACTATTGTCCTCATCTTTTTTGTTATTATCACCTGATCGCCTTCTCTCTGAATTTCTGGGATGTGGAGTTATCATTATTTACACTATTTATATTCAGACTATAGTCCTGATCTTTGTTGTTATTATCAAATGATCGCCTTCTGTCTGAATTTCTGGGATGAGGAGTTATCATTATTTACACTATTTATATTCAGACTATTGTCTTCATCTTTGTTGTTATTATCACCTGATCGCATTCTGTCTGAATTTCTGGGATGAGGAGTTATCATTATTTACACTATTTATATTCAGACTATTGTCCTCATATTTGTTGTTATTATCACCTGATCGCCTTCTGTCTGAATTTCTGGGATGAGGAGTTATCATTATTTACACTATTTATATTCAGACTATTGTCCTCATCTTTGTTGTTTTTATCACCTGATCGCCTTCTGTCTGAATTTCTGGGATGAGGAGTTATCATTATTTATACTATTTATATTCGGACTATTGTCCTCATCTTTTTTGTTATTATCACCTGATCGCCTTCTCTCTGAATTTCTGGGATGTGGAGTTATCATTTTTTACACTATTTATATTCAGACTATAGTCCTCATTTTTGTTGTTATTATCACCTGATTGCCTTCTGTCTGAATTTCTGGGATGAGGAGTTATCATTATTTATACTATTTATATTCAGACCATTGTCCTCAACTTTGGTGTTATTATCATCTGATCGCCTTCTGTCTGAATTTCTGGGATGAGGAGTTATCATTATTTACACTATTTATATTCGGACTATTGTCCTCATCTTTGGTGTTATTATCATCTGATCGCCTTCTGTCTGAATTTCTGGGATGAGGAGTTATCATTATTTACACTATTTATATTCAGACCATTGTCCTCATCATTGTTGTTATTATCACCTGATCGCCTTCTGCCTGAATTTCTGGGATGAGGAGTTATCATTATTTACACTATTTATATTCAGACCATTGTCCTCATCTTTGGTGTTATTATCATCTGATCGCCTTCTGTCTGAATTTCTGGGATGAGGAGTTATCATTATTTACACTATTTATATTCGGACTATTGTCCTCATCTTTGGTGTTATTATCACCTGATCGCCTTCTGTCTGAATTTCTGGGATGAGGAGTTATCATTATTTACACTATTTATATTCGGACTGTTATCCTCATCTTTGTTGTTATTATCACCTGATAGCCTTCTGTCTGAATTTCTGGGATGAGGAGTTATCATTATTTACACTATTTCTATTCGGACTATTGTCCTCATCATTTTTGTTATTATCCCCTGATCGCTTTCTGTCTGAATTTCCAAGATGAGGAGTTATCAATATTTACACTATTTATATTCAGACTATTGTTCTCATCATTTTTGTTATTATCCCCTGATCGCTTTCTGTCTGAATTTCCAAGATGAGGAGTTATCATTATTTACACTATTTATACTCAGACTATTGTCCTCATCTTTGTTGTTATTATCACCTGATCGCCTTCTGTCTGAATTTCTGGGATGAGGAGGTATCATTATTTACACTATTTATATTCGGACTATTGTCCTCATCTTTGTTGTTATTATCACCTGATCGCCTTCTGTCTGAATTTCTGGGATGAGGAGTTATCATTATTTATACTATTTATATTCGGACTATTGTCCTCATCTTTGTTGTTTTTATCACCTGATCGCCTTCTGTCTGAATTTCTGGGATGAGGAGGTATCATTATTTACACTATTTATATTCGGACTATTTTCCTCAACGTTGTTGTTATTATCACCTGATCGCCTTCTGTCTGAATTTCTGTGATGAGGAGTTATCATTATTTATACTATTTATATTCGGACTATTGTCCTCATCTTTTTTGTTATTATCACCTGATCGCTTTCTGTCTGAATTTCTGGGATGAGGAGTTATCATTATTTACACTATTTATATTCGGACTGTTATCCTCATCTTTGTCGTTATTATCACCTGATCGCCTTCTGTCTGAATTTCTGGGATGGGGAGTTATCATTATTTACACTATTTATATTCGGACTATTATCCTCATCTTTGTTGTTATTATCACCTGATAGCCTTCTGTCTGAATTTCAGGGATGGGAAGTTATTATTATTTACACTATTTTTATTCGGACTATTATCTTCATCTTTGTTGTTATTATCACCTGATCGACTTCTGTCTGAATTTCTGGGATGGGAAGTTATTATTATTTAAACTATTTACATTCGGACTATTATCCTCATATTTCTTGTTATTATCACCTGATCGCCTTCTGTCTGAATTTCTGGGATGAGGAGTTATCATTATTTATACTATTTATATTCGGACTATTGTCCTCATCTTTTTTGTTATTATCACCTGATCGCCTTCTCTCTGAATTTCTGGGATGTGGAGTTATCATTATTTACACTATTTATATTCAGACTATAGTCCTGATCTTTGTTGTTATTATCAAATGATCGCCTTCTGTCTGAATTTCTGGGATGAGGAGTTATCATTATTTACACTATTTATATTCAGACTATTGTCTTCATCTTTGTTGTTATTATCACCTGATCGCATTCTGTCTGAATTTCTGGGATGAGGAGTTATCATTATTTACACTATTTATATTCAGACTATTGTCCTCATATTTGTTGTTATTATCACCTGATCGCCTTCTGTCTGAATTTCTGGGATGAGGAGTTATCATTATTTACACTATTTATATTCAGACTATTGTCCTCATCTTTGTTGTTTTTATCACCTGATCGCCTTCTGTCTGAATTTCTGGGATGAGGAGTTATCATTATTTATACTATTTATATTCGGACTATTGTCCTCATCTTTTTTGTTATTATCACCTGATCGCCTTCTCTCTGAATTTCTGGGATGTGGAGTTATCATTTTTTACACTATTTATATTCAGACTATAGTCCTCATTTTTGTTGTTATTATCACCTGATTGCCTTCTGTCTGAATTTCTGGGATGAGGAGTTATCATTATTTATACTATTTATATTCAGACCATTGTCCTCAACTTTGGTGTTATTATCATCTGATCGCCTTCTGTCTGAATTTCTGGGATGAGGAGTTATCATTATTTACACTATTTATATTCAGACCATTGTCCTCATCTTTGGTGTTATTATCATCTGATCGCCTTCTGTTTGAATTTTTGGGATGAGGAGTTATCATTATTTACACTATTTATATTCAGACTATTGTCCTCATCTTTGTTGTTATTATCACCTGATCGTCTTCTGTCTTAATTTCTGGGATGAGGAGGTATCATTATTTACACTATTTATATTCGGACTATTTTCCTCATCGTTGTTGTTATTATCACCTGATCGCCTTCTGTCTGAATTTCTGGGATGAGGAGTTATCATTATTTATACTATTTATATTCGGACTATTGTCCTCATCTTTTTTGTTATTATCACCTGATCGCCTTCTGTCTGAATTTCTGGGATGAGGAGTTATCATTATTTACACTATTTATATTCGGACTGTTATCCTCATCTTTGTTGTTATTATCACCTGATAGCCTTCTGTCTGAATTTCTGGGATGAGGAATTATCATTATTTACACTATTTATATTTGGACTATTATCCTCATCTTTGTTGTTATTATCACCTGATAGCCTTCTGTCTGAATTTCAGGGATGGGAAGTTATTATTATTTACACTATTTATATTCAGACTATTGTCCTCACCTTTGTTGTTATTATCATCTGATCGCCTTCTGTCTGAATTTCTGGGATGGGAAGTTATTATTATTTAAACTATTTACATTCGGACTATTATCCTCATATTTCTTGTTATTATCACTTGATCGCCTTCTGTCTGAATTTCTGGGATGAGGAGTTATCATTATTTATACTATTTATATTCGGACTATTGTCCTCATCTTTGTTGTTTTTATCACCTTATCGCCATCTGTCTGAATTTCTGGGATGAGGAGTTATCATTATTTATACTATTTATATTCGGACTATTGTCCTCATCTTTTTTGTTATTATCACCTGATCGCCTTCTCTCTGAATTTCTGGGATGTGGAGTTATCATTATTTACACTATTTATATTCAGACTATAGTCCTCATCTTTGTTGTTATTATCACCTGATCGCCTTCTGTCTGAATTTCTGGGATGAGGAGTTATCATTATTTACACTATTTATATTCAGACTATTGTCCTCATCTTTTTTGTTATTATCACCTGATCGCCTTCTGTCTGAATTTCTGGGATGAGGAGATATCATTACTTACACTATTTGTATTCGGACTATTGTACTCATCGTTGTTGTTATTATCACTTGATCGCCTTCTGTCTGATTTTCTGGGATGAGGAGTTGTCATTATTTATACTATTTATATTCGGAGTATTGTCCTCATCTTTGTTGTTTTTATCACCTGATCGCCTTCTGTCTGAATTTCTGGGATGAGGAGTTATCATTAATTATACTATTTATATTCGGACTATTGTCCTCATCTTTTTTGTTATTATCACCTGATCGCCTTCTGTCTGAATTTCTGGGATGAGGAGTTATCATTATTTACACTATTTATATTCAGACTATTGCCCTCATCTTTGTTGTTATTATCACCTGATCGCATTCTGTCTGAATTTCTGGGATGAGGAGTTATCATTATTTACACTATTTCTATTCAGACTATTGCCCTCATCTTTGTTGTTATTATCACCTGATCGCCTTCTGTCTGAATTTCTGGGATGAGGAGTTATCATTATTTACACTATTTATATTCAGACTATTGTCCTCATCTTTGTTGTTATTATCACCTGATCGCCTTCTGTCTGAATTTCTGGGATGAGGAGTTATCATTATTTACACTATTTATATTCAGACTATTGTCCTCAACTTTGTTGTTATTATCACCTGATCGCCTTCTGTCTGAATTTCTGGGATGAGGAGTTATCATTATTTACACTATTTATATTCAGACTATTGTACTCATCTTTGTTCCTATTATCACCTGATCGCCTTCTGTCTGAATTTCTGGGATGAGGAGTTATCATTATTTACACTATTTATATTCAGAATATTGTCCTCATCTTTGTTGTTATTATCACCTGATCGCCATCTGTCTGAATTTCTGGGATGAGGAGTTATCATTATTTACACTATTTATATTCAGATTATTGTCCTCATCTTTGTTGTTATTATCACCTGATCGCCTTCTGTCTGAATTTCTGGGATGAGGAGTTATCATTATTTACACTATTTATATTCGGACTATTGTCCTCATCTTTGTTGTTATTATCACTTGATCGCCTTCTGTCTGAATTTCTGGGATGTGGAGTTATCATTATTTACACTATTTATATTCAGACTAGTGTGCTCATCATTGTTGTTATTATCACCAGATCGCCTTCTGTCTGAATTTCTGGGATGAGGAGTTATCATTATTTACACTATTTATATTCAGACTAGTGTCCTCATCATTGTTGTTATTATCACGTGATCGCCTTCTGTCTGAATTTCTGGGATGAGGAGTAATCCTTATTTACACTATTTGTATTCGGACTATTGTCCTCATCGTTGTTGTTATTATCACCTGATCGCCTTCTGTCTGAATTTCTTGGATGAGGAGTTATCATTATTTACACTATTTATATTCAGAATATTGTCCTCATCTTTGTTGTTATTATCACCTGATCGCCATCTGTCTGAATTTCTGGGATGAGGAGTTATCATTATTTACACTATTTATATTCAGATTATTGTCCTCATCTTTGTTGTTATTATCACCTGATCGCCTTCTGTCTGAATTTCTGGGATGAGGAGTTATCATTATTTACACTATTTATATTCGGACTATTGTCCTCATCTTTGTTGTTATTATCACTTGATCGCCTTCTGTCTGAATTTCTGGGATGAGGAGTTATCATTATTTACACTATTTATATTCAGACTAGTGTGCTCATCATTGTTGTTATTATCACCAGATCGCCTTCTGTCTGAATTTCTGGGATGAGGAGTTATCATTATTTACACTATTTATATTCAGACTAGTGTCCTCATCATTGTTGTTATTATCACGTGATCGCCTTCTGTCTGAATTTCTGGGATGAGGTGTAATCCTTATTTACACTATTTGTATTCGGACTATTGTCCTCGTCGTTGTTGTTATTATCACCTGATCGCCTTCTGTCTGAATTTCTGGGATGAGGAGTTATCATTATTTACACTATTTATATTCGGACTATTGTCCTCATCATTTTTGTTATTATCCCCTGATCGCTTTCTGTCTGAATTTCCAAGATGAGGAGTTATCATTATTTACACTATTTATATTCAGACTATTGTCCTCATCTTTGTTGTTATTATCACCTGATCGCCTTCTGTCTGAATTTCTGGGATGAGGAGTTATCATTATTTACACTATTTATATTCAGACTATTGTCCTCATCTTTTTTGTTATTATCACCTGATCGCCTTCTGTCTGAATTTCTGGGATGAGGAGGTATCATTACTTACACTATTTGTATTCGGACTATTGTACTCATCGTTGTTGTTATTATCACCTGATCGCCTTCTGTCTGATTTTCTGGGATGAGGTGTTGTCATTATTTATACTATTTATATTCGGAGTATTGTCCTCATCTTTGGTGTTATTATCATCTGATCGCCTTCTGTCTGAATTTCTGGGATGAGGAGTTATCATTAATTATACTATTTATATTCGGACTATTGTCCTCATCTTTTTTGTTATTATCACCTGATCGCCTTCTCTCTGAATTTCTGGGATGTGGAGTTATCATTATTTACACTATTTATATTCAGACTATAGTCCTCATCTTTGTTGTTATTATCACCTGATCGCCTTCTGTCTGAATTTCTGGGATGAGGAGTTATCATTATTTACACTATTTATATTCAGACCATTGTCCTCATCTTTGGTGTTATTATCATCTGATCGCCTTCTGTCTGAATTTCTGGGATGAGGAGTTATCATTATTTACACTATTTATATTCAGACCATTGTCCTCATCTTTGGTGTTATTATCATCTGATCGCCTTTTGTCTGAATTTCTGGGATGAGGAGTTATCATTATTTACACTATTTATATTCAGACTATTGTCCTCATCTTTGTTGTTATTATCACCTGATCGCCATTTGACTGAATTTCTGGGATGAGGAGTTATCATTATTTACACTATTTTTATTCGGACTATTATCCTCATCTTTGTTTTATTATCACCTGATCGCCTTCTGTCTTAATTTCTGGGATGAGGAGTTATCATTATTTACACTATTTATATTCGGACTATTATCCTCATCTTTGTTGTTATTATCACCTGATCGCCTTCTGTCTGAATTTCTGGGATGAGGAGTTATCATTATTTACACTATTTATATTCGGACTATTATCCTCATCTTTGTTGTTATTATCACCTGATCGCCTTCTGTCTGAATTTCTGGGATGAGGAGTTAACATTATTTACACTATTTATATTCGGACTATTGTCCTCATCTTTTTTGTTATTATCCCCTGATAGCCTTCTGACTGAATTTCAGGGATGGGAAGTTATTATTAATTACACTATTTATATTCGGACTATTATCTTCATCTTTGTTGTTATTATCACCTGATCGTCTTCTGTCTGAATTTCTGGGATGGGAAGTTATTATTATTTACACTATTTGTATTCAGACTATTGTCCTCACCTTTGTTGTCATTATCATCTGATCGCCTTCTGCCTGAATTTCTGGGATGGGAAGTTATTATTATTTACACTATTTATATTCGGACTATTATCCTCATATTTCTTGTTATTATCATCTGATCGCCTTCTGTCTGAATTTCTGGGATGAGGAGTTATCATTATTTACACTATTTATATTCGGACTATTGTCCTCATCTTTGTTGTTATTATACCCTGATCGCCTTCTGCCTGAATTTCTGGGATGAGGAGTTATCATTATTTACACTATTTATATTCGGACTATTATCCTCATCTTTGTTGTTATTATCACCTGATCGCCTTCTGTCTGAATTTCTGGGATGAGGAGTTATCATTATTTACACTATTTATATTCGGACTATTGTCCTCATCTTTTTTGTTATTATCCCCTGATCGCTTTCTGTCTGAATTTCCAAGATGAGGAGTTATCATTATTTACACTATTTATATTTGGACTATTGTCCTCATCTATGTTGTTATTATCACCTGATAGGCTTCTGTCTTAATTTCAGGGATGGGAAGTTATTATTATTTACACTATTTATATTCGGACTATTATCCTCATCTTTGTTGTTATTATAACCTGATCGTCTTCTGTTTGAATTTCTGGAATGGGAAGTTATTATTATTTACACTATTTATATTCAGACTATTGTCCTCACCTTTGTTGTTATTATCATCTGATCGCCTTCTGTCTGAATTTCTGGGATTAGAAGTTATTATTATTTACACTATTTATATTCGGACTATTATCCTCATATTTCTTGTTATTATCACTTGATCGCCTTCTGTCTGAATTTCTGGGATGAGGAGTTAACATTATTTACACTATTTATATTCGGACTATTGTCCTCATCTTTTTTGTTATTATCCCCTGATAGCCTTCTGACTGAATTTCAGGGATGGGAAGTTATTATTAATTACACTATTTATATTCGGACTATTATCTTCATCTTTGTTGTTATTATCACCTGATCGTCTTCTGTCTGAATTTCTGGGATGGGAAGTTATTATTATTTACACTATTTGTATTCAGACTATTGTCCTCACCTTTGTTGTCATTATCATCTGATCGCCTTCTGCCTGAATTTCTGGGATGGGAAGTTATTATTATTTACACTATTTATATTCGGACTATTATCCTCATATTTCTTGTTATTATCATCTGATCGCCTTCTGTCTGAATTTCTGGGATGAGGAGTTATCATTATTTACACTATTTATATTCGGACTATTGTCCTCATCTTTGTTGTTATTATACCCTGATCGCCTTCTGCCTGAATTTCTGGGATGAGGAGTTATCATTATTTACACTATTTATATTCGGACTATTATCCTCATCTTTGTTGTTATTATCACCTGATCGCCTTCTGTCTGAATTTCTGGGATGAGGAGTTATCATTATTTACACTATTTATATTCGGACTATTGTCCTCATCTTTTTTGTTATTATCCCCTGATCGCTTTCTGTCTGAATTTCCAAGATGAGGAGTTATCATTATTTACACTATTTATATTTGGACTATTGTCCTCATCTATGTTGTTATTATCACCTGATAGGCTTCTGTCTTAATTTCAGGGATGGGAAGTTATTATTATTTACACTATTTATATTCGGACTATTATCCTCATCTTTGTTGTTATTATAACCTGATCGTCTTCTGTTTGAATTTCTGGAATGGGAAGTTATTATTATTTACACTATTTATATTCAGACTATTGTCCTCACCTTTGTTGTTATTATCATCTGATCGCCTTCTGTCTGAATTTCTGGGATTAGAAGTTATTATTATTTACACTATTTATATTCGGACTATTATCCTCATATTTCTTGTTATTATCACTTGATCGCCTTCTGTCTGAATTTCTGGGATGAGGAGTTATCATTATTTACACTATTTATATTCAGACCATTGTCCTCATCTTTGGTGTTATTATCACCATATCGTCTTCTGTCTGAATTTCTGGGAAGAGGAGTTATCATTATTTACACTATTTATATTCGGACTATTGTCCTCATCTTTATTGTTATTATCACCTGATCGCCTTCTGTCTGAATTTCTGGGATGAGGAGTTATCATTATTTACACTATTTCTTTTCGGACTATTGTCCTCATCTTTGTTGTTATTATCACCTGATTGCCTTCTGCCTGAATTTCTGTGATGAGGAGTTATCATTATTTACACTATTTATATTCGGACTATTGTCCTCATCTTTGTTGTTATTATCACCTGATTGCCTTCTGCCTGAATTTCTGGGATGAGGAGTTATCATTATTTATATTATTTATATTCGGACTATTGTCCTCATCTTTGTTGTTCTTATCACCTGATCGCCTTCTGTCTGAATTTCTGGGATGAGGAGTTATCATTATTTATACTATTTATATTCGGACTATTGTCCTCATCTTTTTTGTTATTATCACCTGATCGCCTTCTGTCTTAATTTCTGGGATGTGGAGTTATCATTATTTACACTATTTATATTCAGACCATTGTCCTCATCTTTGGTGTTTTTATCATCTGATCGCCTTCTGTCTGAATTTCTTGGTTGAGGAGTTATCATTATTTACACTATTTATATTCAGACCACTGTCCTCATCATTGTTGTTATTATCCCCTGATCGCCTTCTGCCTGAAATTTTGGGATGAGGAGTTATCATTATTTACACTATTTATATTCAGACTATTGTCCTCATCATTGTTGTTATTAGCACCTGATCGCCTTCTGTCTGAATTTCTGGGATGAGGAGTTCTCATTATTTGCACTATTTATATTCAGACTAGTGTCCTCATCATTGTTGTTATTATCACCTGATCGCCTTATGTCTGAATTTCTGGGATGAGGAGTTATCATTATTTACACTATTTATATTCGGACTATTGTCCTCATCTTTTTTGTTATTATCCCCTGATCGCTTTCTGTCTGAATTTCCAAGATGAGGAGTTATCATTATTTACACTATTTATATTCGGACTATTGTCCTCATCTTTTTTGTTATTATCACCTGATAGCCTTCTGTCTTAATTTCAGGGATGGGAAGTTATTATTATTTACACTATTTATATTCGGATTATTATCCTCATCTTTGTTGTTATTATCACCTGATCGACTTCTGTCTGAATTTCTGGGATGGGAAATTATTATTATTTATATTCTGACTATTGTCTTCATCTTTATTGTTTTTATCACCTGATCGCCTTCTGTCTGAATTTCCAAGATGATGAGTTATCATTATTTACACTATTTATATTCGGACTATTGTCCTCATCTTTGTTGTTATTATCACCTGATTGCCTTCTGCCTGAATTTCTTGGATGAGGAGTTATCATTATTTACACTATCTATATTCGGACTATTGTCCTCATCTTTGTTGTTATTATCACCTGATCGCCTTCTGTCTGAATTTCTGGGATGAGGAGTTATCATTATTTACACTATTTATATTCGGACTATTGTCCACATCTTTGTTGTTATTATCACCAGATCGCCTTCTGTCTGAATTTCTGGGATGAGGAGTTATCATTATTTACACTATTTATATTCGGACTATTGTCCTCATCTTTGTTGTTATTATCACCAGATCGCCTTCTGTCTGAATTTCTGGGATGAAGACTTATCATTATTTATATTCTGACTATTGTCTTCATCTTTATTGTTATTATCACCTGATCGCCATTTGACTGAATTTCTGGGATGAGGAGTTATCATTATTTACACTATTTATATTCGGACTATTGTCCTCATCTTTGTTGTTATTATCCCCTGATCGCCTTCTGCCTGAATTTCTGGGATGAGGAGTTATTATTATTTACACTATTTATATTCGGACTATTATCCTCATATTTGTTGTTATTATCACCTGATCGCCTTCTGTCTTAATTTCTGGGATGAGGAGTTATCATTATTTACACTATTTATATTCGGACTATTGTCCTCATCTTTTTTGTTATTATCCCCTGATCGCTTTCTGTCTGAATTTCCAAGATCAGGAATTATCATTATTTACACTATTTATATTCGGACTATTGTCCTCATCTTTGTTGTTATTATCACTTGATAGCCTTCTGTCTGAATTTCAGGGATGGGAAGATATTATTATTTACACTATTTATATTCGGACTATTATCCTCATCTTTGTTATTATTATCATCTGATCGCCTTCTGTCTGAATTTCTGGGATGAGGAGTTATCATTATTTACACTATTTATATTCAGACTATTGTCCTCATCTTTGGTGTTATTATCACCAGATCGTCTTCTGTCTGAATATCTTGGATGATGAGTTATCATTATTTACACTATTTATATTCGGACTATTGTCCTCATCTTTGTTGTTATTATCACCTGATCGCCTTCTGTCTGAATTTCTGGGATGAGGAGTTATCATTTTTTACACTATTTATATTCGGACTATTGTCCTCATCTTTCTTGTTATTATCACCAGATCGCCTTCTGTCTGAATTTCTGGGATGAAGACTTATCATTATTTATATTCTGACTATTGTCTTCATCTTTATTGTTATTATCACCTGATCGCCTTTTGACTGAATTTCTGGGATGAGGAGTTATCATTATTTACACTATTTATATTCAGACTATTGTCCTCATCTTTGTTGTTATTATCACCTGATCGCCTTCTGTCTGAATTTCTGGGATGAGGAGTTATCATTATTTACACTATTTATATTCGGATTATTGTCCTCATCTTTGTTGTTATTATCACCTGATCGCCTTCTGTCTGAATTTCCAAGATGAGGAGTTATCATTATTTACACTATTTACATTCGGACTATTGTCCTCATCTTTGTTGTTATTATCTCCTGATCGCCTGCTGCCTGAATTTCTGGGATGATGAGTTATCATTATTTACACTATTTATATTCGGACTACTATCCTCATCTTTGTTGTTATTATCACCTGATCGCCTTCTGTCTGAATTTCTGGGATGACGAGTTATCATTATTTACACTATTTATATTTGCACTATTGTCCTCATCTTTGTTGTCATTATCACCAGTTTGCCTTCTGTCTTAATTTCTGGGATGAAGACTTATCATTATTTATATTCTGACTATTGTCTTCATCTTTATTGTTATTATCAACTGATCGCCTTTTGACTGAATTTCTGTGATGAGGATTTATCATTATTTACCCTATTTATATTCGGACTATTGTCCTCGTCTTTGTTGTTATTATCAACTGATCTCCTTCTGCCTGAATTTCTGGGATGAGGAGTTATCATTATTTACACTATTTGTATACGGACTATTGTCCTCATCTTTGTTGTTATGATCACCTGATCGCCTTCTGTCTGAATTTCTGGGATGCGGATTTATCATTATTTACACTATTTATATTCAGACTATTGTCCTCATCTTTGTTGTTATTATCAAGTGATCGCCTTCTGTCTGATTTTCTGGGATGAGGAGTTATCATTCTTTACACTATTTATATTTGGACTATTGTCCTCATCTTTGTTGTTATTGTTTCTGAGTTGGAAAATGTCTGATGTCGATACGCCAGGTAGTTGTCCCTTCTTGTTTCTCCTTTGGATTTTACCTTTGGAGTTCTATATAGATAGCGCCAGTACCGGGCCTTATGTGCTATCAATATTGTACGTATGGACGAATGGTAGACTTATGGATATATAAGGTAGGCTCCGGGGAAAAAGCGTCTTGTACAAGACAATGAACCAAGCATTTTACCTAGCATTAGATCCTGTATAGTATTTTCAATTTTTTTAAAAGACTTATTTAAAAGCCTTTGGATTATCGTAATTTTTATACTGTTTATCTGAAAGATAACTTGTTTTGGGTAATTATTAGATTTGATTTCCTTAATTTGGATGATCACTAAGGAGCGAGAAGAAAAGAAGAATAATTAGGGGGTTGAGAAGGTCGACATTGACATTGCATGTAAATTTTTGCAGATTAAAGATGACAAAAGAAAATGTTAGCATAGAATTTACGGTTACATCCAGCCAGCTCACCTGTAAATTGGTGAGACTCCGACGCCACTCTAGACACCATAGTGAAGAGCGATATTTATTCTGTTTAATACAGAAATGTGGCAAAAGGCCGACATGGGGATTGAGGAAAAGAACGGTCTTCTTCTGTCTTAACTATAGCTTAGCTAGCGACAAGCACTGACCCAATCGTACAAACAATATTCCTTACACCAAAACACCACATTCATACGAACCTTTCTTACTGTATTCCCCATAATACCTCAATATCTCTATGAAAGTACTAACTAGTCCCCATATTTAAATTTAATGCCTGCGATTCTTCTTTGGGGATGAGAATAAACAATTTTAAAATCTAGCCCCAGTGTGTATTTACAATATGAATACAAAACTACAAGAAACTAAAGAAAATAATATTAGTAATTAAATCAATCACTAAATGTGGCAGAAATGTCAGTTAACTGGCTGAATTCGATGCGGGACTATAATAATATAAAACATTCATTCATCCCAAGCACATAGACTCATTCAAACACAACAACAAAGACGAATGCATTCACGCAAAATGAAAGGCGCCCCGCATCCACCAGTGAATTGACATCACTGAGCACCTAACGAAGGAGGGGATGGGGAATTAAATAGCTCATTCAAGCTATTACCATGAAAGTATTTATAGAAAAAGCAAAAGGAGGCAACCTTAGGGCGGTGGAAAAGTGACTGATGCCGAAATGTCAGATAGGTGTCAACTATATTGATGATTCTTCTTTGGATTTTAACAAGGATTTCTAGATAGATAGAGCAAGCACCGGGCAGATGTATAGATATGTAAGGTAGACTCTGGAGAGAAAAATCGTCTCACACGACATAACGAACCAACCTTCCTGGCAGCTGACCTAGCAATAGATTCAATATAGTTGGGTGTAGTAGATTTAAGGAAATGACATTTTTTATATCGTGTTTATATATATATATATATATATATATATATATATATATATAATCGGAAACTTCGGAAAGTCATAGTGATATTTTATTTCGCAAAATCGTGAATTCAATTTCGCTTCGTAAGACCTGGCGGTTTCAATACAATGACTGGATTAAAAGATTATTCCAGATATCCTCGCTGGAATTATCCATAGGATTAGCAATGAACTTTATCATTATATATAAACTTATAAATATAAATGTGAACATAAAAGTCAACATTTAGAGGCGACAGTCTGTTTCATGCTAGACGCAATCATCAGGCCACAAGTGCTGTTATTTTTCTCGGCTATATATATATATATACCGGTCAGTGCATTGTGGGTAGTCTATTTTGTCGGTTATTTTACCGGAAGTCGTTTATATGTTTATTTATTTATTTGGGATAAATTATTTTGCTTGTCATAATTTATTTTTATTGTTTTATTTTTTTAATTTTATATATTTATTTTTTATTTTTATTTAATCGGAGTTTTTATTAACGTAGTAAAATTTGTTTATATCGCTTATTTAATAGTTTTGTTTTGGTTTGGGAAGATAATGAAAGCATTTTATTCTATTTTGGGGTTGATTGTTGTAGTTTATTATAACTATTATTTTGGCGGGAGCCGTTTTTAATTTGTTTATTACTTCATGTATTTATTTTCTATAAACATTTCTCGGACATTCAGGCCGGTAAATATCGTTAATAGTGTTTATTATAGACAGAGCAATTACTTAAATATTTGTATCTATAAAAAGAACGTATAAACATAAAAAATGTCTTTATATATATATATATATATATATATATATATATATATATATATATATATATATGTATATATAACGTTTATCACAGAAATCTGTTTGGCATGTATAATCAATGTAAATCTAAACTGTTCACTGTTCTACCATCTGTTTACACAAGCTTGTTAGTTGGGTTATGCTATACTTTCCACTGTGATTCTTACGTTCAATATCATGTGAGTGTCAAATTCTCCAAGACCCCTTTCCTAGGTATGTGCCAGATATTTAAATTCTATCTTTCTGATCCTAAGCAACAATCTGGATTTTTTGTTCCAAATTTTGTTAAAACTCCCTAGTTGCTCATATGATGCGTTCATGTTATTCTCAGTATCCTGCTGTAGAATAACATCTCTGTAGGCTGCCGTATTCGTTTTATCTGTGAGGAAATTGACCAGCATTCGCTGCCGTATAGGTGGACTTGTATTACATGATCATTAAGTCAAGACGCGACCCCGTCATATTTTGAAAGCGTTACTGTCGGCTGCAAATTCTTTCTTGATGTATGTTGTTACTCTATTCGGCGTCCCTTTCATTCAACCAGAAGTGTACTGATTTTAGTTGTATTTTATAATTGAGATAATATCGGTTTACCAAGTAAGCAATCAAGGGTAACTGTCTTGTCATCGTTTAAATCGATACGATTCAAGAACCGACCCCGTCATATTTTGAAAGCGTTACTGTCGCCTGCAAATTCTTTCTTGATGTATGGACATTGCAGCCTCTTCGTTGCGATGGTCACTTCACTTTATTGGTTATTTTCATAATATCCTTTGGATAGCGTCGCTCTTCATGAGATTAAATTTTTCTGAAAGTTGCGATAACGGACACGATTTTTGAAGAAAGATGAAATGAATGGGAAGTAAAACAAAACAAAAAAAAACACACAAAGAAAGTGAGGGAAAGGAAATAAGAGAAGATGGAAAAAGGAGAGATTGTGTTATGAAGTAGGAGAAAATTTAAAACAGGAAAAAGATAAAGAAGAGAAAGAGAGAATTGGACGAAAGGAAAAGTGATAAACAATTCTAATAAATAAGCAAAAGGAGTATATATGGGCGAAACCTTATGAGAAGAAGTGGGGAATAGGCGAAAACCTGTCATAATGATTAGGATTTATTACCTGGCTGTAAAAAACAAATATATTTTCATACCTGAGGATATCTGTAGGAACAGATGAAAGCTTGTAAAAAAAATAAAAACGACCTTATGCAACGGGAATTTATAAACAGGGATCATAACATTCATCTACAGGTTCGGGTTAATGTCATTTATTAAATTTGTTTGCGAAAATGTATTCTCTCCATTTATATCATTAACTTCAATATCTGTTTTTTGTATGAATGATTCATGCCATGTAAATTGAACTGCACCACATACTTGATATTAAAATAACTCTTCCGACGTGCAACTTTCGGATAATAACTGTGACATTCCTCTATTTATTGAACAATTTAGTTCATGCTACATTGACTGAAAAACCTACTAGTACAAAAGAATTCAGCTATTACCATATTAGTACAAAAACGCACAATCTTAAAATTTAAAAATTCAACCTTAGCGTTGTGACCGCACGCTGCAAATTTTCTTACAATTAACAATAACACATTTCTAAAAACATATTTCAGATGACATCTATTCTTTCGTTGTCCTGTTATTACCTGGATGTAAAAAACAAATATATTTTCATACCTGATGATGTCTGTATGCACAGATGAAAGCTTGTAAAAAAATTAAAAAAACCTTATACAACTGGAATTTATAAACAGGGATCGTAACATTCATTTACAGGTTCGGGGTTAATGTCATTTATTAAATTTTTTTGCGAAGATGTATTCTCGCCATTTATATCATTAACATCAATATCTGTTTTTTGTATGAATGATTCATGTCATATATATCTATCTATATATATATATATATATATATATATATATATATATATATATATATATATATATATATATATTAGATTAATCATTATGGAATAGCAGACGATATATCACTAAAGAAGCCCATTCTACTGTTCTGGAAACGACTCCTCTGTTAGGCTCTGTATTTACCATGGTCAAATTAATCCAAACATGGTGTATTGCTGTCATATCTCGGCTGCTGCTGCCCGACCCTTTATTGCCAGCCTTGGTTGAGTTCAAAGTCGGCCTAGTTTGGGATAAAATATTCCCCACCCTCAGCTTCTTTCCCATAGACGCACGTCGAATAGTCCCTGGTCTTCTCATGTTTAATGCCTTCATTTATTAGGAGGTTTTCGTAATCATCAGAAGTAAATTCTCCACCATTATCTGTTTTAATTATTTTCGCTTTTCCATAAGGTGAAATTTCAGATAAATACATTCTTGTAGCTTGTAAAGTATCAGATTTGTTTTTCAGAAAATATATCATAATAAGTCCTGAATATTCGTTCACAAAAGTTTAATACGTATGCATAAGTGCCTATACCCATTGGTGAAATTGGACCCGCTAAGTCGCAATAAACTCTGAACAAGATATCTGTTGATTTTGGAATTCGATCCCTATTTCTATACTTTGTCATTTTTCCTTTAATACATGTGTAACAATGCTGTAAGCCCTTTGAAGATGTAATTTTCATTCCAGTAACGTTTTCTTGTAATTTTTTAACATCCGAACTATTACAATGACCTAATATTTTATGCCAAGTCGCTAAGTCGTGGGTGGCTGTTTTCACAGATTTAATACTTTTCAAATAATATAAACGTCCATTTTGTTGTATATTAAATTCAGTTCCGTCTGGGTATATTAACTTTGAATTGTCTCTGTGAAAATTAACTTTAACACCAGTTTTAACAGCAGATTGAACCGAGAAAATATTTTGTTTAAATTTAGGTATATATAAAGCCCTTATTAATAAACATTTACAAATATTTCCATTAGTATCTCGTAAATAAATACAGGCATCGCCTCTTTTTAAAACTAAATTGTTAGCTCTAGTTCCGTCAGCCAACTCTATAAAATGTTTATCAGTTTCGAAATAGGGGTCAAAATTAATAAATTTTGTTTTATCTGTTATTACATAATTTGTCGCACCCGTATCGACTAGGTAAGAATTATTATTATTGGGTATACTATCCAACTCAAACGAAAAGGCATATGTTCGCTCATTTGAAAAAAGCTTTTACATTTTTACCAAAATCACTCCTTTTATAAAATTGACATTTCGCACGTATATGCCCGACTTTACCACAACGAAAGCAGATGATATTTGATTTTCTATTATTATTATTATTATTATTATTATTATTATTATTATTCCTGCTGTTGTTGTTTTTAGGCCCCTTATTTTTAATATCATAATTTCTGGTCTGGTAGGTTGGAGGGATTACTTTTCTGAAATTTTGAAATGACGTCCTTAGTTGCATTACGTTTTTTCCTTGATTTGGGGGGGGGGCACATTTTTTCAGTTTCTTCACAACTACGTAATGTGACTTTAAACTCAGTGAAAGTTAGACTTTTATCTATTTGAGTTATGACTCGTGAATGGTTTAAATGTCAGTGGGAATCCCTTTAAAACCATGGCTATTAGCAGCCCATCTGAAATAGTCACACCGGCCATTTTTAAGCCATTTGTGACATTCTTAGCCCGTATAATATAATCTGTTACGGATTCATTCTCACGTCTCCTTAACGTGGTTAGTTCAGTATATAAAGCAATAATTTTTGGCTTACCTTTTTGTAAGTAGTGTTCACGCAATATCTGTAGCTCTCGGCGTCCATTGTCCTTGGCTTCTCGCATTATTAAAGACAAACTTCTGTCATCCAGGCATTGTATTAATTCAGCGAACAGGGTTGCATTTCTTTCCATAAAATCATCGTCTTCCTTCTGGTCATCTTGGCAAAGGATGATGTCATGAAATTTTTGTATTCTAAGGTAGCCTAAGAATTTCGTTTCCCACAATTCATAACTGGATTCGTTTCCGTCAAAATACACTCGTAATCTGGGCTCATAAACATGTTCACCGTAGTCTGAATGCAGAAATCCAACGTAAGTAATTTGATCAATCAAACAACACCAACATCCAGTAGCAGCTGTTCAGTAATTCTTAAGGTCTTCCATATCAGAGGTTGGCAGTGGATATTCGGAGAGAGTAGGAAAGCGTAGTTCTTCAGGTCTTTCATCTGACAGGTTAGCAGTGGATATTCAGAGAGAAAACAAAATGGCCGCCTTTATACACGTCGGATTGAATATTTCAAGTCTTCTGATTGGTTAACCTCCTCTTGGTAAACTATAAATTGAGTCAGCTAATTTTGGTTGGCTCACTAGTTAATAGCAGTACACAAAAATTGTAACAAAAACTTGTCTACATTATTCAATGAAACATTTGTAAATGAAAACATGTTGCCAATATATATATATATATATATATATATATATGTATATGAAGAAATATAGTTTTAATGTATGCTATATTTATGGGATAAAGAGCTCAATATCAGAGATAGAGCGTATCTTATTATAATATAAAAGTGGTATATTGTGGGTAATCAATTCTGGCGGTTACTGTGTATGTCTTAGTGTGTAGTAGGGAATTTTTTTGATTTCCAAATACGGTTAGTACATTGTGGCCTTGTTCGTAGTTAATATTGTTAAGGGTTGGCTTTTTATTTTTTAATATTAAAGCTTCCATTATTTTTAATCATTTTTTACAGGTGGATGCAGTTAATATATTTGTCTTTTCTGCTAGTATGTTTCTAATGGAGTCTGGTAAGTATTCGGAAATTAAAACATCCCTACTACACACTAAAACATACACATAAAGCACACACTAAATTAAGCTGAAACATCGAATCATCCTTGATAATGGCTAAAGGTATAGCCGAAAGAGCTCGGAAATATAAAACATTTGAACAGTTTTTACACATTTTTGTCCAGAAAAAAAAAAAAACTCTTGTTAGAACACAAGAAAAATTAAATAAAAATCTTAGTACCTTGTCTGTCGTTTTTAATGAAACATGCATATATATATATATATATATATATATATATATATATATATATATATATATATATATATATATATGTATGTATGTATAAAATATATTTTTTCTAAATTACAATCATCTCTCGTTAGTGCGCATGTGTTATCGCATCAACATTAACAAACATATTTCCTCCGTGTATATATACATATATAAAGATGGACATGGAGCTCAACACCCAGCGGCGACAGTCAGTTTCATGTTTAAAAACAATGTTCAGTCTTATATAAACATACGCTCTATCCCTGATATTCAGTCTTTTAACCCATAAATATAGCATATAGCATTAAAACTAGATTTCACACACACACACACACACACACACTCACACACACACACAAACACACACACACAGACATATATATATATATATATATATATATATATATATATATATATATATATATGTGTGTGTGTGTGTGTGTGTGCGTGAAAAATACAGTAATAAACAAATTAAAAACTGTTCCAGCCAAAATAATATTTAGAACAAACCACAACAATCAACCACAAAATTGAACAAATAGCTTTAATTATCTTCCCAAACAAAAACAAAACTATTAAATAAGCTATATAAACAAATTTTTACTACGTTAATAAAAACACCGATCAAAATAAAAATAAAATAATAATAAAAAAATAAATGAATATATAAGATAAGAAATAAATAAAAACAAGTAAAATAATTTAACCCAAATAAATAAATAAACAAATAAACGACTTCGGGTAAAATAACCGTCAAAATAGACTACCCACAATGCACCACTGACCCGTATATATAAATAGCCGAGAAAAATAACAGCACTCGATGCCTGACGTTTGCGTATAGCAGGAAACAGACTGTCGCCTCTAAGTGTTGACTTCTATGTTCACTTTTATATATATATATATATATATATATATATATATATATATATATATATATGTCCATTAAGGAATTGTACTCCTCAAGAATCAACTTTCCTAAATAATTATATAGGCCACACTAGAAATTGTTCAACACGCAGACTAACTCTACACCTTTCTGACAATAGCTCAATTAGATCTCATTTAAATATTCATGGAGACCTACCGGACACTATTCGGAATATACTTGTCGACAACACTAATATAATAGCATCATCCACTTGCAAAAAAAGGCTAAAAATAATGGAAGCCTTACTTATAAAAATAAAGAAACCAACACTTAATAATATTAACTTTGAACATGGACATAATATTTTGACCGTGTTTTGAAACAAAAAAATGAATCACTTTATAAAACATACACATAACAAACTATTTGTAATTCTAACAGTTGAAATATAATCCTTGATAATGGCTAAATGTATAGCCGAAAGCGCTCGGAAAAAAAGAACATTCAGACAATTTTTATATAATTTATCCTCTGAAAAGAAAAACTTTATTAGATCGCATGAGAAATTATATAAAAAACTAAATAAAAGCACCTTGTCAGTCGTTTTTAATGAAATGTGCTTGAAAGAAGGATTGCTGCCTAAATACACAAATATATATATATATATATATTGTTATGTTCTTTCATTTACTTCTTTCATTCATATTTGTGTTTTTTTTCTGTTCTCTCTTTAAATGAAGAACCAAATAATGCATGAGTCAATAACAACGATAAGCCACCGCCTCCTTAAAAAAAGAAGAAATCGTGCCAAAATACCGGATGGAAGTACCTATATCAGTGTATATATGGTGTAGCCAAAAATTTGACATCATTTTAAAAGCAATTATCTAATAAAACTACTAAGTCTAACTCAATGAAATTGAACAGTTTAGGTGTTGAACATCATAAGTTTATTATGGGACCGATTTCATAAGTGTCCAATATGTGCACCGCCTGTGACACGGAACACGTCAAGTCGGTAGTTAAGCACTTGTCAAACACGCTGTAGCATGTCTTCGGTAACAGTATCCAGTGCGGAAGTGATTCTCTGCTTGAGTTCATCAATGCTAGAAGTAAGAGGAGGGAATTGACAAGTCCCTCCACATATTCCCATAAAAAAAGAAATCACACGGGGACAGGTCTGGTGACCGTGGCGGCCATTTCATCACAAAACTATCTTCATCTCCACCACACCGGATCCAACCCTCTGCAAGTTTCTCATTGAGATAAGTGCGTTCATTAAATGTAAAATCTTGTCCTGTTTCTATGTATTCTGTAAAAATTTGTGGCTTTTTCAACAAGAATTGCCAAAATTAGTGGACTGCGAAATGATGTCATATTTTTGGGACACCCTATATATATATATATATATATATATATATATATATATATATATATATATATATATATATATATATATTTAAATTGTGTGTATTTAGGCAGCATTTTTTCATTCATACATGTTTCATTAAATAATATAAATAAATAATATAATGTGTGACATCATGAGTCGTTGTGCGATTTTCGCTTTCAGCGTCTTATATGCACGTATTTATCGTTGCTTGGAAATCATCCATGTAAACAAAAACAGACTATCATCAATTTCTTGTTCGTGTATTGCTTAATATATTGTGTAATTGTCCTCTTTGATAATGGCTTATGTAAGCCGAAAGCTTAGATTGGATTAAAAAAATATGTATCAATATTGTGATTTTCTTTCATTGTTTAATGATAAGGTTATTAAGCTTATGAGACGATATGAAAAGAACTTACATAAAATATATAGACAACACTTATCTATATTATTTAATGAAACGTGTATGAATATATATATATATATATATATATATATATATATATATAAATTGACGATTAGCTTAGATGAAACCGTGGTAGGTTTGTCTGGCTCTTTAGGTTTAATTTAGGTTTGCTCTACTTAGCGTATCGAGCACTTTATTTAGTTATTTTACTTACTCGTATTGTTTTTTTTTCCTTTGGACTCTGAACCTGGATGTTAGACGATTATTTTCGGCTGACGTACATGTTCTCTGTTCTTTCTGTTTTTGTACCCTTTTTTCCTTTTGATATTGGTTTGTTTATTCACAAATCAAGTCATATATATATATAATTAAGTAATTACTTGAGTCTGAAAGAAACCTCGACGAAATGCAGAAAGCACTGGACGGCCGTTTCGTCCTATAGCAAAATCAGACTCAATGCTTTCTGCATTCTGTTGAGGTTTCTTTCAGACTCAATGAATTACTTAATTATAATTATCAAATCCTCCTAACAATTTCTATCATGTGTATATCATTGCTTGATCCGGCTTCTAATGCTTCAGTTTGAGCGGCTTGGTGATGGTAGTCGTGGCTCCTGAGGGCACAGTCCTATGGTTACAGAGAACTTCAGTTGAGTTCCACCACGGAATATGTGAGCGAGCGGCGCTATATTGAGTCTGATTTGCTACCTCTTCATCCCCGAGGCCCGTTGAAACAGTTGGTATGACGTTTGCTTGATAACTCAACTGTCAGGGTTTCAATTCTCGGTAGTGGATGCGCACTGCTGATGAGTCCCAAATATAGGACGAAACGGCCGTCCAGTGCTTTCTGCATTCTGTTGAGGTTTCAGACTCGATGAATTAATTAATTATAATTATCAAATCCTCCTAACAATTTCTATTATATATATATATATATATATATATATATATATATATATATATATATATATATATTCTACAGGAAATTTTCAGACAATAAAACACCGACTTATTGATAAAATATAAAGCTTCAAATATTAAAAAATCTCATCTTGAAAGCTATCGAAGAATTTTAATTGAATATAATTGAATTTTAATTGAATCGTGATCCAAAGAAAATATAGAATCTTATAGAAAAGCTGTGATTAGTGTAGCTTGATTAAAATCTCACATCTGCGACCAAATCTTGAAAATGTCTAAGAATTCATCAAATTTTTCTTTTAATGAAATCTACAATTTAGTCGAACAGTGGAATAAGAACCTATCGCAATATCAGGCAAATAAAATCAATTAATTTATGAATTCTGGTAGAAGTGAGAGAAGCAAAAATAATATAAATGCTAGAGTCAAATAGACGTTTTCGCAGACAGCCTCAAGAGACATGGAAGAGACATTGGCCAACCAATATAAGCCAATTACTGCATGTCTACAATATCACGCGGTAGTTTGATTTTTTTTCCGACAACTTCAAGAGTCATAGCCTCCTCTTTCGCTGCCAGCATTCCTCTGGGTGAGACGTGCCTTTCGACATCTCCAATAAAACAATGGCAGCGGACACGTGTCTCCTTCGCAGCTAACACCGTCAACAGACAAGTAAACAATGAAGAACGAAGCTAACCATACAAGACTCGCTACTGTCGACAAATTGGATCGAGAATAAACTTGTTCATCTTCATAAATCACTGAAGGATTATTCAACAAAATATCCGAGCCCAGTACGATAGAAAACGAGAGGTAATTCTTTGGCGACATTATGGTGGATTGTTGCACTTCTCATTTCTAGGGATATCGCCTCGTTCTTACTTTTATTTAGCACTGGGTTAAATGCCGCCCTATCAGGAGTAGATAGGCAACCAAAAATAAACTATAGAAAAACTCAAAACAGATCGCTGCATTTAAGTACTGCATTAATATTTAAGCTTAACTTTTAAATAGTAATAAGGAATGCCAGAGAAAAGCTATTAACAAAAAGAATTGCAATATGATCTCTGGTAAAAAATATGAAATGATAACAGCAAAAATTGCAATATGAGTACTGGTAAAAATGGTAAATGAAGACATTATGTTTATAATATCCAGAAATTCATACACAGATGTCCTAATGGCACAGTGGATAAAGGAGTTGATTAGATCCAGTGACAGGAGCCAAAGAGGTAAGAGTTCAATTCCCGGTTAAGGCAGTGGAGAATTTGGAGAGGGGAATTAACAGGAGATAACTGATAACTCACATCCATTAAACATGGCACTTGGAAATAGAAAAGTCTATTTCGAAGGGTTCAGTTCGACATTACAACGGCCGAAACGGTGGCAATAGTCCGAATAATGTAAATAGTGTACATAATACGTCATCTCAGAAATATAGACAGATACTGAAAGGCCAAAACGTTGTAATAAATATGGCGACAAAGATGAGGACAATAGTCCGAATAATGTAAACAGTCTACATAATACGTCATCTCAGAAATAGAGACAGATACTGAAAGGCCGAAACGTTCTAATAAATATGGCGACAAAGATGAGGACAATTATCCGAATAATGTAAATAGTGTACATAATACCTCATCTCAGAAATGTAGACAGATACTGAAAGGCCAAAACGTTGTAATAAATATGGCGACAAAGATGAGGACAATAGTCCGAATAATGTAAATAATGTACATAATACCTCATCTCAGAAATATAGACAGATAATTTCGATTATTCCCAAATTGATTTGCAAGTTTTAAAAATTGCTATCGTAAAGAAAATTCGTCGAAAAAATAACTTAAAAAGTCTCCGAAAACAATGACAATAATGAAAACTTGAGAATCCAAAATATCAGGATTGCGGATCCGGCCCAGAATGTTTTTAATTTGCTCTCGGAGTGGGCCTGATTCCAAAAAGATATGTTGGGCCGCGGCCTTCAGGATTAAAGTTGATAAAGTGTGACACAGTGACACACTCACATTCGCATTTGTTATATAGATTGATCCGTTACTGCGCGTTCGAGGAAAATGTCTTTAGGAAAGGCACCACTTAAGCTAAAACTATGGCTAAGATAGGTAGATAACACCTTCATACATCTAATAGAGTGGATAAAACTACTAATAACTACTGACGTAAAAGATGCCTTCCAAAAGCTAAGCAAAGAATTAAAAACAAAAATTTCGTTGCAAACCACCAAAAAGATATAATAACTGTTACGTATATATATATATATATATATATATATATATATATATATATATATATATATATATAATACGTAAAAGGTTAATGGTCAGTATTGAATCAGACCAGGAAACAGTGGTATTAAAAACTGGCCAATGCACATGTGAAAAATAAAATAAAAGTAAGAATAACATGTAGAGTTTTTAACTTTAAAAATCAGGAGGCCAGTAGCATCCGTTACCTTGGTTTCAATCTTAGGGTCTCCTCAGGTGATTTTTATTCAAATGAACTCTTAACGCTTTATTTTTTTATACTAATATAGGGTTCATTATTTGAAAAACATACATAAAGCGTTAATTAGTTGAAACCATAATAGCGAATTCAACTCATCTCCTGATTATTAAAGTATATATATATATATGTATATATATATATATATATATATATATATATGAAACAGACTTCCGCTTCTAAGTGTTGACTTCTATGTTCACTTTTATATTTACACACGCTCTATCTCTGATATTGAGCACATTATCCCATAAATATAGCACACTTTAAGACTATATTTCTTCATATATATATATATATATATATATATATATATATATATATATATATATATATATATATATGCAGAAATATAGTCTTAAAGTGTGCTATATTTATGGGGTAAAGTGCTCAATATCAGAGATAGAGCGTGTGTAAATATAAATATATTTACATATATATATTATTATATATATATATATATATTTTAATATATATACATATTATAATATAAGCTCTACTTCTGTATGGAGCACTGTCCTTTTGAAAATAAAGCTAAATACTATGGAACACCGGATGATCTACCTAACGTGTTCTTTCCTATTTTACTGCACACCTGCATATAAATAAATAAAGGTAGAGGAGTGGATAGCGGCTCCGATTGAGGAATCGGAGAGTCGAGTTCGAATTTCAGTCAAATTATATTCACTTACGTGCTTATACGCTTCGGAAAGATATTAATCCTCTTCTCCTTCCAACGAAATAGCAGGACAGACTGGGTTCTATAGCCTTGGATGGCAATGGGTCTAGGAGAAGAACAACTATAAGTTCAAAACTTGCGGAGGGTTGTTTGGGGACCTTGTGGCACGTAGTGCACCAGGTCTCTGTATTTGGCCCTTCAAGAAGTGTGGTTGGTTCTGCACAAATCCTTCACCACTGAAATCAACAAATCAAACGTGCTGGGATGTCGGTTCCTAGGAACTGATCTGCTTGAGCCTGATACATACAATACGACGGAGGAATCCACCATATATATATATATATATATATATATATATATATATATATATATATATATATATATATATGAAAATTTCTCAGAGTTAACCTGTAGAAAAGACAATATGTATAAATGTAAATGTCAATAGGAAAACTGTAATAGTTGCCGACGCGTTTCGTCCGATGTGGACTTTCTCAAGGCAAAAAGGTATTGAATTTATTTAAACAAAGTAACTAATAATAACAAAAACAAAATGTCCTTAGCAACTGGAAGAATTTAGAGAACGCTATTTTCATACTGTTAACTGAAAATTACGTTAATTACTGCTACGTGTGGAGATATTGTTTTTATTGCTGTGTTGACGGATTCTACCATTTTCTTTTGATTTCACGATATTGTTATGTACGTTTGTTTGGGAGAGTGGTAATTCTCTTAAGAAAGGGGAATAGGGAATAAGCCTGGGCGTAGATTAATATTTGGGTAATATTCAATGGCGGCACTCTCTAGGACTTTCCTTCTGAGTGAGTTATTTTCTTTTTTTTATGAGTGTAGCATTTTCAAAATCAAAATTGTGGTTGAATTTATTTCTATGTATGACTAGTGCATTAACATTTTGTTTTTGTTATTATTAGTTACTTTGTTTAAATAAATTCATTTCGTTTTTTGCCTTGAGAAAATCTACATTGGATGAAACGCGTCGGCAGCTATTACAGTTTTCCTATTGTCATTTATATATATATATATATATATATATATATATATATATATATATATATATATATATATATATATATATATGTGTGTATATATATATATATATATATATATATATATATATATATATATCCGATGCGATGAGAACGAAAGTAATATATAAATTCCAACGTTCGCAGCGTTAATTCAAAAAAGAACTCGATACAGGTAGTAGAGCGATAATTATTTATTTATTATAATTTTATCATATAGACAAAACCATTTTACTCACTACAAAGATGCAACATGGTTTCAGTGCATTTTAACCATTTTCGACCCTCACCCGTAGATGTGCAGTTAAAATGCACTGAAACCATGTTGCATCTTTGTTGTGAGTAAAATTTTTTGTCTATATGATAAAATTATAATAAATAAATAAATATATATATAAATGTGTGTATATATATATATATATATATATATATATATATATATATATATACATATATAAAAGTATTGCTGAACTGTATGAAAGAGAAATAATAACTACCACAGAAAAAACAAAAACAATTCAACCTCTCTTTATACGAGCCACCCATGATTCCTGGAATGTCAAATGTAAAAAATCACAACATCCGTATTTCCGCATAATTCAAATAGAAATTTCTAAACCCAAATTATGTTTTCTATTTCAATTACACCTTCAACTTTTTCAACTTTTTTTCCCTATTTGCGACAATTCTAAGCAATTCCTTCCCTCAATAATAAGTTCTTTTTTTCTCTTTTTATCTCGTATGAATTGCGTTCGTTCGAAGCAATAATTCATGGAACCGTTTCGTAAAATATTTTAGAGGAAATTTCCTGTTGGTTTCTAAGAAACATTAACCAAATGAAGAATGCCTGTCATTGGTTTTTTACCAAATTGTCTGCTTTAATTTGTTCATTATTTTTTTACCATTCTGTTTATTATTTCCAGGGATTTTTCTACATTTAAAGTAACTGTTTTCTGAATGCTGTTTTGCATTGTCACAAATAAAAAAATACACCACTTTTGGAATCTATAAAATCCAGAATAAGCGACATATAAAAAAATAATGAAATTTTTCTTCATTTCGAAAGGTTCTAAAGGATTTTTATGGTTACCATTTCTTGAGATTAACGCACCACTTGAGCGTTTGTTCTAAAAAAAAAAAATTCTTCTTTCGTTTAAGACAATGTTTAAAGTTTCATTTAAGAATACAGAACATTTTAGGAAATTAAATTGAAGAAGCCATATTATGTTTCGGCTTTCATTTACCTTTCCTTCTAATTTGCTATGACGTGAATTAATGCAGAGGACGGACCAAGTTCAGGTTGATCTTGCACGAGACGAAAAGAGTGTTGATAGGAAGATTTTAGGTAGCGTCAAAAAGTTCGTTTCGTTTATTAAGAAAAAAAAAGATTTCTTTAATATCTGAGAATTGACTTAATTGACTAATTCCAGTTTTCATGTACTTCTAAGCTCAACTTACAAGTTTCGTCTTGTGATGTTTACTTAAAGATGGTAGTTTGGTTGCATTAATGTCTTTAACCAATTATTTTAAGTATTCTCCAAGTTTTTCTTTTTGAATACATTCGAAATATCAAATTCAAATCCTTTTTGCTGTCCAAGTCAATTTTCTTGTTCATGACATTTTTCTTGTATCTCATTTAGTGATTGTAATGACAAAAGTACGCAGGTGTAGGCGATGAGAAATCCTTATTCAACTGAGAATACAAGGTTATCGTATAGTGTCCTTTTATAGTCCCAGTAAACAAAATAGCTCTCTGAAAGAGGAGAGTAACAAAATAAGCGGAAACCACTCTTGATTATTCATAACAAGCCGTTTTCTGTCTTCAGATATTTAATACATTCGTTTCAAAGAATAAAAGATAAAAGGAAAAACATTGTTTCAAAAATGAAATTTAAAAAGGAAAAACAAGAAAAAAATAAAAGTTAATTCGAGAAAAACTTTCATAAAATAAAACGATAAACATTATTCGACAAAATGATTCCATGCTGATCATAATTACAGTGTAACCCGGATATAAGAGACCCGGATATAAGAGAAACCCGGATATAAGATAGATTTACTCTGGTTCCAAATTAGAGCCTGTGTTAATGTATATATCATAGACCAAACCCTGATATAAGAGAAACCCGGATATAAGAGACGCCATCTCCGGTCCCAACTCTCTTATATCCGGGTTACACTGTATTATGTAATGAGAAAAATACTCAGCCGTAGGCTTTAAAATTTTTTTATTCAACTGAGAATACAAGGTTCGCGTATCGTGTCCTTTTATAGTCCCAGTAAACAGAAATAGCTCTCTCAAAGAGGAGAGTAACAAAACATGGGGAGATTACTTTTGATTATTTATAACAGTTATATTATTTTTGATTATTTATAACAGTTATATTCTAATAAGATATCTTGTTCTTATCTTGACAATGTATGCTTTTTTTTTTGCTTTTTCATTAATCCCTGGTCAACATTTTCGCAATTGTCAACTCTTCTCTTCACTGAAATTAAAAATATATGTCCCTATTTTAAGGTTATGTCTTTGTCATAAACCATGGAAACTTTTATATCTTAATTTCTCTACAGAAGCTTGCGAACTAAGACAAGAGAGACAGAAAAAAATGATTGGCCTAAGAGACGAGTTTGTGTAAATTGATGTCAGAAAATGGATTGGGGACAGGTAGAGTAAGGTAATCAACATTGCTAAAACCTACAAAGCATAGGAAGTTTGGAGAGCCATGACATCTTAACGAACTCGGCACATTGGTAAGTTAATTCCTAAATTAGAAGAGTAAAGTTACTTACCCAAAGTACTGACACAAACTTTGCTAACAGATTTGAGAAAATTAAAGTAAAAAAAAAAATCTTCGAATCAAAGATTAAATATGAATTTAGTTTCTGTTGAAATCATGTCCACTGTATTTAGATATTTCGTTTATTCATTTATTCATTTTATTTATTAAAAAAATAGGTTATGCATGAAATCACAGCCTTATTATTCAGTTATCAAAATAATTGGAGACTTCTGGGGTTATTGGCCCTCGTTCGATGGCGTTCCTTCGGAGGGTTAGCGGGATTGTGTCTCGATTAAGCGATGAGCCTCGCGAAACGGAGTGGCTTTTGCAGCATCTCCCTGTGGCGATAGAGCGAAGTAATGCTTTCTTTATCATAGTGGCCGGCAGAGGATAGGGAAAAAAAAAAGAAAAAAAAAAGAAAAATAGCCAAATTAAGGGCATCTAGTATATTTAGCGCAAGAATAAGGACTTCAAAAATAACATCACGTTTCTGTTATTATCTCTTTAATATTACAAACATTTTATTTCGGTACAATATCCAATGCGTCATAAACAGTTTTGGTTTGCAAAGAAATACAGGGTGTTGTAGCAAAATCTTGACAGAAAGAAAACGAAGTAGGCAATAAAAACAAAAGGTGTATATGCAGATACCCGACAGTTTAACAACTAGCTAACGTTTTTCTCTCTACCATTTCCAGGATGGAATATGAGCGAAGAGTAGCTTCTTTTCGCGTCGGGAAGAAGCCTGCGGAAGTTATGGTCTGGTTTGGGTCCATGAGGACCATGGTCATGGACATTTGGAGGAAGTGGAAGTGTTGGAAAACAAGAACAAGTTTACTGCCAAACGAAAGGCCCAAAACGTTCGTTCTTCGACCGTTAGGACCGACGGGTTCGTCTCCGCCCTCAAGGAGACAGTCGACAATGACGGAAGCCAGAGCTACGCCAAGATCGCCGCTGACATGGGCTGTCACAAGCTGACGATCTGCCGAACGATCCAGAAGAACATTGGTTACTCCTCCTTCCACAAGTCTCACCGCATGCTCATCACAAATTCCTCCAAGGAGTCGAGGAAGGTCGCGGCGGCGGCTTTGCTGAACGAGCTCAAGCACGGGTCCGCCTGGATGCTGAAGTTCTTTTATGGTGAAAAGAATTTCATCCAGGACCAGGCAAGCAACAGGCAGAACGACAGGTGAATCTGCAAAGACATCGAGGAGGTTCCCGTCGTGAAGCATACGAAGTTTCCCTCCTCCGTCATGGTCCTTGACGTCATCTCCAGCGATAGGGACGTCATGCCTCCGTTCTTCTTTCAAAAGGGCCTGAGAGTCATTGCTGAGATCTACCAGGAGATGCCGAGGAGAGTGGTGAAGCCCTGGATGGACAAGATCGCCGCCGGACGCTCCTACGTCTTCCGACAGGACTCCGCTCCTGCACACAAGGCCAAGACGACCCAGGCGTGGCTGCTCAACAATGTTCCTCACCACTGGTCGCCGGATCTGTGGACGCCTTCCTCACCCGACTGCAACCACCTTGATTATTTCTTCTGGGGCGTAATTGAGGCCAAGACCAACAAGCACGCCCACAACACGGTCGACTCTCTGAAGGCTGCCATCGTGGAGGCGTTCGCCGCTGTGAACAAGGACGTGGTCACCAAAGCGTGTGACTCATTTCGCGCCTGCCTTGAGATGGTCGTCGCCGCCAACAGCGGTTACATTGAAAAATAATGTAGTATGTAACTCTAACAGTTGCTAAATAAACTGTCGTGTCTCTGCATATACAACTTTTGTTTTTATTGCCTATTTCGTTTTCTTTTTGTCAAGTGTCGGATTTTGCTGCAACACTGTACCTTGTATCTGACAATATTTCGAATGTAATACTTTATTTTAAGCTTATCACCCCAAGCAAGGCTGAAAGTCACTAGCACGCAAGGGGTTACAGAAGGAAGAGCCGATAGGAGTGGTAAAGGAGAGGATGTGGAAATAGATAGTGGATCGATCAAGGCAGGGGGTTACAGAAGATTAGGAGCGAGAGCAGATAGGAATGAAAGGTGAAAGGATGTGGAGAAGGGAAGTGGATAGATCAAGGCAACTGGAGATGTCGATTGACGTTACACTTAAATAGTTGGAGATTGTATTTGTCAGGGAAACAGGAATAAGGAAGGGAGTTCCACAGGCGAGATGTGCGAGACATGAAGCTATTGGAGTAGAAGAGACGTCTACATCTAACAGTTTCAACGGTGAAGGGGTGGGAACGGGATGCCAGCCTCGTAGGACGTTTAAATTCCTGAGGCCTAGGAACCAGCGAAAGCAGCTCCTCGTAGCTTACGTAATCGTTGTAAAAGCTAATAAAATTACAAGGCGAAATCTTTCAAATGTAAAATTATTTTTTATACACTAATGTATTTCGTCAGTTAATGTTCGCGTGAGGTTATGTGTTTCTGGGGCGTTCTTCGAACGTGGAACTTCTTCTCGCATGGATGTCAGAAACTTTCGATTTTTCCTCTCAGATACGTGCTTATATAACTTCCTGTCATACTGTTGTCGCGCGTGTGCATATGTTAAGGTCAACTGGGTGTTACACCAGTTTACATGTCGGTGGCAATCATCCTTGGTGGCGAGGCCCTGCACCTGGTGCATTTGAGATATATATCTTCCAAATCAACCCTCTGATGCACAAGACTCCTCTGGTGATCTGGTGTGATTCTTTAGGTCAACACCGACCAAATATACTCAGAACAAAGGTTGCTTATTGACATTAAAACCTATCAGACCGTGTGGTATTTCCTGGTGTGAATCACGTACTACGGGTATTCCATCATAAAAGAAGGATTCCGGGTTTGATTTGATTTGTTTATGTGTTCAAATTTATTAAATAACAGACAAGCAAGAATTATTACTTGGAGGACTTTTTTTCTATTCCACTAGGTAATTCAAACGAGACAATTATTCCGTGTAGATATTTACGTCAAAAGTTATTTCTAGTTTTAGAAATTCGATGTAAAGAATTCTATTTTAATCTCACTAACACAGAAAAAAAATCCTCTCTTATATAAATTACGGTTAGGCTGATATCGTACGCACCTGAACGGGATTTTCCCAGTTTTGATTTCTTGTGTAAAATCATTTTTTATTTACTTTTATCGCAAGGTACATGCTTGCCTAAAAATTTTCATTTTTTTTTTACTCATTTCAACTCAAACAAGGTGATAATGCCAGTAAGACGCAATTGATTACTGGAAATGGAAGAGAATCGAAGATTTTAATGGGGAGAAAGAACAATAAAAGAGCAAGTTCCAGGAAGACTAAAGATGGCGATTGACGTTGCATTTAAATTTCAAAGGTATTAAGTGCTAAAACAGAAACAGTCAGAATAGAACTTACGGATGCATCTACCTAATTCAACAGTAAAAGGATTAGACTTATTGTTAATATAGTATTATGGTTAAATTGATGATGTTGGGGTAACAAAGAGGAAAGCTCAGTATCTGTCTATATTTCTGAGATGAGGTATTATGTACATTATTTACATTATTCGGACTACTGTCCTCATCTTTGCTGCCGTATTTATTACAACGTTTCGGCCTTTCAGTATCTGTCTATAATTCTGAGATGAGGTATTATGTACACTATTTACATTATTCGGACTATTTTCCTTATCTTTTTCGCCATATTTATTACAACGTTTCGGCCTTTCAGTATTTGTCTATATTTTTGAGATGAGTTATTATGTACATTATTTACATTATTCGGACTATTGTCCTCACCTTCGTCGCCATATTTATTACAATGTTTCGGCCCTTCAGTATCTGTCTATATTTCAGAGACGAGGTATTATGTACACCATTTACATTATTCGGACAATTGTCCACATCTTTGTGGCCATATTTATCACAACGTTTCGTGCCTTCAGTATCTGTCTATAATTCTGAGATGAGGTATTATGTACATTAATTACATTATTCGGACTATAAACATGGTATGTGGAACTAGAACAGTCTACCTCAGTGAGCGAAATAAAGGGTTCAGTTCGACATTCCAACCACCTGAAGAAGGTCGGAGTGTACAACGGCCGAAACGTTGTAATAAATATGGCGACAAAGATGAGGACAATAGTCCGAATAGGGGAAAGCTCATTAGAACAATTGCCATGAAAATATTTAGAGATAGAAAAGATAGATGAAAACAACGTCACAGCGATGGGAAAGTGACTGTGGTTTAGATGCCAGGTTAGGACGGATAAAATAACTGACTTTTCATTGGATTTTTCCTTAAGATATTTGCCAGGAGCACCAGACCAGACAGGACTGCAATATTCAAATACACGGACACGTGGTTGATTTCTAAATGTGTAAGATGGATTCTTACGAGGAAGATTGTCCGTTTCGACACAAAGAACAAACATTTCCAACCGTAGACCTAGCCATGGATTCAATATGACCACGCTGCTAAATGTAAGTTGAAAACACGGGACCAAGAAGGGCAGTGAGTTGCCCACTTAGGTTAGCATCACTTATGCAGATGGAAGACAAAAAATGTTCTCAAATTAGACAATGAGACAAGAGTTCAAACTCAGACCAAATCTTGCTTCATGTGGAAGCCATTTTCTAAGCTTCTGGGGTTAGAAGACATCGAAAATGAATTACTACAATTACTTTCCGTCCTGGGTTTGACGATAAACTACATCCACGTCCTGGATAAGACGATAAACTACATCCAACAGCAAGGCCTCTGATCAGGAGGTTTTGAGGAGCGTGGAACCACCTCTTAATTGCTGGTGTTACCAGGTCCACCCTGACCCGTGGTGGTAGCACATTTTAGGGTCCCAGCTATGGACAAATAGTTAACCCCGAAAATGAGGTAAAAAGCATTATAAAAGTGAAAAAATAGGTTTTAACGCCAGAAATACTTTATAGATAATTATTACCAGAAATAAATTTTTAAAAACTATTTCCAGCAATACGTTTTTGAAAAAAAATCTATTACCAGCTATACAAATTTGAAGAAAAAATATTTCCAGAAATAGATATTTGACAAAACAAAATTATTATCAGGAACAAAAGAAAAAAAAAGGTTTTCGCATTTAATGACCCACTGAGGTTGATATGTCGTAAACCAAACCAAATCAAACCTGCAATAACTTTATTGCACACACAATGAAAGTGAAATAGATAAGTCGATTACGTTAACACCAATCTAGTAAATTATAAAAACATTTTCTCCGTTCCTTGAGTTATAAATTTCAGGACAAGTTCAACAAACATTGTTGATATTGGTCTCATTTCTTAATGTGTCGTGTTCACGACAAGTGAATTGTTTCTTTTTGTTTCGTAGAGCATCAAAGATTTTTGGAAATCGAACAATAGTAACCGTTTTCCATCAGGATGGGAACCTGATATCTCTTCCTACCGATTCATCTGGGAATGGGCTTCGATATTCCTGCAATCAGAGGAATTCTTTAATGACGTGCAGGATGTACTGGGGTAATCGATAATCTCTCTGAAAGCAATCATTTCTAAACAATTGGTTGCTGTCGCAGAGAAAATTCAGGAATTGAAGCTGTGATATCCCAAGACTAAATTACTGATGGCAGACATTGTTGGCAGAGACACGGGAATTGACTTTATGGAAGAATGACCATTCCAGTGTTCTCTGAAGATTAAATGAGTCAAAATACGCAAGGATTTTCTACTTTAAGATTATTTACCAACATTGTAAACACAAAGACCACTTGCTTATTTTGATAATCTATCTATCTATCTATCTATCTATCTATCTATCTATCTGTCTATCTATCTATCTATCTATCTATCTATATATATATATATAGCTGTTAATATCTATCGATCGATCTATCTATTTACGTATATATGATTATTAATAACTATCTATCGATGTATCTATCTATCTATCTATCTATCTATCTATCTATCTATATATATATATATATATATACATATATATAACTGTTAATATATCTATCTATCTATCGATCGATCGATCTATCTATGTATATATGACTGTTAATATCTATATCTATCTATCTATATATATATATATAACTGTTAATATCTATCTATCGATCGATCTATCTATCTACGTATATATGATTGTTAATATCTATCTATCTATCTATCTATCTATCTATCTATCTATTTACCTAGGTATCTAGATAGCTAACTCAGTCTGTTTCTATCTATCTATCTATCTATCTATCTATCTATCTATCTATCTATCTATCTACCTACCTACATACCTAGGTAGCTAGCTAGCGAGCTAGCTCAGTCTGTTCCTAACTATCTATCAATCACTGTCTGTTCCTACCTAACTATCTAACCAAATGTATCTATTTAGTTATCTACATCAGTCTCTCCATATATACATATACATATATATATATAAACATAAATATATATATATATATGAAATATATATTCATATATATATATATATATATATAAACATAAAAAATGTCTTATAATTATCGGACTTTGCCCATGTCATAATGTGTGACGTCAGTGTTTACATTTGGATACGCATCGTGCAGACATGAATGCATGAGAGAAAATCATTGTGGTTGAAAAACAGTAAAATCGTCATTTCTAACCGGAACGCTCCTCTGTGGCTCAATCGGATAAAAGCACGTCAGGCTACATGACGGTCCCGTACAGGATACAGGTTCGATTCCTGTCGGGGGACGCATTTTATCTATGAAAATCTCTCGGACATTCAGGCCGGTAAATGTTGTTTATACTGTTTATTATAAACGGAGCATATATAAACATAAAAAAATGTCTTAATATATATATATATATATATATATATGTTTGTGTCATAATTGAAAACAATTATATCTTCAGAGAATAGAGTTTCGAATTTTATATTTACGTTCTGTCTCTGATATTGAACACCTTACCTATAATTATAGTATATCTTAAAAGTATACACACATACACACACACAAATATATATATATATAGAGAGAGAGAGAGAGAGAGCGCAAGCGAGAGAGAAACAGACAGAAAAATAATGTGAGAAAGAGAGAGAGAAAGACATCAGTATTTTATTTGTAAGTTTAATGAATCGATAACGGAGTAAGCGAAGTAATTTGGTAAATAATTTGCGTACGGATTGATTGATTGATTGAAGAATATTCGTTCATTTAGAAAATCGATTTCCCAGTGCAGACATATGGAACATTTTATGCTTGGAAAATATGACGCCAAGTGAATGTACTATTTATTTCGCTTTTTTAATTAAACATATCACCTTTACGCCTTAAGGTGAACTCGAAAAATTAGTATATCAGTCAATTTTGAGACATTCAAATTTTCAGCCACAAAACGAATACATTTAAAAATATGGCTACAACTCACATTTTATGTTCGGCAGATTGTTAGAATTGTTTTATTTTATTATTAGTTATTGTTATTAGTCTCTTATTGTGCCTAATAAGATCTACGGTAAGAACGAATCTTCTATCCGTCACAATGACTTTTATTAAAGTATATTGTTAGAATTATTCTATTTTATTATTAGTTATTGTTATTAGTCTCTTATTGTGCCTAATAAGATCTACAGTAAGAACGAATCTTCTATCTGTCACAATGACTTTTATTATAGTATATTGTTAGAATTGTTCTATTTTATTATTAGTTATTGTTATTAGTCTCTTATTGTGCCTAATAAGATCTATGGTAAGAACGAATCTTCTATCCGTCACAATGACATTTATTACAGTATATTTTTATAATTATTCTATTTTATTATTAGTTATTGTTATTAGTCTCTTATTGTGCCTAATAAGATCTACGGTAAGAACGAATCTTGTATCCGTCACAATGACTTTTATTACAGTATATTGTTAGAATTGTGCTGTTTTATTATTAGTTATTTTTATTAGTCTCTTAATGTGACTAATAATTTCTCTGGTCAGATCGAATTTTCTATCCGTCACAATGACATTTATTACAGTATATTGCCAGAATTGTTCGATGTTAATATTAGTTATTGCTATTAATCTCTTACTGTCTCTCTCACTCTATCTCTCTCATTCATCTCCAGGTAGTCTTTACAACATGTCAGCTTGGTCCATTGATGCCAGCCATTGTGCACCCTCTTTAATTCAGCAGCTACATGATATTTTGAATTCATTTTTTCCTGGAAAGTCGCATTTGTATCTTGGGATTAGGTTTCCTTTTGTAGCATCATTTCGACACAGCTGAGTTTTATCGGCACTGAATTAATTAAGATGCTTGCGGAAAACAATGTCTGATTTTAAAATAAACCTTTAGTTACGTTGTAATATTTTATAATAATAGTTGCATAAAAATATATTATTCTATATATATATATTATCTATCTGTCTATCTATCTATCGCAATCTGTTCATATCTATGTATGTATGTATGTATGAATGTATGTATATATCTATGTATCTATATATATATATATATCTATTTCAGTCTATTCATATTTATCTCTTTTCATATCTATCTATCTATCTATCTATCTATCTATCTATCTATCTATCTATCTATCTATTTCAGTCTATTCACATTTATCTCTTTTCATATCATATCATATCTATCTATCTATCTATCTATCTATCTATCTATGTAAGTAAGTAAGGAAGTAAGTAAGTAAATATACGAAAGATTCTCATTTATATCCAGAGCAGCGTTTGCATTAAGAAGCCAAACTATTTCACACCAAATTCCGTTTTTTCAAAGATTATTTTGCCGAAAGGAACAAATCGAAATCAAACGTTGTCTTGAATTCGGGCGACGCTCGGGAAATGGCTGGTTTTAAACCCACCCTGCCCCTTACCCAGCACCTAACACCGTGTTTCGCGATAATATAGATTGATGGCAGACCCCAAGAGAAAAAAGAATATCAGTAAACGCGCAAACCCTTCCTTCCAATCTGTAAAGTGAGTTCATCAACCCCACTCCACGCCTTACATTTCATTCGCCATTAATCATTATCAAAGCACGCATGCGCAGAGCGGCATCATGAAAAATTCACTTTACCATTTGTATTTTGCTTATTTTTTATCATTAAAGTATTTTTTTCATTTTGCTTTAATTTTGAAATGCTGGGAATAAGTGAAAAAGATGTAAGAAGAATGGATGGAATTGAAAAGAGTTAGGAAAAGGAAAAATGATTTTAAGGATGGTTAAAAATTTCAGGCTATTGCATCCGGATTATACTTAAGCTTCTTGTTGTTTTGCTTATTTTAGAGTTAACACCGTGTAAACAAATATGGCGACAGATTGATCGCGAGTTGCTAACATGGAATAGAGTAATGGGTATGAATAGACTATATTTATCGCAGATTTTATAAGTGGACGAAAGAAGTAAATAATAATAACAAGACGACGGTGTTCCTGTATATTGTCTAGAACCTTTTTAAAAATAAACATTTGCAATTTTCAAAATAAAACTTTGTACATCGGGATCAACAATGTCGATAAAATGTTTTAAGTTTTATTTTGTTGTTTCGTTCAAGAACTTTCCACCGTTTCACTCATTTTTAAGATCTGGGGGTTGTCGGTGTGGTAGACAAGTTCGTGTTAGCTACCCCCTGACATTTTTGCTGGGCCAGAATGTGAATCAGTCTAACGTGACGAGGTGCCCCGACCACTATCGGATTGATTAACATTTTTCTCCGGCATTTTCCACAATCTGGCAATCTTAAACTCCATACCCGTTACTCATCTCCTATTTGCTTTAATGTTATATTGTAGTCAGCAGATATGGCCATAGAAGTTATTCGGCATTTGTTTTCAGTTGTGCACTATTTACATTATTCGGACTATTGTCCTCATATTTGTCGCCATATTTATGACAACGTTTCGGCCCTTCCATATCTGTCTATATTTCTGAGATGAGGTATTATGTACGCTATTTACATTATTCGGACTATTGTCCTCATATTTGTCGCCATAATAATTACAACGTTTCGGCCCTTCAGCATCTGTCTATATTTCTGAGATGAGGTATTATGTACACTGTTTATATTATTCGATCAATTGTCCTCATATTTGTCGCCATATTTATTACAATGTTTCGACATTTCAGTATCTGTCTATATTTCTGAGATGAGTTATTATGAACATTATTTACAATATTCGGACTATTGTCCTCATCTTTGTCGCCATATTTATTACAACGTTTCCGCCCTTCAGTATCTGTCTACATTTCTGAGATAAGGTATTATGTACACTATTTACATTTTTCGGACTATTGTCCTCATATTTGTCGCCATATTTACTACAAAGACCGACAATTATTTAAAGACACTTTTTATTTTTTTGAAGTTTATAAGCAGTAAATTCGACCATACCTTCCTCAGTGGCCGAATCGGTTAAGGTACGTCAGGCTATATGGCGGTTCCGTATAGGATACAGGTTCGAATCCTGTCGGAGGACGAATATTTTCTATGAAAATTTCTCGGAAATTCAGGCCGGTAGATGTTGTTTAATACTGTTTATTATAAACAGAGCATTTACTTAAATAATTGTATCTATAAAAAGAATGTTAAACATATAAATGACTTTAAATAATTGTCGGACTTTGTCCATTTCATAATATATATATATATATATATATATATATATATATATATATATATATATAGTGTATTTGGGTTGCAGATCATTAATTAAACATATATTTCTAAATATAACCGACAATTAGTGTCTATTATATTTCATTATGAACATAACATAATATCATCTTTAATGGTGAATATTTTTGTTTAAATGTCCGTGTAACCACTCTGAAGATGGCGCATGCGAGCCGAAAGCATAAATCAAGAAGCAGCTTAATAAAAAATATCCAAATGATCAAATATAATAGACATTCATCGTCTGTTATATTTTACAATATCCTTTTAAATACACACACATATACTCAAATATGTATTTAATACACATACATATATATATATATATATATATATATATATATATATATATATATATATATATATATGTATGTATATATATATATATATAACAAAAAGACTTAAACACTAATATTCCATGGTCATAATTTATTCCATTGGAATCGTAAATACGATACAATTCATCAGACCTATAAATTGTATCGTATTTACGATTCCGATGGAACAAATTATGACCATGGAATATTAGTGTTTAAGCCTTTTTATTATATACTTGGACATTGAGTTCTACCTGGATTCTATCCTCTTGGAATTATTTTTTATACATATATATATATGTATGTGTATGTATGTATGTATATATATTTATATATTTTAGATATATGATTGCATATGTATGCGTATATTTACCACTAATATTATCTCTCTCTCTCTCTCTCTCTCTATATATATATATATATATATATATATATATATATATACAGTGTAACCCGGATATAAGAGAGTTGTCGGGACCGGAGAAGAAGTCTTTTATATCCGGGTTTCTCTTATATCCGGTTTGGGTCCATTTTGTTTAGCTAAGTTTGGCTCTAATTTGGGACCAGATAAAATCTCTCTTATATCCGGGTTTCACTTATATCCGGGTTACACTGTATATATAAACCCAAATATGTATTTTATATTCAAATATATATATATGTATATATGCATATACATTTTCTCAAAAATTTAGTTAATATCAATACACACACACACACACACACACACACACATATATATATATGTGATTGCACATGTATATACCTATATATACATTGACATGAATTCATCATGATTCACCCACATAAAGAAACGAAATCTTAAATGGATATTTGCGATAGATTTACTGTATTTTCTATTGTTTCTTAAGGGAGACATTTTGCCAAAAAGAAGGTTCGTATACAAAAGCGATATTTCCTAGCTTAAATTTTAAATAAATATTTGCATATTCACTAGTTTTAATTCTCTAAACGCGCCATTTTAACTTCTCCGTTATCGTCTGGTTTTGGCATTTATGAGCTTTCGAAAGTTTCACAGCAAACTTACAAGACCCCGGAGGATCATAAGGAAATAAATTATCCATCTGAAGAGGAACGCGTAAATAGGAAGCTAATCTTTGTCTGCTGATAAATGGATTCCTGAATTCAAGACAGAACACTGATATAGGTACTTCCATCCGGTATTTTGGCACGGTTTCTCCTTTTTTTTAAGGAGGCGGTGGCTTATCGGTGTTATTGACTCATGCATTATTTGGTTCTTCATTTAAAGAGAACAGAAAAAAAACACAAATATGAATGAAAGAAGTAAATGAAAGAATATAACAATACATACATACATACATATATATATATATATATATATATATATATATATATATATATATATATATATATATATATATAAAAGTGAACATAGAAGTCAACACTTAGAGGCGACAGTCTGTTTCCTGCTATACGCAATCGTCAGGCTTCGAGTGCCGTTATTTTTCTCGGCTATTGATATATACGCGTCGGTGGTGTATTGTGGGTAGTCTATTTTGGCGGTTATTTTACCGGAAGTCGTTTATTTGTTTATTTATTTATTTAGGTTAAATTATTTTACTTGTTTCTATTTATTTTTATTTTTTATTTTATTTCTTATCTTATATATTCATTTATTTTTTTATTATTATTTTATTTTTATTTTGATCCGTGTTTTTATTAACGTAGTAAAAATTTGTTTATATAGCTTATTTAATAGTTTTGTTTTTGTTTGGTAAGATAATTAAAGCTATTTGTTCAATTTTGGGGTTGATTTTTGTAGTTTGTTCTAACTATTATTTTGCCGGTAACAGTTTTTAATTTGTTTATTACTTCATGTATTTATTTGGATTGATTATCTGTATCTTTATTTGTTTATCGGTGTCGGTTGTTAGTTCATTTATGTATTTGGATGTATTTAGGTCAATTAATTTTACTTGTTTTTATAGATACAAATATTTAAGTAAATGCTCTGTTTATAATAAACATTATTAACAACATTTACCGGCCTGAGTATCCGAGAAATTCTCATAGAAAATATGCATCCTCCCGACAGGAATTGGACCTGTATCCTTACGGAACCGTCATATAACCTGACGTGCTTTTATCGATTTCGCCACAGAGGAGTGAAATATCCCTCTAACATATATTCTGTCTTATAATTCATGGTTAGTCCTTTATTCTCGCTTTCCTTTTCTACTTTATATCTTAAAAACAGATTTTTTTTTAATTTGTAAAGGCTTCATCTACGTCTGCCTGTTAGTTTTAATATTTTTAGAAAAAGAAAATACGGGATTAAGAATTTCATCTCTTTTTATAAATCTATAAATTATTTCATTTTGGTTTAGTTTCTTGACATCAGTAAATAAAAATGTTCCATTTTTCTGAAAAGTGGTCCTTTCAGAGGAGAGAAAAGTTTCAAGAGTTCAAATTATAACCCTATAATTAATGAATGTTTTACTTTGAATGGAAACCTCGAGATGCTGCGTATGTTAGTTAAGGGAATCTTAAACGATTCTGGAAGAATCTCTCAGAGATTCTGACTGACTCAAATTTGTTGCAAGGATTTATAACGCATTAATTTCCGTAAAATATATGCACTATTGTCATTACACGATTATATCAACGCATTACAGTTTATTACTAGCAGCCATAACCAGAAAAAGCGTTCAATTAGAATGGAGCAAAAACAGCATCATGTTTAGATGTAACAGAGTCTATCTTCTTCAATTACTCTAAATACTTTCATTAAAAAACATTTTGAATTAATGATGTTACTGATATAACAGAAGTAGTCTGTATTTATTCAATCAAAGTTAGCCGAGGACATGAAGGGGTAAAACAGGCAACATGAAGACCCACTTCAGACAGCAATTATTTTGGAGTTTTTGAAATTCAATTTGTCAGTGTGCTCCCAGGGATGTAAAAGATGATACATTTATAAAGCAATTGTTATGCTTGATGAAAATTGGTTGAAAGATCAACGAAATAAGAAAGCAGTAAAAAAACGCCATTTTTCGCAAGTTACGCGGGTTTTCACTATAGGGGTGGACTCCATTATCAAGTTAAAAGACTGTTAATTGAGTGAAGTTTGAATTAGATTACTTGAAAATTGGGGTAGTTTTTAGTTTTAAATTTGTGTTAAAATCGATTTTTCGTTTTTCGCGGTTTTTCGCTAAACACAGTGGCGTAGAAATAAAAATGAGGTATCGTTTAGCTCGTCATTTTTTAAGTAACCTACATACCGAGTTTGAACGGAATCGGAGGAAACAAGTTGAATTTATCGATTTTGATCGGCTTTGTTGATTTAAAAAAAAATATCTGCTAAGTTTTGTCAAAATCGGTTGGATGGATCTTCAGTGAAAAGGTATCATACAGATAGACAGACACAGAGACATCCTCTGATTTATATATATATATATATATATATATATAGATACAAAGAAATCTGAAACAAATGTAGGAAGGCATAAAAGGAATGACTGAAGGAAATGTGCACTGAAATAGAAATAGGGAACATCACAGACAAGGCAGATATCGGGATGAGAGGAATATCATGACAAAATATGCTCTCCTCGTCAGGACGTATGAAGTAACATTGGTAATATAAATAAAAATGACCCAATGATTCAACGAGGAGTGTATTAAAGTATAAATAAGTTTAGAATTAGAAGCAAAGGAAAAGGGTTTAAGAACTTTTCTTCTCGAGCGGAAAGTAAACCAAAGCGAGTTGTAACCAAAAAGAACTCCTGTTGACCAGTGCACAGATCTTTGAAGAAGCTGGAATTGATTGAGTCAAACGTTGTAAAATATTTAAAACATTGTCACGAAATCACCTAGGCAAACTGCTATCAGTAAAGCAGATATCTTAAAACGACGAAATAGGGCCAAGATATACATGAAAATTGAATTTTCTAAAGTAACTTTCATGGATGAATCTTGTGTGACACTCGATAGGCCTGATGAATGGGCCAAAGAATGGATTTTATCCGATTCAAATGTAACTATAGCTAAAAGAAAGCCGCAAGGAAGCGTCAGTGTGATGATATGGTCTGGACGTTTCGACTAAAACATTATTGGACCATTCAAAATCGATGAATGAGTTTTAGCTGAACAGTGATGACTATTACGATTTCATGGACAAAATATTATTTCAATGGTGCAAGTCCGAGCCTTGGAGTTACAAAGGAAAGTGTCGATTTATGCCTAACAATGTTCCTCCTTAAGGTTACCGTGAATACTTTGAACGTAAATGGTTTAGAGGAGAGAGGTTAATGGAATAGTCACTATTAAGTCCCGATCCGAATCCAATCGAAAATATATGGTCGATTGTCAAAGTGAAATTATATGACGGTGGCAAACAATATAACAGCAAAGGAAAACTATGGGAAGCAATTAAAACTACCATGTCTTAAATTGAACCTAGAAGATTAAAAAAAAAAATCAACAAAATCAATGGTTAATAGATTACTGAATGTTATTGAGAAGAAGAGTCACTATATTAAGATGTAAATACTTCAAAGAATTATCATATACACCCTTGTGCAAATGAAATTAAATAATCGCTTTAGTTTCCTTTCTTTCACCATCCGGTCAGTTTAGGCCCACTGGAGTGACAGGGTGTAATTGCTTTTTATTCTTTTCTCAGATTAGGTCATTTCCAGTAGTGTGCAGTAATATGAAATACTTCCGGGTTGTATGATGAAATTTGTTTGGCCTTGAAAAATATTCTGCATCACGTTTTCATCACGCCCAGACACTATTGTCTCGACTGTCGATTATTTGTCTTACGGCCATTGTCTGCGATGGACGTTACTCCAAGGAAGCGTACGAAAATTGTAACGTTGCATGAATACACTGGCAAGCCTTACCAGGGATCAAATCAAAGTACTATAGACTGGCCCGGAAAATCTTGATTTAAATCCAATCGAGAATATGTGGTCAATCTGCAAGGAAAGACTTGGGATGGACATACGAAGTACTAACATGTGCACTGTCATTGGAAAAATATGAAAAAACTAAATAATAATGGAATTATTCGTTTTGTTTCAATTAATTTGCACAAGGGTTCAAGTGATCATGGCCCTCCACATTTTCCTGTACAATTAATTTGAACAAGGGTGTATGTTTGTTACTTGTTCTATTACAGGTGTTGATCGATTGTTGATGATTTTATTACATTTTTTAAAGTAAAAAAGTGGTTTTCTCCTTTTCCGTAATAACTTCAGACTATAGTTTTTATAATAAATCCAATAACTTTAAGAAAACATATAGAAACGTAAACATTTAACTCAAGCTTTGTTTTGACGTCTGAACAAAATGTTTCAAATTTCAAAGCAAATTCGTGTTTTTGAGGTTTATGTGATTTGCATAATAACTTCAGACGATTCATTCATTGTTCAGTTTTCCTTATTTGTCTGGCATTATGCTATAAAGAATTCGCATTATCTTTTACGTACCCTGTTCCATCAGGGTGTAGGCAAAAATGTCTCTCCTCACAATTTCATGACCCTTAATAAACTTCGTCTTTCTATGATTTTTCCTAAACCTTGTTTCACCATCCATTAAGTCAACCTCAAAAAATATGTTATGAGTTATTTTCCTCCATCTTTCTTGACCTGAGATGAGTATTAAATTTCCCAAGCCTTCTTTCTCATTATGTGCTCGAGAAATTTCAACTGTCTCTTCCTGATGTTAAGTATAAGTTTCCTTTTTGATTCCATTTTCTCTAAAACTTCGTCAATGCTCACATATTCAGTCCATGGTATCCTCAGCATCCTTCTGTAGAAATTTCCACTGTCTCTTCCTGATGTTAAGTATAAGTTTCCTTTTTGATTCCATTTTCTCTAAAACTTCGTCAATGCTCACATATTCGGTCCATGGTATCCTCAGCATCCTTCTGTAGAAATTTCAACTGTCTCTTCCTGATGTTAAGCATAAGTTTCCTTTTGATTCCATCTTCTCTAAAACTTCGTCAATGCTCACAATGTTCGATGCTGGAGACAACAACCTAAAGATCTTATGTAATTATGAAAGGGTCGTTACAATGGAAGAAAGACACAGATAAGAATGTTTCTGTTCTTCTCTATTGAATTTAAGATTTATCTAAAATCGAAAATTCGACAGAAATGCCCGAGTCTTAAAGTAGAATCACAGAATGAAATAGAACACTGAGAACGGAGTCAAAGAATTGGTATCTTTGGAAGTCCTTATCTTCAGAAAAAATATTCCGCCTTTAATAGATAAAAGAATAAAAGAAAAATAGGTAAAGACGAACTAGGGAAAAGTGATGATGTAGGGAGGGTGAGGGAAGTTGTCAGGAAAGTGAGTGGAGGGATCAGACGATGAAGAATAGAGATAAATAAAAAAAGAGCGAACAATTAGCGAATCAAAATGAGGAACAAAGTAGATGTGTAAAAGAAAGAGAAATATTAGAAGAATGAAAAGAAATCTGAGAACAAAAACAATAAAAATAATATGGTGGGGACCTACCTACAAATGGATTCTTCCACACCTATATAATATGGCTACCAACTCTGAGTGAGTCACCCCGTGACTGGAACAGTTGTATAAGCTGTTCTTTGCTGTCGAACTCCCCGTCTCGGCGGGGAGGGACTCGGACGGGGCTTTGCCGCAGGGCAAAGTGCCGTCTGGGGAGGTAGACAGTCCCTAAACCCGTTTATACGGGTTGTAAATGGGAATATTTTTGGCCGAGCCTACGGGCTCGGTAAGCCCACATTAAACCGGCCTTGTGCCACATTCGACCCGTGTGGGGGGGTTGCTAAATATCGAGTCACCCCGTGACTGGAACAGTTGTATAAACTGTTCTTTGCTGTCGAACTCTCCGTCTCGGCGGGGAGGGACTCGGACGGGGCTTTGCCGCAGGGCAAAGTGCCGTCCGGGGAGGTAGACAGCCCCTGAACCAGTTTATATGGGTTCTAATGGGCATATTTTTGGCCGAGCCTACGGGCTCGGTAAGTCCACGTTAAGCCGGCCTTGTGCCACATTCGACCCGTGTGTGTGTGTGGGGGGGGGGGTTGCTAAATATCGAGTCACCCCGTGACTGGAACAGTTGTATAAACTGTTTTTTGCTGTCGAACTCTCCGTCTCGGCGGGGAGGGACTCGGACGGGGCTTTGCCGCACGGCAAAGTGCCGTCCGGGGAGGTAGACAGTCCCTAAACCCGTGTATATGGGTTGTAAATGGGCATATTTTTGGCTGAGCCTACGGGCTCGGTAAGCCCACATTAAACCGGCCTTGTGCCACATCGACCCATGTGGTAGGGTTGCTAAATATCCAGTCACCTCGTGACTGGAACAGTTGTTAAGACTGTTCTTTGCTGTCGAACTCTCCGTCTCGGCGGGGAGGGTCTCGAACGGGGCTTTGCCGCAGGGCAAAGTGCCGTCCGGGGAGATAGGCAGTCCATGAACCCGTGTATACGGGTTCTAATGGGCATATTTTTGTAGTGAATGAGGGAGTCGGGACACCAGTGAGAGAAAGTACTCTCCTGTCCGCATTTACCTTTGTACTACGTTTCCGAGAATATACTATTTAACCTATATCCGAGTCCGTGTTATCTTTCTATGGTTTTACACCATAACAAATAATAAAATTGAAAAGAACAGAAAAAGAAAAGCAAAAAAAAAAAAAAAGGAAAAGTAAGAAAAAATGAAAAAAAAAAAAAAACACAAAAGGAGCGAAAATTAAAAAGAAGAAAAATTAAAAACTGGAAGAAAAAAAACAAATGAAAATAATAATCAGAAATGTAATAACCTAAAACCAAAAAGAACAAAAATAAAAGAATGAAGCAAAAATCGTGAAAATAAATAAAATAAAGAAAACAAAATGAAAGAAAAAAAATAAACACAACGAAAAAAGAAATGAAAACAAGAAATAGAAATGAAAAGAATGAAGAAATAATAAATACTAAAAATGGTGAATTGAATGAAAATGAAAATGTAAAAAAATAAATATGGAAAGAGAAAAATAGAATGAAGAGAAGAAAGCGTACGTAAATTAAAATAGAAAGAGTGAAATTAAAAAAGAATTAAATGAATGAAAATGAAAATAAACGAATTTAACATGACGCGAAGGAAAATAAATTTGGGAAATGAAAAGAATGAGAAACAAGACATTCGAAAAACAAAAAAGAAAATGAAAAAAAAAGGAAATAATGAAAAGATGTTCAAATAAAATAAAATAAAATTGAAATGAAAGAATTAAAGAACGAGATAAAATGAATTAAAATAGGATGAAAAAACTAAAGAATAAGAGATAATGAATGAAAATAAAAAGAAGAAAAACTAAAGGATACGAAAAAATAAATGAAATCGGGAAGAAAGACAACTAGGGAATAAGACAAACATGAATGAAAATGAAAATAAAAAGAAAGAATACTAAAAATGTGATTAAATTAATGAGAATAAAAAAAGTAAACTAAACACTGAGATAAATTGAATGAAAATAAAAAGAAAGAAAAGTAAGGAATAAAAAAATGAATGAAAATAAAAAGAAAAAAGTAAAGAATGAGATAAAATGAATGAAAAGGAAAAGAAAGAAAACTAAAGAGTGAGATAAAATGAATGAAAATGAAAAAGGAAACTAAAGTATCAGAGAAAATGAATGAAAAGGAAACGAAAGAAAAATAGGGAAAAAGAAAAATGAATAAAATAAAAAGAAAGAAAAGTAAAGAATGAAATAAAATGAATGAAAAGGCAAAGATAGAAAATTAAAGAATGAGATAAAATGATTGAAAAAGAAAAAGTAAACTAAAGAATAAGAGAAAATGAATGAAAAGAAACTAAGGAAAACTAAGGAATAAGAAAAAATGAATGAAAATAAAAAGAAAGAAAAGTAAAGAATGAGATAAAATGAATGAAAATACAACATAATTGCAAAGAAAACGAGAGAAGGAAAGAACAAAGTATGAAAAGAGAGTAGTAGAACTGAAAAGAAAGATAACAAATCATAACAGCAAAAATCTATTTTGAAAATTCTCATCGGCTTTTATGTGTCATCATCATTTCTCGTCTTTTCACACAAACAACAAGGAAGGCGGGAAAAAAAGAGCGAACGACAAGAAAGAAAAGAATAAAATGATATCGTTTAACGCAAAGGAAGATTATAAAAGAAGTAAACCTAATAACAAGACACGAATGAAATCATAGCATCAATGGTCAGACTAAGAATATAATGAAAGATCAAAAACGAACGTCATAGAATCACAGACTTTTCAGAGACAATGGCTCGATGAATAGTCATCACATCTAGTTTGCTTTCGCTAATGGTGTGAAAGTTCAAATTTTTAGTAATAATGGCGTTAAGACGTATCCGCGACTTTTAAATTTTACAAGTTCTAGATGTACTCTATGGGTTGTTTAAATCCGAAATAAAAAGATAATGGTGGTTGGATGAGTTCGTATTGGAGACATTAAAATTTACGAGCCATTTTCTGCCCCAGTTAACCACAGAATGGGGTCTTTTCAAGAGTAACTGCCAGGTTTAATTCTAACGGATTTGCTACTGACAAAGTAGTAAGTGGCAGTGACATCGGCATAAATGCCTACTTGAGGACTGGTGCCATCAGGAAGATAATTGGTAAAGATCAGAAACAATGTAGGACCCAGGATAGAGCCTTAGGGGACACCCGCGCTCGCGTGAAAGGTTCTGGAAGCGAGACCGTTCAAAACGACCTTCATTTTGCGCTTTGATAGTAACGATTGGATTAGATAGCTCGGGAGATTACACGTAGAAGACCAGCGTGCTAAACCCTTTTAAACCCCTTCTAGATATTTAGAGACACAGCTCCAGGTTCGGTGTTATTATCAAGATCTGATATATATATATATATATATATATATATATATGTGTGTGTGTGTGTGTGTGTGTGTGTGTGTGTGTGTGTGTGTGTGTGTGTATTCAGTGATGATCGTAAGCACGTCAGCAGTAGGTCAGAGTGTTCTCCATTGTTCTTAAAAAGAGAAACTATAAAGGAGGAATTCCAACAAAAGGCAGGAAGCTGTGGGGCAATAGTTGTAGAGTTTGGAGGGAACTGGAGGCGTCTTGGGAGTAAATTTCTTTAGGATGACAACTGGATTCTTTCATCTCTTGCCATATGGAAGTCTAAATTAGAAATGATGTCCGAGACCAGTGTCTGTTATGGGGGGAGGATCAAGTGTGGGTACTCTAAATGAGTTGAGTGTTGATTTGGAAGAGAATTTACGAGCAAAGCATTCAATCGTATCAGCTGTAGATGTTAGGACTTCAAATTGATTGAATAGAGGAGGGATAGAGGAAGACGATTTTGAATTCGAATAAATCCGAGTTCTAATTACAGTCAGGTTCGTTAAATTCACAGGCCCAAATACTCTTGGGTAAAGTATGAATTCGTCTCCACCTATGGGTTAAATAGTAGGACTTTCAAAAGAAATGTTCACCCGCTAAAAAGGGGATTTTTCCTACAATCCAAAATATGCTTCGTCTTTAAATAAACCACAAAATTTTGAGCCACCAAAAAAAAAAAATCACTCAATAAATAGTTCTTCCTCTACATTGGCTACCATTCTACAAAGTGTCAGAAAAGTCTGTATTCTGCAATTTTTCTCCTGGTTGGGTGGAAAACTTGTTTATAAAAAAACGTGGGAACCCCTACCATGCGATGTTTTATTAAAAGTGAGTTTTCACTCTAAATATTCATAGGAAATCTCATTAACTATATTTTATTTACTCCCACAGATTAAACATGATTTTGTTGAAAGAAATTGACTTCTTTTTCTTTTCTTGTTAAAGAGGTGATGTACTCAATGAAAATCACAGATTCAACAAATAAAGAGTGAATACTATTTACACTATTCGTACGATTGTTCTCATCTGTGTCGCCATATTTCGACCGTTGTAGGCTCCGGCATTCTTCAGGTGATTGTAATGTCGAACTGAACCCTTTATTTCGGTCACTGGAGTAGACTGCTCTAGTTCCACGTGCCATGTTTTATGGATGTCAGTTATCAGTTATCTCCTGTTAATTCCCCTCTCCAAGTTCTCCACCGCCTTAGGTATTGAACTCATACTCTTTGGGTCCTGTCACTGTATCTAACTAACGCCTTTATCCACTGTGTCATGTGTCCTTAAGGATATCTGTTTATGAATTTCTGGTTATTAGAAACCTAATGTCTTTAGCAACCGTTTTTTACCAGTACAATTTTTGCTGTTATCAATTCGTGTTGTTACCAGATCTCATTTTGCGATTTTTTGTTGTTATTATCGCTTTTCTCTGGTACTCCTTATTACTGGTTTCCATATTGTATTCATTTCTATGCTTGGTCGGCTCAGGAGATTTTTGTAATAAATATGGCGACAAAGATGAGGACAATAATCCGAATAATGTAAATAGTGTACATAATACCTCATCTCCGAAAGAATAGACAGATACTGAAAGGCCAAAACGTTGTGCTCACTATGGCAACAAAAATGAGGACAATAATCCGAATGATGTAAATAGTGTACATAATACCTCATCTCAGAAATATAGACAGATACTGAAGGGCCGAAATGTTGTAATAAATATGGCGAAAAAGATGAGGACAATAGTCCGAATAATGTAAATAGTGTACAACTGAAAAGGAACTTCTATGGCCATATCTGCAGACTACAATATAACATTAAAGCAAATAGGAGATCAGTAACGAGTATGGAGTTTAAGATTGCCAGATTGGGGAAAATGCCGGAGAAAAATGATAATCAAGCACGGGCAATGCCGGGTCATGCTGCTAGTCTTATATATTCACATCATTTGGTTTTGTTGTAACACAACGAATTTATCGTTCACATGCACTTTTTCGTTGTAAAATTGGATCCTAAAGATTTTATGATAAAACATCAAATACGATAATATTAAGGAAGTAGCTTTTCTTTCTCTGTTCTTACGAAATCTTTAAAAGTTCAAAGAACTAGAATTTGATCCCCTGATTAACCAGTTTTTACGTAAGGAAGAGAATTTTTTTATCTTTATTCCCAATCGATTTTGCTTTATAAATAAAATATAGTCGTTTGTTGTTTGTATAAGTGCAACAATTTTCCATATTCTTTTACGTATAGGAAGAGAAGCAATTTGAAAATAAAGGTTTTATCAGAATATGAGGTTAGACCTAAAATTAGCAGAGATAGTTTAGTACAGATTAAAAAAAAAGTAGATATGAATTGATAGAGAAGAAAAGAGAGAGAGAGAAAGAGGGAGAGATAGAAGGAGAGAGAGAGGGGGAGAGAGAGAAAGAGGGAGTTAATAAAAAATAACAGATCTAGAGATTGAAAAAATAGACGGATCTTTGGGAAAATAATAAAGCGGCCAGACAAACAGATATGAAGAGGCAAACGCACAGATAGATAGATAGATAGATAGATAGATAGATAGATAGATAGATAGATAGGTAGATAGATAGAATAAGACAGGCATGAATAGAATAAGAAAGATAGATATGAAATGTATGGGATAGATAGATATAAAACAAAGAAATTATGTACACAAAACATCTTTCACAAACAGCACAATGCTTTCTAAGTATATATGGGAAATAAAAAACAAAACACACACCACACCAAAAATATCTTGGAAAATAAGGAACAAATCATCAGCCTACAACAACCAATTCAAAAACTTGCAAACTTTGCTTGGAGGAAAAAATAGCTATCATTACCTCCCAGACCAGAATAAATTATTAAATAAAACATCCGAGCTAATCTCAAAATGCAGACATGAAAACAAATTTTTACTATGTAACTTAAAAATCGAAAACGGAAAAAATAAATAAGTACATAAACAAACAAAATGACAATAAAATAAGCAAAATAAATAAATCCAAACAAATTTCCAAATCACACCTGTTAGAATAGACGAAATAGAATAAAAAATAAGAAACAAAATCAATAAACAAAGTAAATAATAAACAAATTAGCATACTATTTGTCCCAAATATTATACTATAAAAATGAAAACAAAAATCGGATCAAAAATAACTGTTATATAACGATAAAAAAAATAATATACTGCGTTACTTAAAAATCGAAAACGAAAAATAGAAAATATACAGTGTAACAAATAAATAACAACAAGTAAGATAAATTGATCTAAATACATCCAAGTATATAAATAAACTAACAACCGATACCGATAAACTAGCCGTTTAGAAAAAAATAAATAAAGATAATCAATCCAAATAAATAAATTAAAAACTGTTACCGCCAAAATAATAGTTAGAACAAACCACAACAATCAACACCAAAATTGAACAAATAGCTTTAATTATCGTCCCAAACAAAAACAAAACAATTAAATAAGCTATACAAACAAAATTTTATTACATTAATAAAAACACCGATCAAAAGAAAAATAAAAGTAAATAAATATATAAGATAAAATATGAAAATAAATAAAAACAAGTAAAATAATTTGACCCAAATAAATAAATGACAAATAAACGACTTCCGGTAAAATAACCGCCAAAAGAGACTACCCACAATAAGCTATATAAACAAATTTTTACTACGTTAATAAAAACACCGATCAAAATAAAATAAATAAATAAATATATAAGATGAAAAATAATAAAAATAAATAAAAACAAGCAAAATAATTTGACACAAATAAATAAATAAATAAATAAACAAATAAACGACTTCCGGTAAAATAACCGCCAAAATAGAGTACCCTCAATGCACCACTGACCCGTATATATAAATAGCCGAGAAAAATAACAGCACTCGTGGCCTGACCATTGCATCTAGAATGAAACGGACTGTCGCCTCTAAGTGTTGACTTCTATGTTCACTTTTATATTTACACACGCTCTATCTCTGATATTGAGCACTTTATGCCATAAATATAGCAAACCTTCAGACTATATTTCTTCATATATATATATATATATATATATATATAATTGAATGACTGAGATAGATAATTTAAACAGAGATATATATATATATAGATAGTTATTGATAAGGGTAAGATAGATAGACCTGAATAGTCTCACATAGATAGATAGATAGATAATGAATAATTTCATATAGTAGATAAATCAATGACTGAGATAGATAGATAGATAGATACGAATAACCTCACATAGATAGATAGATAGATAGATAGATAGATATGAATAACCTCACATAGATAGATAGATAGATAGATAGATATGAATAACATCACATAGATAGATAGATAGATAGATAGATAGATAATTAAAAAGACTGAGGTAGATAGATACCAAATACTAATCTTTAAGTATAAATTAAGTCAAACACATCCTTTCACCCCCCACGAATCTTGTTCTTTCATTTTCTCTTCATCTGTCAAATAGAAGCAATCAGTTACTGAAAGATGCTTACAGTTTTTCTTCTGTTTTCGCTTTCCATTTTTTCCTAACCATAAAAAGACCGCTAATCATAAATCTGCCCTCGACGGCGTCTTGCTGAAGGCAAATTCCTCAATCAGCGCATTCACAAAAGTGCAACATTAACCTATAAAATGGCCAAGAGTATAAATGAAAAGAAGCAATTTTTTTTATCCATGTGAGGTTAGTGTATTAAAAGCAATTTTTCGCCTTTGATTCGTATTTAGTAAGTAGCAGTCATTTTGGAAGCAAAGATTTTACCATTACTCAGTTCATATATCAATGTATCAATAAAGGAAACGATCGATAAAACGTGCAATCTATCATTTTTTTCTGTTTATATAAAATGGGGATACATTCGCAGAACATTATAATATTTAATTTCTGCCCACCACGTGGTGTTCGAGTTCTGATAAGGGTAGTTTTTACACTGTTATATAACACAACGCCTCTTTTTGGAAGTCATCCTGAGGATTCCATTTTGAATCAGAGTCTTTCTTTGTCACTTCAGAAATAAAAACAAAAATGGTTGATTAGGATTGATTTGTACTTGAGGCAGAAACGTTTGGCATGCAGTAGAGTAATAAATGGAAGCATAGATCTGGTTAGAGCGAGTGTCAAATAGTCAAATCTAGGTTTGCTTTGAATGAGAGTCAAAAGGTTGACATGGGTGTGGGTTGAATAAAAGCAAAAACGTTTGACATAAGATTGGTTTGAATGAGAATCAAAAAGGTTGACATAAGATTAGTTTAAATAAGAGTCAAAAAGGTTGAGATGAGATTAGTTTGAATGGGAGTCAAAAAGGTTGACATAAGATTAGTTTGAATGAGAGTCAAAAAGGTTGATATAAGATTAGTTTGAGTGAGAGTCAAAAAGGTTGACAAAAGATTAGTTTCAATAAGATTAAAAAGGTTGACATCAGATTAGTTTGGATAAGTGTCAAAAAGGTTGACATAAGATTGGTTTGAATGAGAGTCAAAACGTTTGTCATAAGATTAGTTTAATTGAGAATCCAAAAGGTTCACATAAGATTGGCTTGAATGAGAGTAAAAAAGGTTGACATCAGATTATTTTGAATGAGCGTCAAAAAGTTTGGCATTAGATTAGTTTAAATGAGAGTCTAAAAGGTTGACATCAGATTGATTTGAATGAGAGTAAAAAGGTTGACATAAGATTAGTTCGAATGAGAGTCAAAAAGGTTGACAAAAGATTAGTTTGAATAAGAGTAAAAAGGTTGACATAAGATTAGTTTAAATGAGAGTAAAAAGGTTGAATTAAGATTAGTTTGAATGATAGTCAAAAAGGTTGACATAAGATTAGTTTGAATGAGAGTCAAAAAGGTTGGCATAAGATTAGTTTGAATGAGAGTCAAAAAGGTTGGCATAAGATTAGTTTGAATGAGAGTAAAAAGGTTGACATAAGATTGGTTAGAATGAGAGTCAAAAAGGTTGACATAAGATTGGTTGGAATGAGAGTAAAAAGGTTGACATAAGATTAGTTTGAATGAGAATCAAAAAGGTTGACATACGATTTATTTGAATAAAAGTCAAAAGAGGCGATTTTTATCCATGTGAGGTTAGTGTATTAAAAGCAATGTTTCGCCTTTGATTCGGATTTAGTAAGTAGCAGTCATTTTGGAAGCAAAGATTTTACCAATACTCACTTCATATATCAATGTATCAATAAAACAATCGATCGATAACGCGTGCAATCTGTCATTTTTTCTGTTTATATAAAGTTGACAACAGGTTGGTTTGAATTAGAGTAATAAATTTTGTCATAGGTTTGGTTTGAATGAGAGTCAACAAGTTAGATATAGTGTTGTTTTGTGCACGAGGCAGGAAGATAAATATATTTTTAGTTTACATGAAAAGGTAGACATTGTTTTGGCTTGCAGAAAGTATTAAATAAATTTAGTCTGCATGACTCTCAGAAAGGTAGACCTCAGTACTGAAACATGTGGCGTATTTTTTGTAGAGGTACCCTTCTGCAGTATGATGCTGTCGGCGTATTTTCTGACACTAAGTGACAGGCGTCTCCACGGAATGGTATTTCAAGTTGACATCTTCTTGTACCGGCTGCTGTCCAAGGCTAGGCAGCCCAGTTTACACCGCAATTTAACTCATAGCTGAGGGGAAAAGAAATGTCTTCTTGCTTCTAATTTCCGCACCGATTATCAGCACGCTACCCGGAAACCCAAAATGAGAATAGTTTACGATTTGTCTGCATTAGAAAGGAGAGAATTTAATTCAAATCACCAAGCATGAATTGTGTTTGGAGAGAGGCTACCATGCAAGCCATAGGCAGATAAGAAAAATGAACGCATGCGTTTCCCAAACGCTTCAGGTTCCATAGGGATCAGATATGTTTACATAGTTTTAGTTTGTATAAGTGTCAGATAGGTAGGTATACATAAGTACAGTAAAATGTTGGCCCGTTATTTTTGGTGGGGGGGCTATGTGGGGTACCCTTCTGCAGTGTGAATGGGGATTTCACTGCAACGAAGGAACCTTTACGAAATAAACAGAACGGCTTTGAGCGGGACTAGAATTCGGATAGTGGTATCCACTTTTTGTACTAATAACCCCTACGCTAATTGCACATTACTCTTCTTTTCATATTTTTCATCTTCAATCTGAAAGAAAAACATAAATAAGCATTATATATATATATATATATATATATATATATATATATATATATATATATATATAATGAAGATTAACAAAAATTATGTAACTGTAGAAACCCTCATAAACTGTCCTCTACAAAATAAATGTCGCACGGAATCATTAGTATACCAATGCAATATCTCTTGTATTGAGAATCCCGAAAGCGTAAAAATCTATATAGGTTGCACAAGCCATGAGTTCAAAAAACGGTACAATCAACATCATAGTTCATTTAGGATAAATAAATACAGAAATTAGAAATCAATCATTATGGGACAGAGATGGGAACTCCCTTCCTCTCACTTGCTTCCCTGATAACTATAATCTTCAAATATTAAAATGTAATGCCAATCGACATCTTCTGATGCATTGATCTTGATCCCAGTCCTTCTCTTTATCCTTTCCTCAAACACCCCTCTTTACTCTTTCTCCCACTCTCTGTAACCCCTCCCTCTTTACTCTCACTCTCTGTAACCCCTTGCGTGCTAGTGGCACTCCTGCCTTGCTTGGGGTGAAATGCTTAAAAAAATGTTTCCTCTTTCAATTTAATCTGATTATTAAACTTGCCATTCTTCTATATTATTCTACCTCTGTCCCATAATGATTGTTCCATTTAGTCTATGAAATTTATACGTAAATGGAACAATCATTATGGGACAGAGATGGGAACTCCCTTCCTCCCACTTGCTTCCCTGATAGCTATAATCTTCACATATTCAAATGTAATGCCAATCGACATCTTCTGATGCCTTGATCCTCATCCCCGTCCTTCTCTTTATCCTTTCTTCAAACACCCCTCTTTACTCTTGCTCTCACTCTCTGTAACCCCTCCCTCTTTCCTCTTGCTCTCAGTCCTCTGTAACCCTTTGCGCGCTAGTGACACTCCCGCCTTGCTTGGGGTGAAATGCTTCAAAAAGGAGAAAGATTTTATAAATTTCAACCGACAGTAGAAATTGCTGCTCGGTCTATAAATGTTTCCTTATAAGGAATCGCCGTAATATTACACCATATGGGCACATTAATCAATTTTCAATCGGGCAGTTGACGTAAATGTTGATTGAAATTTATAAAAACTTTATCTTAAAACTATTTTTTCAGAATCTGTCTATATTTCTGAGATGAGGTATTATGTACATTATTTACATTATTCGGGCTATTGTCCTCATCTTTGTCGCCATATTTATTACAACGTTTCGGCCGTTGTATGCTCCGACCTTCTTCAGGTGGTTGGAATGTCGAACTGAACATTTTATTTCACTCACTGGGGTAGACTGTTTTAGTTCCACGTGCCATGTTTAATGGATGTCAGTTATCAGTTATCTCCTGTTAATTCCCCTCTGAAAGATCTCCACTGCCTTAACCGGGTATTGAACTCACACACTTTGGGTTCTGTCACTGGATCTAACTAACCAGAACCTGGCACGAATATCGAACCATCTGACATTCCTACACCGATGCAGAGATCTACAACTCATCCCTTCAGGCTTGGCACCAAGACTTCCTGTCAATTCAAGGGTGCCCGTCTGGTCGCAGCAAAAGCGGATCACGCCCTTCTGCGAGAGAGAATCCAGTACAATCGTCGGATAAAACAGAGACCACAAGCTCATATCTCCTAGAGGCTCGAGGACTTCTTCAACAGAATTACTAATGAAGACCGGAGAAGGATCCAATATGAACTGGATAAATCCTTCAGTCATGAATTCGATGTAGTCAAGGATCGCCAAGTACAAAAATTAAACAGATTGAAAAGATCAGAAGGTGACGCACAAGGTCCATCATCCACCAGTGAAAGACAGTAGTCAACATCAGCCAATATCAGCTGAGTGCCTCTGAGGAGTCAGTATTGAATAAGGGTCTCAACTTAAACAATGAGACCGCCCAGAAGAGTCGAAGGAGATTCCAAAGTCTCCTAGAGATCGGGGTTGAAGTCAATAGCAAAGAAGGCCGGAGCGTACAACGTCCGAAACGTTGTAATACATATGGCGACAAAGATGAGAACAATAGTCCGAATAATGTAAATAGTGTACATAATACCTCATCTCAGAAATATAGACAGATACTGAAGGATCGGTACGGACCCGATACACCGAAAGTATGGAGACGAATTGAAAAATCCTAACAGAAACTGGCACGAATATCAAACCATCTGACATTCCTACATCGATGCAGAGATCCACAACTCATCTCTTCAGGCTTGGCACCAAGGCTTCCAATCAATTCGAGGAGAGCCCGTCTAGTCGCAGAAAAAGTGGAACACGCCCTTGTCCGAGAGAGAATCCAGTACAATCGTTGGATAAAACAGAGACTACAAGCTCATATCTCCCAGAAGCTCGAGGATTTCTTCAACAGAATTACCAATGAAGAAGACCGGAGAAGGATCCAAAATGGCCTGAATAAATCCTTCAGATATGAATTCAATATAGTCAAAGCTCGCCAAGTACAAAAATTAAACAGATTGAAAGATCAGAAGGTGACGCACAAAGTCCATCAACCACCAGTGAAAGACAGTGGATAAAGGCATCAGTTAGATCCAGTGACAGCGTACAACGGCCGAAACGTTGTAATAAATATGGCAACAAAGATGAGGACAATAGTCCGAATAATGTAAATAATGTATTTCTTCAGAAAAATGGATTTCTCAAGTCCATTAACTTTTGACACTTTTCCAGTACTGATGTGGACTTCTTTCCTAAACATTTTGCTTTTGAAGTAGTATGGACAGCCAACATTATGATTATGCCATTATTGTCCGTTCTAGTTGCATGGGTTAATCATTTTAGTTGTTTCTGCTGTTGGAAGTCTTCGTTTTTGTTATTTGGCAAAGATCTTTCAATGTATATCTGAACTATCACAGAAAAATAAAACAAGTCGAATATGAATATGTCAGCAGTACCAATAATAACATGTGCATTCGGCACTGTCTGAAAAATGGAAGTATCATAAATAAAACAAGTCGAATATAAATGTGTCAGCCGTACCAATAATTACATGAGCATTTGGCACCGTCTGTAAAAAAATGAAAGGTATCATAAATTAGGAAGTCTTCCGTGTTGTTGAAATAATCAAAGATACTGAGGAGAGTGCTGGAGTTTGAATGAGACTTGCTGTCATTTGCCAACTAACGTCAACTGATAAGAGTGGTGTAAATAAGACAATATGCATTACGCTTGACTTTATCGATTGTGTTTCAGAAAAAAAAGAAGTCGCCATTTTTTAATGTGACGTCATTGTTGATTTGATTTAACTTTGAAGCCCTTCATTCTCCCGAGAAAGATGAATGGGCTTTTTTTGGGGAGCTCAAAATAAAAAAGATAATAAAAACGTGAATTTAACTAGAATTTGATGACGTCATTATTTCCTGTTTGTCAGTTGGTTCATTCAGGACGAGAGTAGAAAAGGAAAACAAAAAAATATTGAAATATTCTAGTGCAGAAATTTTTATGTATTGATCCTATTTATAAGTTTTCCTCGATTTTACTGAACCGAGCTCAGCCTCAGAAAGAAACACTTCTTATATTTAACCTAATTTCATGTCAATCATGTATATGATGACAATTATTTAGATTTCATATTAAATTATTACAGATTTAGGTGAGATAGGCGTATTAGTAATTGTTTGCTTCGTTTTGTTTTGTGGAATATAAACCGCAATGGGTTATTTAATGCAGACAAGATTTTTATTGCTGGTAATATTTTGTATCTATCTATGTCAGAATATTTTGGTTTGGTTTGCATTGTCTTACAGCATATCAACCTGAATAGGTTATTTAATGCCGACACGATTTTTATTGCTGGTAATATATTTTATCTAAATATATTTTGGTTTGGTTTGCCTTGTTTTACGGCATATCAACCTCAATGGGTTATTTAATACCCACAAGACTTTTATTGCTGCTAATATTTTTTATCTATCTATCTCAGTATATTTTGGTTAGGTTTGCCTTGTTTTACTGCATATCAACTTCAATGGGTTATTTAATGCGGACAAGATTTTTATTGCTGGTAATATTTTTTATTTATCTATCTCAGTATATTTTGGTTTGGTTTGCCTTGTTTTACTGCATATCAACCTGAATGGGTTATTTGATGCGGACAAGATTTTTATTGCTGGTAATATTTTTTATCTATCTATCTCACTATATTTTGGTTTGGTTTTGCCTTGTTTTACTGCATATAAACTCAATGGGTTATTTAATGCGGACAAGATTTTTATTGCTGCTAATATTTTTTATCTATCTATCTCAGTACATTTTGGTTTGGTTTGCCTTGTTTTACTGCATATCAAGCTCAATGGGTTATTTAATGCGGACAAGATTTTTATTGCTGGTAATATTTTTTATCTATCTATCTCAGTATATTTTGGTTTGGTTTGCCTTGTTTTACTGCATATCAATCTCAATGGGTTATTTAATGCGGACAAGATTTTTATTGCTGGTAATATTTTTTATCTATCTATCTCAGCATATTTTGGTTTGGTTTGCCTTGTTTTACTGCATATCAACATCAATGGGTTATTTAATGCGGACAAGATTTTTATTGCTGGTAATATTTTTTATCTATCTATCTCAGTATATTTTGGTTTGGTTTGCCTTGTTTTACTGCATATCATCCTCAATGTGTTATTTAATGCGGACAAGATTTTTATTGCTGCTAATATTTTTGATCTATCTATCTCACTATATTTTGGTTTGGTTTTGCCTTGTTTTACTGCATATCAAACTCAATGGGTTATTTAATGCGGACAAGATTTTTATTGCTGCTAATATTTTTTATCTATCTATCTCAGTACATTTTGGTTTGGTTTGCCTTGTTTTACTGCATATCAAGCTCAATGGGTTATTTAATGCGGACAAGATTTTTATTGCTGGTAATATTTTTTATCTATCTATCTCAGTATATTTTGGTTTGGTTTGCCTTGTTTTACTGCATATCAACCTCAATGGGTTATTTAATGCGGACAAGATTTTTATTGCTGGTAATATTTTTTATCTATCTATCTCAGTATATTTTGGTTTGGTTTGCCTTGTTTTACTGCATATCAACATCAATGGGTTATTTAATGCGGACAAGATTTTTATTGCTGGTAATATTTTTTATCTATCTATCTCAGTATATTTTGGTTTGGTTTGCCTTGTTTTACTGCATATCATCCTCAATGTGTTATTTAATGCGGACAAGATTTTTATTGCTGCTAATATTTTTGATCTATCTATCTCAGTATATTTTGGTTTGGTTTGCCTTGTTTTACTGCCTATCAACCTGAATGGGTTATTTGATGCGGACAAGATTTTTATTGCTGCTAATATTTTTTATCTATCTATCTCAGTATATTTTGGTTTGGTTTGCCTTGTTTTACGGCATATCAACCTGAATGGGTTATTTAATGCGGACAAGATTTTTATTGCTGGTAATATTTTTTATCTATCTATCTCAGTATATTTTGGTTTGGTTTGCCTTGTTTTACGGCATGTCAACCTCAATGGGTTATTTAATGCGGACAAGATTTTTATTGCTGCTAATATTTTTTATCTATCGATCTCAGTATATTTTGGTTTGGTTTGCCTTGTTTTACTGCATATCAACCTCAATGGGTTATTTAATGCGGACAAGATTTTTATTGCTGCTAATATTTTTTATCTATCTATCTCAGTATATTTTGGTTTGGTTTGCCTTGTTTTACTGCATATCAACCTCAATGGGTTATTTAATGCGGACAAGATTTTTATTGCTGGTAATATTTTTTATCTATCTATCTCAGTATATTTTGGTTTGGTTTGCCTTGTTTTACTGCATATCAACCTGAATGGGTTATTTAATGCGGACAAGATTTTTATTGCTGGTAATATTTTTTATCTATCTATCTCACTATATTTTGGTTTGGTTTGCCTTGTTTTACTGCATATCAACCTCAATGGGTTATTTAATGCGGACAAGATTTTTATTGCTGGTAATATTTTTTATCTATCTATCTCACTATATTTTGGTTTGGTTTGCCTTGTTTTACGGCATGTCAACCTCAATGGGTTATTTAATGCGGACAAGATTTTTATTGCTGCTAATATTTTTTATCTATCGATCTCAGTATATTTTGGTTTGGTTTGCCTTGTTTTACTGCATATCAACCTCAATGGGTTATTTAATGCGGACAAGATTTTTATTGCTGCTCATATTTTTTATCTATCTATCTCAGTATATTTTGGTTTGGTTTGCCTTGTTTTACTGCATATCAACCTCAATGGGTTATTTAATGCGGACAAGATTTTTATTGCTGGTAATATTTTTTATCTATCTATCTCAGTATATTTTGGTTTGGTTTGCCTTGTTTTACTGCATATCAACCTCAATGGGTTATTTAATGCGGACAAGATTTTTATTGCTGCTAATATTTTTTATCTATCTATCTCAGTATATTTTGGTTTGGTTTGCCTTGTTTTACTGCATATCAACCTCAATGGGTAATTTAATTCGGACAAGATTTTTATTGCTGGTAATATTTTTTATCTATCTATCTCAGTATATTTTGGTTTGGTTTGCCTTGTTTTACGGCATGTCAACCTCAATGGGTTATTTAATGCGGACAAGATTTTTATTGCTGCTAATATTTTTTATCTATCTATCTCAGTATATTTTGGTTTGGTTTGCCTTGTTTTACTGCATATCAACCTCAATGGGTTATTTAATGCGGACAATATTTTTATTGCTGGTAATATTTTTTATCTATCTATCTCAGTATATTTTGGTTTGGTTTGCCTTGTTTTACTGCATATCAACCTCAATGGGTTATTTAATGCGGACAAGATTTTTATTGCTGCTAATATTTTTTATCTATCTATCTCAGTATATTTTGGTTTGGTTTGCCTTGTTTTACTGCATATCAACCTCAATGGGTTATTTAATGCGGACAAGATTTTTATTGCTGCTAATATTTTTTATCTATCTATCTCAGTATATTTTGGTTTGGTTTGCCTTGTTTTACTGCCTATCAACCTCAATGGGTTATTTAATGCGGACAAGATTTTTAGTGCTGGTAATATTTTTTATCTATCTATCTCAGTATATTTTGGTTTGGTTTGCCTTGTTTTACTGCATATCAACCTCAATGGGTTATTTGATGCGGACAAGATTTTTATTGCTGCTAATATTTTTTATCTATCTATCTCACTATATTTTGGTTTGGTTTGCCTTGTTTTACTGCATATCAGCCTGAATGGGTTATTTAATGCGGACAAGATTTTTATTGCTGGTAATATTTTTTATCTATCTATCTCAGTATATTTTGGTTTGGTTTGCCTTGTTTTACTGCATATCAACCTCAATGGGTTATTTAATGCGGACAAGATTTTTATTGCTGGTAATATTTTTTATCTATCTATCTCACTATATTTTGGTTTGGTTTGCCTTGTTTTACGGCATGTCAACCTCAATGGGTTATTTAATGCGGACAAGATTTTTATTGCTGGTAATATTTTTTGTCTATCTATCTCAGTATATTTTGGTTTGGTTTGCCTTGTTTTACTGCATATCAACCTCAATGGGTTATTTAATGCGGACAATATTTTTATTGCTGGTAATATTTTTTATCTATCTATCTCAGTATATTTTGGTTTGGTTTGCCTTGTTTTACTGCATATCAACATCAATGGGTTATTTAATGCGGACAAGATTTTTATTGCTGGTAATATTTTTTATCTATCTATCTCAGTATATTTTGGTTTGGTTTGCCTTGTTTTACTGCATATCAACCTCAATGGGTTATTTAATGCGGACAAGATTTTTATTGCTGGTAATATTTTTTATCTATCTATCTCAGTATATTTTGGTTTGGTTTGCCTTGTTTTACTGCATATCATCCTCAATGGGTTATTTAATGCGGACAAAATTTTTATTGCTGCTAATATTTTTTATCTATCTATCTCAGTATATTTTGGTTTGGTTTGCCTTGTTTTACTGCATATCAACCTCAATGGGTTATTTAATGCGGACAAGATTTTTATTGCTGGTAATATTTTTTATCTATCTATCTCAGTATATTTTGGTTTGGTTTGCCTTGTTTTACGGCATGTCAACCTCAACGGGTTATTTAATGCGGACAAGATTTTTATTGCTGCTAATATTTTTTATCTATCTATCCCAGTATATTTTGGTTTGGTTTGCCTGGTTTTACTGCCTATCAACCTCAATGGGTTATTTAATGCGGACAAGATTTTTATTGCTGGTAATATTTTTTAGCTATCTATCTCACTATATTTTGGTTTGGTTTGCCTTGTTTTACGGCATGTCAACCTCAATGGGTTATTTAATGCGGACAAGATTTTTATTGCTGCTAATATTTTTTATCTATCTATCTCAGTATATTTTGGTTTGGTTTGCCTTGTTTTACTGCATATCAACCTCAATGGGTTATTTAATGCGGACAATATTTTTATTGCTGCTAATATTTTTTATCTATCTATCTCAGTATATTTTGGTTTGGTTTGCCTTGTTTTACTGCATATCAACCTCAATGGGTTATTTAATGCGGACAAGATTTTTATTGCTGGTAATATTTTTTATCTATCTATCTCAGTATATTTTGGTTTGGTTTGCCTTGTTTTACTGCCTATCAACCTCAATGGCTTATTTAATGCGGACAAGATTTTTATTGCTGGTAATATTTTTTATCTATCTATCTCAATATATTTGGTTTGGTTTGCCTTGTTTTACTGCATATCAACCTCAATGTGTTATTTAATGCGGACAAGATTTTTATTGCTGCTCATATTTTTTATCTATCTATCTCAGTATATTTTGGTTTGGTTTGCCTTGTTTTACGGCATGTCAACCTCAATGGGTTATTTAATGCGGACAAGATATTTAGTGCTGGTAATATTTTTTATCTATCTATCTCAGTATATTTTGGTTTGGTTTTTCTTGTTTTACTGCATATCAACCTCAATGGGTTATTTAATGCGGACAAGATTTTTATTGCTGCTAATATTTTTTATCTATCTATCTCAGTATATTTTGGTTTGGTTTGCCTTGTTTTACTGCATATCAACCTCAATGGGTTATTTAATGCGGACAAGATTTTTATTGCTGGTAATATTTTTTATCTATCTATCTCACTATATTTTGGTTTGGTTTGCCTTGTTTTACGGCATGTCAACCTCAATGGGTTATTTAATGCGGACAAGATTTTTATTGCTGCTAATATTTTTTATCTATCTATCTCAGTATATTTTGGTTTGGTTTGCCTTGTTTTACTGCATATCAACCTCAATGGGTTATTTAATGCGGACAATATTTTTATTGCTGCTAATATTTTTTATCTATCTATCTCAGTATATTTTGGTTTGGTTTGCCTTGTTTTACTGCATATCAACCTCAATGGGTTATTTAATGCGGACAAGATTTTTATTGCTGGTAATATTTTTTATCTATCTATCTCAGTATATTTTGGTTTGGTTTGCCTTGTTTTACTGCATATCAACCTCAATGGGTTATTTAATGCGGACAATATTTTTATTGCTGCTAATATTTTTTATCTATCGATCTCAGTATATTTTGGTTTGGTTTGCCTTGTTTTACTGCATATCAACCTCAATGGGTTATTTAATGCGGACAAGATTTTTATTGCTGGTAATATTTTTTATCTATCTATCTCAGTATATTTTGGTTTGGTTTGCCTTGTTTTACTGCCTATCAACCTCAATGGCTTATTTAATGCGGACAAGATTTTTATTGCTGGTAATATTTTTTATCTATCTATCTCAATATATTTGGTTTGGTTTGCCTTGTTTTACTGCATATCAACCTCAATGTGTTATTTAATGCGGACAAGATTTTTATTGCTGGTAATATTTTTTATCTATCTATCTCAGTATATTTTGGTTTGGTTTGCCTTGTTTTACGGCATGTCAACCTCAATGGGTTATTTAATGCGGACAAGATTTTTATTGCTGCTAATATTTTTTATCTATCTATCTCAGTATATTTTGGTTTGGTTTGCCTTGTTTTACTGCATATCAACCTCAATGGGTTATTTAATGCGGACAATATTTTTATTGCTGCTAATATTTTTTATCTATCGATCTCAGTATATTTTGGTTTGGTTTGCCTTGTTTTACTGCATATCAACCTCAATGGGTTATTTAATGCGGACAAGATTTTTATTGCTGCTAATATTTTTTATCTATCGATCTCAGTATATTTTGGTTTGGTTTGCCTTGTTTTACTGCATATCAACCTCAATGGGTTATTTAATGCGGACAAGATTTTTATTGCTGCTAATATTTTTTATCTATCGATCTCAGTATATTTTGGTTTGGTTTGCCTTGTTTTACTGCATATCAACCTCAATGGGTTATTTAATGCGGACAATATTTTTATTGCTGGTAATATTTTTTATCTATCTATCTCAGTATATTTTGGTTTGGTTTGCCTTGTTTTACTGCATATCAACATCAATGGGTTATTTAATGCGGACAAGATTTTTATTGCTGGTAATATTTTTTATCTATCTATCTCAGCATATTTTGGTTTGGTTTGCCTTGTTTTACTGCATATCAACCTCAATGGGTTATTTAATGCGGACAAGATTTTTATTGCTGCTAATATTTTTTATCTATCTATCTCAGTATATTTTGGTTTGGTTTGCCTTGTTTTACTGCATATCAACCTCAATGGGTAATTTAATTCGGACAAGATTTTTATTGCTGGTAATATTTTTTATCTATCTATCTCAGTATATTTTGGTTTGGTTTGCCTTGTTTTACGGCATGTCAACCTCAATGGGTTATTTAATGCGGACAAGATTTTTATTGCTGCTAATATTTTTTATCTATCTATCTCAGTATATTTTGGTTTGGTTTGCCTTGTTTTACTGCATATCAACCTCAATGGGTTATTTAATGCGGACAAGATTTTTATTGCTGGTAATATTTTTTATCTATCTATCTCAGTATATTTTGGTTTGGTTTGCCTTGTTTTACTGCATATCAACCTCAATGGGTTATTTAATGCGGACAAGATTTTTATTGCTGGTAATATTTTTTATCTATCTATCTCAGTATATTTTGGTTTGGTTTGCCTTGTTTTACTGCATATCAACCTCAATGGGTTATTTAATGCGAACAATATTTTTATTGCTGCTAATATTTTTTATCTATCTATCTAAGTATATTTTGGTTTGGTTTGCCTTGTTTTACTGCATATCAACATCAATGGGTTATTTAATGCGCACAAGATTTTTATTGCTGCTAATATTTTTTATCTATCTATCTCACTATATTTTGGTTTGGTTTGCCTTGTTTTACTGCATATCAACCTCAATGGGTTATTTAATGCGGACAAGATTTTTATTGCTGGTAATATTTTTTATCTATCTATCTCAGTATATTTTGGTTTGGTTTGCCTTGTTTTACGGCATGTCAACCTCAATGGGTTATTTAATGCGGACAAGATTTTTATTGCTGCTAATATTTTTTATCTATCTATGTCAGTATATTTTGGTTTGGTTTGCCTTGTTTTACTGCATATCAACCTCAATGGGTTATTTAATGCGGACAATATTTTTATTGCTGCTAATATTTTTTATCTATCTATCTCAGTATATTTTGGTTTGGTTTGCCTTGTTTTACTGCATATCAACCTCAATGGGTTATTTAATGCGGACAAGATTTTTATTGCTGCTAATATTTTTTATCTATCTATCTCAGTATATTTTGGTTTGGTTTGCCTTGTTTTACTGCATATCAACCTCAATGGGTTATTTAATGCGGACAAGATTTTTATTGCTGCTAATATTTTTTATCTATCTATCTCAGTATATTTTGGTTTGGTTTGCCTTGTTTTACTGCATATCAACCTCAATGGGTTATTTAATGCGGACAAGATTTTTATTGCTGCTAATATTTTTTATCTATCTATCTCAGTATATTTTGGTTTGGTTTGCCTTGTTTTACTGCATATCAACCTCAATGGGTTATTTAATGCGGACAAGATTTTTATTGCTGCTAATATTTTTTATCTATCTATCTCAGTATATTTTGGTTTGGTTTGCCTTGTTTTACTGCATATCAACCTCAATGGGTTATTTAATGCGGACAAGATTTTTATTGCTGCTAATATTTTTTATCTATCTATCTCAGTATATTTTGGTTTAGTTTGCCTTGTTTTACTGCATATCAACCTCAATGGGTTATTTAATGCGGACAAGATTTTTAGTGCTGGTAATATTTTTTATCTATCTATCTCAGTATATTTTGGTTTGGTTTGCCTTGTTTTACTGCATATCAACCTCAATGGGTTATTTGATGCGGACAAGATTTTTATTGTTGCTAATATTTTTTATCTATCTATCTCAGTATATTTTGGTTTGGTTTGCCTTGTTTTACTGCATATCAACCTCAATGGGTTATTTAATGCCGACAAGATTTTTATTGCTGGTAATATTTTTTATCTATCTATCTCAGTATATTTTGGTTTGGTTTGCCTTGTTTTACTGCATATCAACCTCAATGGGTTATTTAATGCGAACAATATTTTTATTGCTGCTAATATTTTTTATCTATCTATCTAAGTATATTTTGGTTTTGTTTGCCTTGTTTTACTGCATATCAACCTCAATGGGTTATTTAATGCGGACAAGATTTTTATTGCTGGTAATATTTTTTATCTATCTATCTCAGTATATTTTGGTTTGGTTTGCCTTGTTTTACGGCATGTCAACCTCAATGGGTTATTTAATGCGGACAAGATTTTTATTGCTGCTAATATTTTTTATCTATCTATCTCAGTATATTTTGGATTGGTTTGCCTTGTTTTACTGCATATCAACCTCAATGGGTTATTTAATGCGGACAAGATTTTTATTGCTGCTAATATTTTTTATCTATCTATCTCAGTATATTTTGGTTTGGTTTGCCTTGTTTTACTGCCTATCAACCTCAATGGGTTATTTAATGCGGACAAGATTTTATTGCTGGTAATATTTTTTATCTATCTATCTCAGTATATTTTGGTTTGGTTTGCCTTGTTTTACTGCCTATCAACCTCAATGGGTTATTTGATGCGGACAAGATTTTTATTGCTGCTAATATTTTTTATCTATCTATCTCAGTATATTTTGGTTTGGTTTGCCTTGTTTTACTGCATATCAACCTCAATGGGTTATTTAATGCGGACAAGATTTTTATTGCTGGTAATATTTTTTATCTATCTATCTCAGTATATTTTGGTTTGGTTTGCCTTGTTTTACTGCATATCAACCTCAATGGGTTATTTAATGCGGACAAGATTTTTATTGCTGGTAATATTTTTTATCTATCTATCTCAGTATATTTTGGTTTGGTTTGCCTTGTTTTACGGCATGTCAACCTCAATGGGTTATTTAATGCGGACAAGATTTTTATTGCTGGTAATATTTTTTATCTATCTATCTCAGTATATTTTGGTTTGGTTTGCCTTGTTTTACTGCATATCAACCTCAATGGGTTATTTAATGCGGACAAGATTTTTATTGCTGGTAATATTTTTTATCTATCTATCTCAGTATATTTTGGTTTGGTTTGCCTTGTTTTACGGCATGTCAACCTCAATGGGTTATTTAATGCGGACAAGATTTTTATTGCTGCTAATATTTTTTATCTATCTATCTCAGTATATTTTGGTTTGGTTTGCCTTGTTTTACTGCATATCAACCTCAATGGGTTATTTAATGCGTACAAGATTTTTATTGCTGCTAATATTTTTTATCTATCTATCTCAGTATATTTTGGTTTGGTTTGCCTTGTTTTACTGCCTATCAACCTCAATGGGTTATTTAATGCGGACAAGATTTTTATTGCTGCTAATATTTTTTATCTATCTATCTCAGTATATTTTGGTTTGGTTTGCCTTGTTTTACTGCCTATCAACCTCAATGGGTTATTTAATGCGGACAAGATTTTTATTGCTGCTAATATTTTTTATCTATGTCAGTATATTTTGGTTCGGTTTGCCTTGTTTTACTGCATATCAACCTCAATGGGTTATTTAATGCGGACAAGATTTTTATTGCTGCTAATATTTTTTATCTATCTATCTCAGTATATTTTGGTTTGGTTTGCCTTGTTTTACTGCCTATCAACCTCAATGGGTTATTTAATGCGGACAAGATTTTTATTGCTGCTAATATTTTTTATCTATGTCAGTATATTTTGGTTCGGTTTGCCTTGTTTTACTGCCTATCAACCTCAATGGGTTATTTAATGCGGACAAGATTTTTATTGCTGCTAATATTTTTTATCTATCTATCTCAGTATATTTTGGTTTGGTTTGCCTTGTTTTACTGCATATCAACCTCAATGGGTTATTTAATGCGGACAAGATTTTTATTGCTGCTAATATTTTTTATCTATCTATCTCAGTATATTTTGGTTTGGTTTGCCTGGTTTTACTGCCTATCAACCTCAATGGGTTATTTAATGCGGACAAGATTTTTATTGCTGCTAATATTTTTTATCTATCTATCTCAGTATATTTTGGTTTGGTTTGCCTTGTTTTACTGCATATCAACCTCAATGGGTTATTTAATGCGGACAATATTTTTATTGCTGCTAATATTTTTTATCTATCTATCTAAGTATATTTTGGTTTGGTTTGCCTTGTTTTACTGCATATCAACCTGAATGGGTTATTTAATGCGGACAAGATTTTTATTGCTGGTAATATTTTTTATCTATCTATCTCAGTATATTTTGGTTTGGTTTGCCTTGCTTTCCTGCATATCAACCTCAATGGGTTATTTAATGCGGACAAGATTTTTATTGCTGCTAATATTTTTTATCTATCTCTCTCAGTATATTTTGGTTTAGTTTGCCTTGTTTTACTGCATATCAACCTCAATGGGTTATTTAATTCGGACAAGATTTTTATTGCTGCTAATAATTTTTATCTATCTATCTCAGTATATTTTGGTTTGGTTTGCCTTGTTTTACTGCATATCAACCTCAATGGCTTATTTAATGCGGACATGATTTTTATTGCTGCTAATATTTTTTATCTATCTATCTCAGTATATTTTGGTTTGGTTTGCCTTGTTTTACTGCCAATCAACCTCAATGCGTTATTTAATGCGGACAAGATTTTTATTGCTGGTAATATTTTTTATCTATCTATCTCAGTATATTTTGGTTTGGTTTGCCTTGTTTTACTGCATATCAACCTCAATGGGTTATTTAATGCGGACAAGATTTTTATTGCTGGTAATATTTTTATCTATCTATCTCAGTATATTTTGGTTTGGTTTGCCTTGTTTTACTGCATATCAACCTCAATGGGTTATTTAATGCGGACAAGATTTTTATTGCTGGTAATATTTTTTATCTATCTATCTCAGTATATTTTGGTTTGGTTTGCCTTGTTTTACTGCATATCAACCTCAATGGGTAATTTAATTCGGACAAGATTTTTATTGCTGGTAATATTTTTTATCTATCTATCTCAGTATATTTTGGTTTGGTTTGCCTTGTTTTACTGCATATCAACCTCAATGGGTTATTTAATGCGGACAAGATTTTTATTGCTGGTAATATTTTTTATCTATCTATCTCAGTATATTTTGGTTTGGTTTGCCTTGTTTTACGGCATGTCAACCTCAATGGGTTATTTAATGCGGACAAGATTTTTATTGCTGCTAATATTTTTTATCTATCTATCTCAGTATATTTTGGTTTGGTTTGCCTTGTTTTACTGCATATCAACCTCAATGGGTTATTTAATGCGGACAATATTTTTATTGCTGCTAATATTTTTTATCTATCTATCTCAGTATATTTTGGTTTGGTTTGCCTCGTTTTAATGCATATCAACCTCAATGGGTTATTTAATGCGGACAAGATTTTTATTGCTGGTAATATTTTTTATCTATCTATCTCAGTATATTTTGGTTTGGTTTGCCTTGTTTTACTGCATATCAACCTCAATGGGTTATTTAATGCGGACAAGATTTTTATTGCTGCTAATATTTTTTATCTATCTATCTCAGTATATTTTGGTTTAGTTTGCCTTGTTTTACTGCATATCAACCTCAATGGGTTATTTAATGCGGACAATATCTTTATTGCTGCTAATATTTTTTATCTATCTATGTCAGTATATTTTGGTTTGGTTTGCCTTGTTTTACGGCATATCAACCTCAATGGGTTATTTAATGCGGACAAGATTTTTATTGCTGCTAATATTTTTTATCTATCTATCTCAGTATATTTTGGTTTGGTTTGCCTTGTTTTACGGCATGTCAACCTCAATGGGTTATTTAATGCGGACAAGATTTTTATTGCTGCTAATATTTTTTATCTATCTATCTCAGTATATTTTGGTTTGGTTTGCCTTGTTTTACTGCATATCAACCTCAATGGGTTATTTAATGCGGACAATATTTTTATTGCTGCTAATATTTTTTATCTATCTATCTCAGTATATTTTGGTTTGGTTTGCCTCGTTTTAATGCATATCAACCTCAATGGGTTATTTAATGCGGACAAGATTTTTATTGCTGGTAATATTTTTTATCTATCTATCTCAGTATATTTTGGTTTGGTTTGCCTTGTTTTACTGCATATCAACCTCAATGGGTTATTTAATGCGGACAAGTTTTTTATTGCTGCTAATATTTTTTATCTATCTATCTCAGTATATTTTGGTTTAGTTTGCCTTGTTTTACTGCATATCAACCTCAATTGGTTATTTAATGCGGACAATATCTTTATTGCTGCTAATATTTTTTATCTATCTATGTCAGTATATTTTGGTTTGGTTTGCCTTGTTTTACGGCATATCAACCTCAATGGGTTATTTAATGCGGACAAGATTTTTATTGCTGCTAATATTTTTTATCTATCTATCTCAGTATATTTTGGTTTGGTTTGCCTTGTTTTACTGCATATCAACCTCAATGGGTTATTTAATGCGGACAAGATTTTTATTGCTGGTAATATTTTTTATCTATCTATCTCAGTATATTTTGGTTTGGTTTTCCTTGTTTTACGGCATGTCAACCTCGATGGGTTATTTAATGCGGACAAAATTTTTGTTGCTGCTAATATTTTTTATCTATCTATCTCAGTATATTTTGGTTTGGTTTGCCTTGTTTTACTGCATATCAACCTCAATGGGTTATTTAATGCCGACAAGATTTTTATTGCTGGTAATATTTTTTATCTATCTATCTCAGTATATTTTGGTTTGGTTTGCCTTGTTTTACTTCATATCAACCTCAATGGTTTATTTAATGCGGACAAGAATTTTATTGCTGCTAATATTTTTTATCTATCTATCTCAGTATATTTTGGTTTGGTTTGCCTTGTTTTACTGCATATCAACCTCAATGGGTTATTTAATGCGGACAAGAATTTTATTGCTGCTAATATTTTTTATCTATCTATCTCATTATATTTTGGTTTGGTTTGCCTTATTTTACTGCATATCAACCTAAATGGGTTATTTAATGCCGACAAGATTCTTATTGCTGGTAATATTTTTCCCGAATGTACTGCTTGTAATAATTCTACATAAAAAATATTACTGGTATTAATACCTATTTTTATACTTTCAAACTGTTTTCATCCCTCTTAGTGGAGGGGTAATTATTTTCTCATAGCTTGGACTCTGGCATGTGCTACCATTTAATCCTTGCAAAATTTGTTATTGCTGGTTATAATTTTTTTCCAAAAATGTAATACTGTTATTATTTTTTTCTTCAAAATCTATTGCTGCTAAAATTTAAAAAAAAAATGTGTAGCTAGTAAAATGTTTTTTTTTTTTTTTTTTAAATGTATTGCTGCAAGTAATGTATTGCTGGTAATAATTTTCTACAAAAAGTATTACTGGTATTACAACCTATTTTTACACTTTCATAGTGTTTTGACGCCTGTTTAGGTGTCAAATAATTGCCTATAGCTGGGAGCCTAACAGGTGGACCTGGGAACGCCAGCAATTCAGAGGTGGTTCCACGCTCCTCGAAACCTCCTGACCAAAGCCTTGCTGTCAGATGTAATTTATACCCAGGACGCGGATGTAGTTTATCATCATACCCAGGACGAGGATGTAGTTTATCGTAATACCCAGGACGGCGGATGTAGCTTATCCTCTTACCAAGGACGAGGATGTAGTTTATAATCTTACCCAGGACGGGGATATAGTTTATCGTTATACCCAGGACCCGGATTTAGTTTATCGTCATACTCAGGACGCTGATGTAGTTTATCGTCTTACCCAGGACGCGGATGTAGTTTATCGTCTTTCCCAGGACGCGGATGTAGTTTATCATCTTTCCTAGGACGCTGATGTAGTTTATCGTCTTACCCAGGACGCTGATATAGTTTATCGTCTTACCCAGGACGGAGAAAGGACCCGAGACATATTTGTAGTCGGTTTTTGTGGGTGCCTTTTCTTTTTGTTGTTGTCTTTTTTGGTTGTTTTTCCAGAAGCAGATCCCATTTGATTTTCACAAAAGCCAATGCTATTAATGCTACCAATTTGGTCATGCGCAATAGTTTCCTTTAAGTGAAAATTGGAGAATTCTCGATTTAATTAAAACAGAAAAAAATCTGAAAGTTGGAGGTCATATGTGATACAAAGAAGCAGTGGGTATGAATCGGTCGAAAAAAACAAACAAACAAAGAGCTGAAAGTCTCGCGTGCTTAAGGAAGGGAATTTCCGTTGGAAAACGGATGCACTGGAGTGGGACAGGATTTTATTTTTTGTGGGGGTAAATTGTTTCCTGGACATGTGGTGAATCAGTCGCAGTGCAAAAGCGCTGGGAAGCAGTTGGCCATTGAAAAGTTTGGTAAATGGAAATACGAAAAAACAAAAACAAAGATAAAGTAATCAGTCAAATTTGCAGAGGCCCTAAGAATAGAAACGCTGGAAGAGACGGTATACCTGCTCGACGTGAAATAATTGTGTATTTGATTTCTGAAATGAGGAATTGTAAATATAGTTTAACTTATTCGAACTATCACTAACATCGCGAATATCACTAGTGAACACGTGCCGCCAAAAATGTCGAAAGTTCGACTGTTTTTATATTGAGACGCAATGTTTTGAAAAAAGTATGGCGATTCTATATAGCAAATTAAAGAATGCACAACTAAAAGAAAAATTTAATTAATCCGTTCACTTTATATTTTTGAGCGTGTTGTGTGGTCCGTATGTCGACCGTCCTGGATAAGAGGATAAACTACATCCATGTCCTGGGTAAGACGATAAACAACATCTGCGTCTTGGATGAGACGATAAACTACATCCGTATACTGTGTATGACGATAAACTACATCCGCGTTCTGGATAAGACGACCAAACTACATCTGTGTCCTGGGTAAGACGATAAACTACATCCGTGTCCTGGGTATGACGATAAACTACATCTTCATCGTGGATAAGACGATAAACTACATCCGAATACTGGGTAAGAAGATAAACTATATCCGCGTCTTGGATAAGACGATAAACTACATCCGCGTTATGGGTTAGACGATAAACTACATCCGTATACTGGGTACAAAAATAAACTACATCCGTGTCCTGGGTAAGACGATAAACTACATCTTCATCGTGGATAAGACGATAAACTACATCCGAATACTGGGTAAGAAGATAAACTATATCCGCGTCTTGGATAAGACGATAAACTACATCCGCGTTATGGGTTAGACGATAAACTACATCTGCGTCCTGAGTAAGACGAGAAACTACATCCGAGTCCGTGGTAAGACGATAAACTATATTCACGTCCTCGGTAAGACGATAAACTACATCCGCGTCCTGGTTTAAGTGATAATCTACATCCACATCATGGGTAAGACGATAAACTACATCCGCGTCTTGGGTTAGATGATAATCTACATCCGCATCGTGGGTAAGACGATAAACTACAGCCGCGTCTTGGGTTAGATGATAATCTACATCCGCATCGTGGGTAAGACGATAAACTACAGCCGCGTCTTGGGTTAGATGATAATCTACATCCGCATCGTGGGTAAGACGATAAACTACAGCCGCGTCTTGGGTTAGATGATAATCTACATCCGCATCGTGGGTAAGACGATAAGCTACAGCCGCGTCTTGGGTTAGATGATAATCTACATCCGCATCGTGGGTAAGACGATAAACTACATCCGCGTCTTGGGTTAGATGATAATCTACATCCGCATCGTGGGTAAGACGATAAACTACAGCCGCGTCTTGGGTTAGATGATAATCTACATCCGCATCGTGGGTAAGACGATAAACTACAGCCGCGTCTTGGGTTAGATGATAATCTACATCCGCATCGTGGGTAAGACGATAAACTACAGCCGCGTCTTGGGTTAGATGATAATCTACATCCGCATCGTGGGTAAGACGATAAACTACAGCCGCGTCTTGGGTTAGATGATAATCTACATCCGCATCGTGGGTAAGACGATAAACTACAGCCGCGTCTTGGGTTAGATGATAATCTACATCCGCATCGTGGGTAAGACGATAAACTACAGCCGCGTCTTGGGTTAGATGATAATCTACATCCGCATCGTGGGTAAGACGATAAACTACACTCGCGTCCTGAGTAAGAGGATAAACTACCACCGCGTCCTGGGTTAGACGATAATCTACAGCCGCGTCCTGTGTAAGACGTTAAACTGCACCCACGTCCTGGATAAGACGGGAAACTGAATCCGCTTCCTGGGTAAGACGATAAACTACATCTGTGTCCGCGGTATGAAGATAAACTACATCCGCGTCCTGGATACGACGATAAACTACATCCGTGTCCTGGATACGACGATAAACTACATCCGCGTCTTGGGTTAGATGATAGTCTACATCCGTATCGTGGGTAAGACGATAAACTGCATCCACGTCCTGGGTATGAAGATAAACTACATCTACGTCCTGGTTAAGACGGTAAACTACATCCGCGGTCTGGATAAGATGCTTCACTACATCCGCTTCCTGGGTATGACGAAGTTTTAAGGACAACGGAAAGAGAATGGATACTTTTACGTTGCAATCTAAGACAATCTAGCTGTTCTGCCTATTTTTTAGAATGATTAGACTAGCATTTTATATATATATATATATATATATATATATATATATATATATATATATATATATATATATATATATATATATATATGTAGAGAGAGAGAGAGAGAGAGAGAGAGAGAGTTTTCGATGGGGAAAATTGTCTAAATTATGCAAAAATGAAAATAACACTGACCTTGCATTTTAACAGATAAACAGATACATTTACCAAAATGACACAAAATATCTTGAAATACAAGAAAAAAATCTATTCAATAAAATCACCATTGGTTTTAATCACGGCCTCCCCAGACAACTTCGAAATCTTCTGCATCTCTTATGGACAGATTCCTTGTTTAAGTTGGTGAATACTTCAATAATCCTTGCCTTCAGTTCATCTTTGGTGTTACAAGGAGTTTTGTTGGGGAGTTAGGTGGCCAGATGTAAGGTGTGATGCGGTCGCAGAAATTGTATCAGGCCCTCACCAACAGCTTTGGGAGTTCTTATCTTATCAAAACGATCAGGGTGAGTTTTCCGAGCTGCCGTAACTTCGTAATCACCATTAGCTTAATCCAACTCTTTCCGAATCCTCTGCACTGTTCTCAGATTAACATCCAAACACTCTGAAATGTTCGTATTGGAGATTCCGGTGCGAATGCCAAGCAGTACAGCATGGCGTTTCCAAATTCCTGGCAGAGTGAATTGATAGCGAGATACATATGAACAGATATAGATAGATAAATATGAAGATAGATATAGGAATCAATAGATATGATCATAGACAGATATATAGATATGAACATGGATTGATAGATATCAACAGACATAGATAGACAGACAGACAGATATATAGATAGATAGATAGATAGATAGATATGAACATACTTTGATATAGATCGATAAATATGAACATAGATAAATATGAACATTGATAGATAGATAAATATGAACATAGAGATAGATAGATAGACAGACAGATATAGATAGATAGATAGATAAATAGATAGTTATGAACATAGATAAATATGAACAGATTGATAGATTGATAGATAGTTACGAAAATAGAATAGATATGAAATGTATGAGATAGAAAGATAGATATGAGCAAATTGCGATAGATAGATAGATAAATATGAACATAGAGATAGATAGATAAATTGATAGATAGTTACGAACATAGAATAGATATGAAATGTATGAGATAGATAGATAGATAGATAGATATGAGCAAATTGCGTTGGTAGATAGATTGATAGATAGATAGATAGATAGATAGATGAATATGAACATAGATAAATATGAACAGATTGATAGATAGATTAGTTGGTTCGGTTGGTTGATTGATGACTGTATTTGTGTCTGAAATTTTTCTTGCTTTGCAATTGTAAATCGAAATAAAGATGATAAAAGACTATAAATAAACGTAAGTACATTAAGTGTAGATAATTGGAGACGTGGCTGAAGTTTTTTTGATGAGATGATAGATAACAAGAAGTTCTATGTTGGAAATCCGGACTCTATAATCGATATAGTCCTCATTAAAGCAATAATGAATTTAATTTTGGAAATCCGTACTGTATGACTTACATAATCCCAATAAAAAAAAAAGAAATGAAGGGGAAAGAAAAAAAAATTCGGTATAAAAAATCCGGACTCCTTGACCGAAATTTTCCACGATTAAAGAAAAAAGACATTCGAGATCGCATGTACTTGTTGGAGTTAACTCCTCCTTAATTGTCCAAATATTTCACTAGAGGTCGCTCTCCCTCCACTATAAATACTGGGCGATCTCTTTTCTCGTTCTCTTTTTTACTTTGCATTTCAGCGGGCACATTTACAAATGTGATCTCTCGCAGAAATCCGCGTTTTCGCCCACTTGTGGGAAAACGCCATGAAACACGCACATACACGCACGTACGAACTTTCACCAAAATACAAACTTTTTACGTTCATACACAAACACAAATGTTGATGTCTTTGTCACTTGTAAATTTGTTGTTTAATACATATACAGGGTCTCTATAAAGTTCGTGTGCACTTTAAAAAAATTAACTAAATAAAGTTAAATATATATTTGCGATAGAAATAATCTGTAAAAAATGTTATAAAGTTTAATGTAACTAGTTTTAAATATAGCTAAAATAATTAATGCGATTTCAGGCATTACTGTAAATCAGTTGGAAAAATCGTATTACCCTTTGTATTGCTAATGATGGAGGACATGTGTAAACTTAAATATAATTTCAATAAAACCTTAAAAATATAGATTTACTTCTTTCTAATCCTTTTTACAAATTATTTCCATCGCAAATACAAATAAAGTTATAAATCTTTAAAGTTCACACGAACTTTATGGACATTCTGTATTTGTAAACATATATATATATATATATATATATATATATATATATATATATATATATATATATATCCGTCTTGTTTGTTTTCTTTACATCTTCGGTTGGGCTCAACTTGAGTCCGCCATGTTTTTGTAGTTGGACCTTCTAGCAGGAATAAACAGCACGTGTTCCTAATTTAACAACACATAAATCACACAGTCCTCTACATATTAACAGTATAGGTAAATTGCGTCGATTAAAGAAAGAGAGAATTCGATGATGGAAAACCTGATAGTATTAGGTACATCGTCTCGATTAAAAAATAAACCATCGATGTTTCAAATCCTGTCATATTTCCTGCCAGCATAAACAGTCTGTGCTCAAATACAATAAAAAAAAACAACAAACAAATCACGTTCATCCGATTCGTCGAGCTTATCACCATATGGCTGTTTACCTTAGTTCAAGAGGTACAGCCATCAACCAACGCATTTAATGTTCGGATTAGTTTTGTCTGACAATGATCTGCCAATCACTTTCAATCATAAATATCGCTAAGACAATAGACACAACACTCTAATGCCGAGTGTTTAAGTAAGTGTTATCGAACCTAATGTGATTACACACTTATCTCCCTGGCGGCAGTGTCCGGTTTATTTAAAGCAATCGAATATGAAAGGCAGACGAGAATAAAAAAAGGAGAAAAAGCGGGAAGCCACCATTTTGAGTCATTGAAGTCAGTCATAGTTTTCAATCCCTTGTGGTGCTTATGTGGCAGAAGGAGAAAGTTAAATATGGGTAATCGATGCAATTACCTATCGATACATCCAATTATTTTCTAATATATCCGATTACTAGCTCTCAATTCATTTCTAAGTGTATAAATACGTTGATGCGGATAGACAAAACCTGGACACAAATAGTTATTGAGAATGGCATTAGATTGAAGACAGCGTCACATGAACTTAGACCACAATACATATATATATATATATATATATATATATATATATATATATATATATATATATCTATATATATATATATATATATATATATATATATAGATATATATATAGAGAGAGAGAGAGAGAGAGAGAGAGATATAGATATATGTATAGAGAGATATAAAGATAGATAGATAGATAGAAGGAGAGAAAAAGAAAAATGAAGGGTGAAAGAATAAGAGAGAATATATGCCAACCCACTTATACATGCTATGAAATAGAATGCAGGTTCGATCCTTGTTGGTGAGCACATTTTCTTTGTTAAGATTTCTCGAATGCACAGGCCAAGAGACGTAATACACTCTGAATAAAAAAAATGGAGGCGTCTATTTTAAATATCCAGTAAAATAACGTTTTAAGTTTATATATATATATATATATATATATATATATATATATATATATATATATATATATATATATATATATATATAAATAAACTTCAAACGTTATGTATATATATATATATATATAAACTTCAAACGTTATATATATATATATATATATATATATATATATATATATATATATATATATATATATATATATATATATTGATGCATGTTTCATTAAATAATATAGACAAGTTTTGTCTCTTTTATGTAAATTCTTTTCATATGGTCTGATAAGTTTAATAACATTATCGTTAAATAATGCATACTAAAATGTACAACGGAAAATACATTTTCAAATGTCGGCATGTATCTGAGTCGTGGAGGTAGGGGGTTTCAGATCTCCCATATATCGAGTCTATCTAACATTAACCTATCTGAAAAATATTAGCCTTATATTTTCTTAACAAATAATAGTCACTCGTTGCTTTCCTGGACTGAATTTAGGTTTGCTTTTTTTAGAATAAAATGTCTGTTATTCCATTCGAAAGGATAGTATTAATTTCTTCCACTAATCGGATATGTTATTATTTGAGTTTTTGGGTACCTTGGCGTACTAGTGAACCAGCCAAAATGTGCTGACTCATTTTATAGTTCACCAATAGAAGGCATAACCAATCAGAAGGCTCAAAATATTCAATTAGACGTGTATAAAGGCGGCCATGTTTTTATCCGGAATATTTACTGCCAGGCTTTGATATCGAAGACTGAAGAATTACGGAACAGCTTCTGGTGGTATTGGCGATATAGTTAGATTCAGTAGAGTGTCTGACTCGTGAGTGTTAATCTTTAACGTTGTTTCATTGAACAGATTACGTACTGCGCTGGATTCTATATTCATAGACTATGGTGAACATGGTCAACAAAGGTTATGAGCCCAGCACGCTTCCACAGTTATTGTTGAACAATTAAGCATAATATACAAAGATAAGATCATGTTGATGGCTGACACAAGAAGAAAACTACAGGCTCTCTTAGACAAGGGAAACGGAAAGAAAGAACAAACTTTCAATTGCAAGAAGACAAAATGCATGTTCATTAGTGAGTTGGACTGCCCAAGATACGCATTACGAATTGTAGACATTAAAATCAAGTCGAGTACAGAAATCTAACAGGAAAATCTTATAAAAATGTTTTTAAATTAATTTAGTACAAGACGAGATATCCCTACATATAGCCTGTGGAATGAGAACAATCTACCCCCTTAGATTAAATAAAATGTTCATTTCCCTGTAGGTTATACGGGTCGACAAGCATCTGATAAAGGCCTGGGGTAAAATGGTCGAAACGTTGTGATAGCAAGAAAAAGATAAGGACAGTAGATGGAATGTAAATAATGTAATCAATCCTAATATCAATAACTTTTAATTAACAAAAGATCAAATGACAACAACAACAACAGTGGCAATAAAACAACAAACATAAGACCTAAAAGCGATGAATGTTAAAGGAGAAATTCTGAATTTCGTAGGACATATTGCATGATGGGATGCCAAGGAAATGAATAATGCACGATAAATTAACGTGTGCAAAATGAAAAATACTCCATAAAGCAGGAGAATGTGAACGAAAAAATATGGAATTAATATATTACGAGAATAGATAGATAGATATGAACAGACACAGATAGCTACTGAATGAGATGGAAATGAGGCCAAAATGAAAATAACACTGACATCTCATTTGAACAGATCTACAGGATGCGATGGATAAATTGTCGTCGAAATGATGCAAAAAAAATGAAAATAACGCTGACACCTCATTTTAACAGATATACAGGCTGCGATGGGTAAATTGCCGTCGAAATGACGCCAGAATGAATATAACACTGACATCTCATTTGAACATATATATTTACCAAAATTACACAAAAATATCTTGAAATACTAAAGAGTAAATTCATTCAATAAAATCGCCATTGGCTTTAACTACGGCCGCCAAACGAATTCGGAATCTCCTGCAATTTTTCTGGACAGTCTCCTTGTTTAAGTTGGTGAATGCTCCCATAATCTTTGCCTTCAGTTCATCTTTGTTGTTACAATGTGTTTTGTTGACCTCTCGCTCAAATGCGCTCCACACATAATAATAAAGGGCGTCGCAGTCTGGAGGGTTAGGTGGTCAGATGTAAGGAGTGAAATAGTCTGACAGCCATGACTGGGTTATCCGATTTGAGTGACATGGTGCAGATAGATATGAACAGACCGAGATAGATAGATAGATAGATAGATAGATAGATAGATAGATAGATAGATTGATAGATAGATAGATAGATATGAATCGACTGGAATAGATAGATAGATAGATAGATAGATAGATATGAACAGACCAAGATTGATAGATAGATAGACAGATATGAACAGACCGAGATAGATAGATAGATAGATAGATAGATAGATAGATAGATAGATAGATAGATAGATTGATAGATAGATAGATAGATATGAATCGACTGGAATAGATAGATAGATAGATAGATAGATAGATATGAACAGACCAAGATTGATAGATAGATAGACAGATATGAACAGACCGAGATAGATAGATAGATAGATAGATAGATAGATAGATATGAACAGACCAAGATTGATAGATAGATAGACAGATATGAACAGACCGAGATAGATAGATAGATTGATAGGTAGATAGATAGATAGATAGATAGATAGATAGATATGAACTGACCGAGATAGATAGATATGAACAGACCGAGATAGATAGATAGGAACAGACCGAGATAGATAGAGGGATAGATAGATAGATAGATAGATAGATAGATAGATAGATAGATAGATATGAACAGACCGAGATAGACAGATAGATAGATAGGTAGATATGAACAGTCCGAGATAGATAGATATGAACAGACCGAGATAGATAGATGTGAACAGACCGAGATAGATAGATAGATATGAACAGACCGAGATAGATAGATAGATAGACAGATATGAACAGACCGAGATAGATAGATAGATTGATAGGTAGATAGATAGATAGATAGATAGATAGATATGAACTGACCGAGATAGATAGATATGAACAGACCGAGATAGATAGATAGGAACAGACCGAGATAGATAGAGGGATAGATAGATAGATAGATAGATAGATAGATAGATAGATAGATAGATATGAACAGACCGAGATAGACAGATAGATAGATAGGTAGATATGAACAGTCCGAGATAGATAGATATGAACAGACCGAGATAGATAGATGTGAACAGACCGAGATAGATAGATAGATATGAACAGACCGAGATAGATAGATAGATAGATAGATAGATATGAATAGACCGAGATATATATGAACAGACCGAGATAGATAGATAGATAGATAGATAGATAGATATGAATAGACCGAGATATATATGAACAGACCGAGATAGATAGATAGATAGATAGATAGATAGATAGACAGATATGAATAGACCGAGATAGATAGATATAAATAGTCTGAGGTAGGTAGAAAGAATTAAACTACGCTACCCAGTAAAATATGAGCGAAGCAAGATATATATATATATATATGGAAAGAATAAGAGGATCAGACAACTATATATATATATATATATATATATATATGATGGACTCTCTCCCGTCGAACTCGACGTATGAGGGTCAGACAGATCAGTTCCTAGGAACTGAGAGCCCGACGCCCACACAGGATTTGATTATAGTGGTGAAGGCTTTGTGCAGGGCCATCCACACTTTTTGGAGGGACGAATACAGGGACCTGGTGCAGCGAATGCCACAAGGTCCCCAAACGTCCCTCCGCAGGTTTTGAATTCAGAGTTGTCCTTCTCCTAGACCAGTTGCCATCCAAGGCTATAGAACCCAGTCTGTCCTGCTATTTACCCATAGTTGGAGGGAGAAGAAGAGGATTAACACCTTTCCCAAGGGTGTTAGCACGTAATTGAATGTAATGGATTCGACTGGAATTCGAACTCGGCTCTCCGATTCCTCAATCCAAACCGTTATTCATTACTCCACCGTGCCTCCTTATATATATATATATACATAGAGAGAGAAAAAGAGAGAGTAAAAAGAATAAACTATAAGTCATGATATGTGCAATTTGATAAAAGATAGATATATAGATAGATAGATAAATAGATAGATAAATAGATAGATAGATTGATATAGAGTGGGAGGTATGACCAAACTAAGGTAGATATTTTGATACACAGAAACTACGGTTCTTAGCAAGATATGGGAAAAGATAGACAGATAGCGAGAAATAGATGCCCAGTCTCTCTCTCTCTCTCTCTCTCTCTCTCTCTCTATATATATATATATATATATATACATATATATATATATATACATATATATATGAAGAAATATAGTTTTAAGGTGTGCTATATTTATGGAATAAAGTGCTCAATATCAGAGATGGAGCGTATATAAATATCAATATAAAAATGAACATTGAAGTCAAAACTCAGAGGCGACAGGCTGTTTTATGCTTGACAATCGTCAGGCCGCCTGACGGTTGCGTCTAGCATGAAACAGCCTGTCGCCTCTGAGTGTTGACTTCAATGTTCACTTTATATATATATATATATATATATATATATGGTAATAATCGATAGAGATATATAGATGGAGAGAATGGTGAAACTAAGCTACATAGCAATTTGTGAGAAAAGATTGATAGATAAATAGATGCACACACACAGACACACACACACACAAACACAGAGCGAGAGAGAGAGAGAGAGAGAGAGAGAGAGAGTGAGCGATATGACCAGACTAAGATAGATAAATTGATAGAAAGAATGAAACTAACCTACATAGCAAGATATGAGTAGAGTGAGAAAAGATGGTTTGTTAGATATATATATATATATATATATATATATATATATATATATATAGAGAGAGAGAGAGAGAGAGAGAGAGAGAGAGGAAGAGAGGTAGAGAGAGAGAAAGAGAGTGAGGGAGGGAGAAACGGAGAGAGATAACCAAACTCCACAAAGCGGGAGAGAGTGAACGAACAATTATGAAATGGATACCGCGCGAAAAGCAAATTATCTTAATGACAAAACTGAACGGTAGAATTACACTAAAAATGCTGAATACATCGTTAGTGAGGTATTTGGGATAATTTCTAGATTGAACAATAAAAGAACCCGATATGGTGAATTTAATTTCCACGAAAAGAATAATTATGTACAAGAACTTACAACCTGTCTATGATAGTGACAGACTACGTATGAAGAGAAAAGAAGTAACAATATCTAAGCCAGTAATGGGCATGTAATATACATAGGCCCTTGTAGAGAATGATCGTGACAATCGATCATCCGGGGAGAGGAAGTGACCAATTTACAGTATAAAACTTCGTTCAAAACATATGAACAAAATTATCACAGACCAAAAATCTTGAGCATGGTTAGGCAGAGAACACCTTAAACGATCAATGTAGTTCACAACAAACGTCCTAGAATTAATCTTAAAACATAATAAAAAAACGTCGACATAATTAGAGGACTTGAACCATATTTTATGCGCCATGTTAATTCAGAATGCTGATGATCAGGGCACTCCACAATTTCCTTTCTCTTTATGATCAATATAATATATTTCTTTTTAACAATCCCTTTGCTTAATTCTGCCACCCGTTCATACAAATTCGTTTAGAATAGGATGTCAAATACAATCATAAGTACCTAACAATACTTACAAATATAAAATAAAATAAGAAGAAAACTAAATTAGAATGATATTATTCTGTTTAATACCATTTTTTAATAAGAGAATAAAAATTATATATTTATACTATAAATATATATATATATAAATTATATATTTATACTATAAATATTTACATAAAGATGTGCGTTTCTTTCTGTTATGGGAACTTACCCATAATAATCAGCAATATGGTTTCCATAGTACAGGGACAAAACTTCTCACATAGAAGACACGTAAACCAAATAAGGAAGAGACCGTTACAGGATGCTAACGGTCCACCTTAGGGAGAGGTAATGGACACGATTTTCGATACATTTGATATAAAAAGGCCACAAACAATGCCAGAACCAAGAAAATCGTCCAGAAAAAGAAAGTTCACAGAAGCTTTGGAAATAGATCCAAAGAAAAAAATATATTAAAAATCCCTGCTACGCAAAAGCTTCGGAAGGGGGGTGTTACGAGAACTTACCCATAATAATAATGGACTATTCCGGACATCATAAATACTGCGTCTCAAAAAGGCAGCAGCAGTCGAGAGTCAGTCAGAAACAGAGTCAGACGATTACTGTAAGACATTGGAATAGTGACACTAGTTGAGACAACATAGTTCACTCTAACCAAACCTGATTGTCATTACTAATACTTCTACTTTGTACATATTTCTGTTTGTAATATATCTGCGTTATTCCATACCTGTGTTCGAGTTCTTCATTGGTTCTACCTTGGACCATCACAGTGGTACAAGGAACTTGGACCATAACACTTTCCATTACCGTAATTTTTTCATTATGCTTTATTGCAAAACGGTTGACATTGTGCTGATTGTTCATTGGATCATTATAACATAGAAGAAAAATTTCCATAATGGATAATTTTTTTTCACGTTCTAACGAACGCTCAGCACATTGTCAACCGTTTTGCATTTAAAAGCATAACGAAATAAATACGGTAATGGATAACAACGCACGTCTTTGTATAAATACTTATATTAATGAACAACATATAGTTTTGTATTATTTGCACCCCTGAAGATGAACTTAGTAAAAGATCGAAAGTACTTTGGAAATAAAAATAAAAGAAATTTAAACAGCTATAGCACATTTCTCTCATCTTTTAAACATCAATACACGGAATGTTATTCGTGAGTATGAACGGATTTTATTAAAAATTAGCAGACATAATGTCTGTAATTTATTCAATCAGACTTGTCTATATATATATATATATATATATATATATATATATATATATATTTCATCGACCGTAGTCAAGATCATAGCGTTTATAATACACTTCTACTGTTAAATGTCAATGTCCATAAACTTTTATACATGTGCTCCAGTGGAGTTATATGCTAGTTTGACTTCTAATGTTTCCTTCTTCAGGAATGATTACCAATCAAGGCTAAACAGATTAGTCTACCTTGCTATTTAACTAACAGTTGGATGGAAGGAGAAAAATAATTAATAATTTTCCGAGGAGTATTTGAGTGAATATAAATGTAAATGGATTCGATAGGGAATCGAACTAGGTCCGCCGATTTCACAGTTTAGCCTTTGAGCCCTGACCACCGTTTTACCGGTGCTAGAGAAAAATGACGTAATGCCCAGCCACCAGTTTAACAGCGGTAGACAAAAATGACTTAATGCCCAGGTTTTTTCCCAATATCACCTTTCTTAACAGAATCGCTACAATCGCAAGCTAATATACACAACAAATATATCAAGAAATCAAAAGAAAACGTTTGAATTGGTCAACACAACAATACAAACAATATTATTACATATGAAAATATTCTCTTCAAAGATATTTATATAATTTTCAGTTTACCACAGGAATATGCAATAGCGTTTCTAAATTCTTCTAGTTGATAACGACATTTAGTTTGTTGTTTATACATACTTTATTTCAATAAATAAAAGCAGCCTCTCTTATTATTTTGATGGTTGGACGGTTCCGACTAACATTGTCTTGTTTGAGTTTTATATTTGATTTACATATTGAGTTATTTTCTTGGTTTTACTCCCCGCCCCCATCATTTTATGAATGATGAAATTTTGAATTTGTGAATATGCGGTATTGGGGTATATGCAGGAATGAGAGGTGATGGATAAGTTCTTGTGGTGAATGAGTAAATTGTTATGAATGAATGGGCCGTGAGTGAAGACCAATCCCTCCCCATTTCCCCTTCGGCCTTGTGCCACAATTTTTTACTATACAGAATAAATAAGCTGTATATTATGGCCATAGGTTGTCAAAATGGAATAATCCATATTTATATGAAATTGGCTGTCAATATTTCTTTTTTTGCATAAAGCCTGGCAGTGGTTGTATCCTGTGAGTCTTTACTTATTATGGGTTCCAGTAATTTCAAATATATATTTTTAGTTGAGTTAGTTTTCCTGGTTTTCCTCCCCTCCCCCATCATTTTATGAATGATACAATTTTGAAATTTTTATGTTATGAGGTGTTTTGTAGGTCTCCTGTGAATATGCGGTATTGGGGCAGATGCAGGAATGAGTGGTGATGGATGAATTCTTGTGGTGAATGAGTAAATTGTTATGAATAAATGGGTCGTGAGTCGGATTAACTAGGATTAGGAGAGCTAATGAAGACCGTCCTCATCCTAATTTTCCACTTGGCCTTGTGCTAAAATTCTGTGTTGTTCAGAATAAACAACCTTTGTTTCAATAAATTCATTTCGCTTTTTTGCCTTGAAAATGTCCACATGGGAAGAAACGCGTCGGCTAAAACTACAGTTTTTCCTATTGTCTTTTTCCTTAACACACACACACACACACACACACACACACACACATATATATATATATAGATGTGTGTGTGTGTGTGCGTGCGCGTGTGTGTGTGCGTATATGTGTGTGTGTGCGTATATGTGTGTGTATGTGTGCGTATTTTTATACCATGGAGTGTTTTGGAGGTCCCCTGTCAATATATCGTATTGAGGTATATGCCGGATTGACAGGTGATGGATGAGTTCTTATGGTGCATGATTAAATTGTTATGAATAAATGGGTCGTGAGTCGGATTAACTAGGATTAGGAGAGCTAATGAAGACCGTTCTCACCTCATTTCCCTCTTGGCCTTGTGTCACAATTCTGTGTTGTTCAGAATAAATAGCCTTTGTTTCAATAAATTCATTTCGCTTTTTTGCCTTGAAAATCTCCACATCGGAAGAATCGCTTCGGCTAAAACTACAGTTTTCCTATTGTCTTTTTCCTTATCACACACACACACACACACACACACACACACACATATATATATATATATATATATATATATATATATATATATATATATATATATATATATATATATATATATATATACATAGGTATATCTTTATATATACGTATACATATATGTATATATATATGTGTGTGCGTGTGTGCGTGTGTGTGTGCGTATATAATATTAGTATACCAGGCCTTCATAAGAGAATTAATGTATGAATGTTGGTCCTTTTGATACGGATAATTGTTAATAAAGATTATCGGGTTTTAATAAAAATTAAGAAACAATAATAATTAGTGGAGATATATTTCTTTGATGGATGGAGAAAGAAAGATCATCAGAAAGGAAAACCACTTGGATGTTGAATGGTGGAATGAGAAGAACGGCGAAATGTTTGTACCGTAACAAAATTGGGAATATCATCAAACACAAAAGTGCCATAATGTATTAAGTGGATTGATTTAATTCTGGTGCTTTTCCAAACAAAGGAGACGCGAAATATGAAAGGCAATGAAATATAAATGCTAATTGACCAAAATGACGTTTATTTAATTTGACACAATGAATATAAACAGAATATTAGGGCGAAAGGGAAAGCTCTCTATCGCAAAGTACATAAAACAGAACTGGAAAAATTGATCATGGTAAGCTAGTATCAGGAAGTACACAAAACCGGGCAGAAATTGGATTCTGCCAAGTCAATATCACAAAGAACAGAAAACAGGGCGGAAAAATTGATCGCGGAAAGGGGATATCACAAAATACAAAAAACAGAGCCGAGAATGTGACGTGGTAAGATCAGATCACAAAGTACACAACATATAGCAGAAAATAGATCGAGCGAAGAAAATATAACAAAATATACAAAACAGAACCGAAAATAGAACGTAGTACGATAAATCGCAATGTAGAAAAACATCAGAAAAAGGATGGTGGTAATCCAATACCACAAAGGAAAGAAAACAGAGCAGAAAATGGATTGTGGTAATCCAGTATCACAAAGGAAAGAAAACAGAGACGAAAATGGATCGAGGTAATCCAGTATCACAAAGGAAAGAAAACAGAGACGAAAATGGATCGTGGTAATCCAGTATCACAAAGGAAAGAAAACAGAGACGAAAATGGATCGTGGTAATCCAGTATCACAAAGGAAAGAAAACAGAGCCGAAAATGGATCGTGGTAATCCAGTATCACAAAGGAAAGAAAAGAGAGCAGAAAATGGATCGTGGTAATCCAGTATCACAAAGGAAAGAAAACAGAGACGAAAATGGATCGTGGTAATCCAGTATCACAAAGGAAAGAAAACAGAGACGAAAATGTATCGTGGTAATCCAGTATCACAAAGGAACGAAAACAGAGACGAAAATTGATTGTGGTAATCCAGTATCACAAAGGAAAGAAAACAGAGACGAAAAAGGATCGTGGTAATCCAGTATCACAAAGGAAAGAAAACAGAGACGAAAATGGATCGTGGTAATCCAGTATCACAAAGGAAAGAAAACAGAGACGAAAATGGATCGTGGTAATCCAGTATCACAAAGGAAAGAAAACAGAGACGAAAATGGATCGTGGTAATCCAGTATCACAAAGGAAAGAAAAGAGAGCCGAAAATGGATCGTGGTAATCCAGTATCACAAAGGAAAAAACAGAGCCGAAAATGGATCGTGGTTATCTAGTATCACAAAGGAAAGAAAACAGAGACGAAAATGGATCGTGGTAATCCAGTATCACAAAGGAAAAAACAGAGCCGAAAATGGATCGTGGTAATCCAGTATCACAAAGGAACGAAAACAGAGACGAAAATGGATTGTGGTAATCCAGTATCACAAAGGAAAGAAAACAGAGACGAAAATGGATCGTGGTAATCCAGTATCACAAAGGAAAGAAAACAGAGACGAAAATGGATCGTGGTAATCCAGTATCACAAAGGAAAGAAAAGAGAGCCGAAAATGGATCGTGGTAATCCAGTATCACAAAGGAAAAAACAGAGCCGAAAATGGATCGTGGTTATCTAGTATCACAAAGGAAAGAAAACAGAGACGAAAATGGATCGTGGTAATCCAGTATCACAAAGGAAAGAAAACAGAGCCGAAAATGGATCGTGGTAATCCAGTATCACAAAGGAAAGAAAACAGAGACGAAAATGGATCGTGGTAATCCAGTATCACAAAGGAAAGAAAACAGAGACGAAAATGGATCGTGGTAATCCAGTATCACAAAGGAAAGAAAACAGAGCCGAAAATGGATCGTGGTAATCCAGTATCACAAAGGAAAAAACAGAGCCGAAAATGGATCGTGGTTATCTAGTATCACAAAGGAAAGAAAACAGAGACGAAAATGGATCGTGGTAATCCAGTATCACAAAGGAAAGAAAACAGAGCCGAAAATGGATCGTGGTAATCCAGTATCACAAAGGAAAGAAAACAGAGACGAAAATGGATCGTGGTAATCCAGTATCACAAAGGAAAGAAAACAGAGACGAAAATAGATCGTGGTAATCCAGTATCACAAAGGAAAGAAAACAGAGCCGAAAATGGATCGTGGTAATCCAGTATCACAAAGGAACGAAAACAGTGACGAAAATGGATCGTGGTAATCCAGTATCACAAAGGAACGAAAACAGAGACGAAAATGGAATGTGGTAATCCAGTATCACAAAGGAAAGAAAACAGAGACGAAAATGGATCGTGGTAATCCAGTATCACAAAGGAAAGAAAACAGAGACGAAAATGGATCGTGGTAATCCAGTATCACAAAGGAAAGAAAACAGAGCCGAAAATGGATCGTGGTAATCCAGTATCACAAAGGAAAGAAAAGAGAGCAGAAAATGGATCGTGGTAATCCAGTATCACAAAGGAAAGAAAAGAGAGCAGAAAATGGATCGTGGTAATCCAGTATCACAAAGGAAAAAACAGAGCCGAAAATGGATCGTGGTAATCCAGTATCACAAAGGAAAAAACAGAGCCGAAAATGGATCGTGGTAATCCAGTATCACAAAGGAAAGAAAACAGAGCCGAAAATGGATCGTGGTAATCCAGTATCACAAAGGAAAAAATAGAGCCGAAAATGGATCGTGGTTATCTAGTATCACAAAGGAAAGAAAACAGAGCCGAAAATGGATCGTGGTAATCCAGTATCACAAAGGAAAGAAAACAGAGACGAAAATGGATCGTGGTAATCCAGTATCACAAAGGAAAGAAAACAGAGACGAAAATGGATCGTGGTAATCCAGTATCACAAAGGAAAGAAAACAGAGACGAAAATGGATCGTGGTAATCCAGTATCACAAAGGAAAGAAAACAGAGACGAAAATGGATCGTGGTAATCCAGTATCACAAAGGAAAGAAAAGAGAGCAGAAAATGGATCGTGGTAATCCAGTATCACAAAGGAAATAACAGAGCCGAAAATGGATCGTGGTTATCTAGTATCACAAAGGTAAAAAAAACAGCAGAAAATGCATCGTGGTAATCCAGTATCGCAAAGTAAAGAGATCAATGCTGAAAAGGGATTGTGGTAATCCAGTATCGAAACTGAAAGAAAACCGAGCAAAAAATGGATCCTGGTTATCCAGTATCACAAAGGGAAGAAAACAGAGCTATAAATGGATCGTGATAATCCGGTATCACAAAGGGAAGAAAACAGAGCAGAAAATGTATCGGAGTCCTCCAGTATCACGCAGTACACGAAATAGATGAGAAAATCGAGTGTGGTAAGACAGTATCTTTAAATACTGAAAAAAGAGTAGAAAATGGATCGTCTTAATCCAATATCACAACTACACGAAACAAAGCCTAAAACCGATCATGCTAAGTGCTCCTCAGCGGAGGACGATTATTAAATAGATTACAAATGTGGCAACCATAACTGAAATTCAACGGAAAGAAAAAATGTAAAGGAAACACCTCATGAAGTATTTAAAAGACACACAGGAAATATGGCACACAAAATATATTGAACCCGTTCACCCAGAGAAAATTTCAAACACCATCAAAAGTTTTCTTCTGTTATGGCCCGTGCCATTTCAGTATGTGTGCGATGACGACACTCCACAACTTCCTCTCCTTTCTAGGTGTAAGCACTTTTTACAGTTTACCATCACTTTTTGTCCTACATCCACAGTTCATTCACAAAAACTCCTTTCGATGTGTCCCTTTGCCCTTCTGCCTTCAGTATACTTATGTGTGTTTAATTTTCCAAGCCCCCTTTCCTCATAACGTGTCCTAGAAATGAGAACAATCCCTTTCTGATTTTAAATTTAAATCTACTAGTTACCCTCTTCAGAACTTCTCTGTTTCTCAATTGTTCTGGTCATAGTATTCTAACAGCATCTTCTTCATCTATCAGAATATTGTACAGTATCCATTACCATGACGGAGTATAGATGTAACATAAGTATCCATCACTGATTTATTTTTGAAAACATTTCTCTATGTTTTTATTGTTTTTAAAACAATTTCACCTCACACAAGGCGATAATGTCACTAAGACGCAAGGTGTTACTGGTGAATAGAAAATGAGAAGCGAATCCCGAACAGGAAACAAAAGATACAAATTCTGTACAAATTACCGGGAAGGAGAATAAACTGGGTGATTACGTTTTTATGTATTTTGGAAGATAAGTAATAAAAAAAATTAGTCGTCATTAAATAACCCATTGAGGTTGATATGCCGTAAAACAAAACAAACCAATCCAAATCAAACCCTTTTTTTGTCTTTTAGGATATTGTCCAGCATTCACTGTCATAAAAAAATGATTGATATTGCGTAAAAGTCCACTAGTATTTTCTCTGTTTCTAAGGAAATTTTCCTGTTTATAAATACTTTGTTTAGCTTTTGGAAGACATATTTCTCTACCTCAATATGTATTCGAATATTAGGATAGTAGTTTACCGTCCTCTGTTAAAACACTTGGCAGATGTTTTAATTTTTTGTACTTGTTCGATTTTGTTATCTCCAGTTTGTAATTTGCATGTTGGGCTGTTTCTTTTGCTGACAATCGTGCATTCTTTCTTCTTGCAACTGATGTATAGACTTTTACACACGCGTACGCCATAACGATGTTCAACTGATAAAATCGTGATGGGGAAAGTTATGTAAAAGCAAGCTTTGTCGTGGTAGCAATGGTTACAATAGAAACAATAATATATTCGTCTTTGAGACGCCGGAGTATCGAATCAGATGGGAAAGAAATCGACGCATCAAATATGGCGATGCACGCGGACATCATGAAGTACAATCAATAATGAGATTAAAATAAAGAAAACAAATTAATCGTAGACAGATGTAAAGCGGAGATAAGAGCTGCGAAAAAATAGACAGAGCGATGTGGTAAACAGAAAAGAAGAGGAGGAGAAATAGCGATTGGGTGGGGAGATGTGCCGGGGTTAGATTTAGGGCGGATATGTATGGAAGCATAATGGGTGTGGGTATTGGAGTAATGTTTATGAGTGCAGGAGGGGTATATACATTTCATCACGGTAACCATATAGTGATTTTGCAAGCTACGCTTGGATGTGGCACAAGACCGGAAGTAAGGACCACCCAGTGAGGATCGAACTCACTACTCAGTCGTAATTGTTCTAGCGAGACAAGCTTGTTAACCATTACACCACCTCGAGGTGCCCATAATTATTTTCTAAGTGTAGCTTAGATGTGGCCCAAGGCCGAAAGTGTGGGGTACCCAGTGAGGATCGAACTCACTATTCAGTCGTAAGTGTTCTAGCGAGACAAGCTTGTTAACCATTACACCGCCTTGAGTGGCCCAAACCATATATAAATAGATGTATAAAAAAAAAAGTCTGTAGCAAATAGACTAAAAACATCTATTTTGCATAATATGGTTGGATTCTTTTACTTCTCCAAATATTACCTGACACCCAACTGCCGTGTTCTTTTTTTACAAGAGTCAGATCTTGGAGTATTTCTGGAGCTGCACAATCTTCCGCCTTCATAAACGTTCACGCGTTCCATGGTTGATGAATTATTTACCATCCAAAAAACCGTTTCCCAAAGTCTATCGCTATTTCCATTTGCTGAGACAAAATACATTGCTTAGTTCCATCACCCCAGGCCCAAACAGCAAGGACCCTCCCCTGCCGCGTAGGCAGGGGAGGGTTATTCTACTTCCCTTGGTAATCCATTATTAAGGTGCAAATTCTACCCAGGCAGCTTCTTCCTCAGAACTGTTACTTTGTAGATTGGGCTCCGATAAGATGTCTTCTCGATCACGACCATCTTAAGTCCTTCAACTCTTGGGTCAACAGACACCTGTCCTACCTGTCTTCATAATATTCACTTCTTAGTTCCACCCTTTACACACTTATTATAATCTCATTCAAAAACCCTCTAACTCTACTTTCTCACTGACCTTGAATTGGGCGAACAATAGAATAAAAAATAAATATTAATTAAGACAATTTCGTTGTCAATGCACTTAATCCAGTTGTCAATATTAATCACCAATTAATTATTAATTTCAAGTGTCGATGCGATCTTCAGACATGATTATATCAATAAAAGCAATAACATGAGACACGTAATGAGGAAAGAGAGCTCACAGAATTTGATACTCACAGGGTATATTGACGGTAATATGGACAGAGAGAAAGAGCGAATAAACTACCTACCTAACAAGCTTGTCTAAATGGATAACAGAACAAAGAGGGGAAAGGATAGTAAGAAGCGCTAAAGGCTACAATGAATCAAGAGGCGGGGCATGATCACCTACGTCCTGGAGGAACACGGCATGTAAAAGAAAAAAGAGATTCTCCTGAAGTCAATTCCCAATTTCTTCATAATTACATATCACGTTGAAACACCGGTTCTTGTACGATCACCGAAGTTAAGCAACATCGAGCCTGGTCAGAATATAGATGGGTGACTACTTGGGAATAAAAGATTCTGTAAGTATGGATGTGCTGGTGGAATAAAGGATAATGGCTCGGAATTGCAAATCGGAGAGCCGAGTTCCAATTCAAGTTCAGTTCGTTATATTCATTTACGCGTAAAAAAAAACCCCTGGGAAAGTTATGAATCCAACTCTTCACCCCCGCTATGGGTTAATTAATACGACTTGTATCATTAAATCATTATTATCGAAAAAAAAACTTCTTACAATATAAAAATATTTTGGGGCTTTAAATAACCCATAAAGGGTTAATGGAGTCTCAGAAAAACAAACCAATTAACAACGAATTGTATCAATAAATCATTAATATCTAAAAAAAAAAAAATAAACACGAAAAAGAAAAACATCTTACAATCCAAAAATATTTTCAGGATTTAAATAACCTGCAAAGGGTTGATATCGCGTAAAACAATTAATTCGATAACGACTTGTATCAATAAATCATTATTATATTAAAAAAAAAAACGAAAAAATCTTATAATCTAAAACAATTTCTGGCTTTAAATAACCTGAAAAGGGATGATAGACCGTAAAACAATTAATTCAATAACGATTTGTATCAATAAATCATTATTATATTTAAAAAAAAAATGAAAAAAAAATCTTACAATCTAAAATATTTTTTGGCTTTAAACAATTAAGTCAATAACGACCTGTATCAATAAATCATGATTATATTAAAAAACCCAATAAAAACACCTTAAAATCTAAAATATTTTCTGGCTTTAAATAACCTGCAAAGGGTTGATAGCCCGTAAAACAATTAAGTCAATAACGACCTGTATCAATAAATCATTATTATATAAAAAAAAACGATAAAAAACACCTTAAAATGTAAAATATTTTCTGGCTTTAAATAACCTGTAAAGGGTTGATAGCCCGTAAAACAAATAAGTCAATAGCGACCTGTATCAATAAATCATTATAATATTAAAAAAAAACCTTACAATCTAAAATATTTTCTGGCTTTAAATAACCTGCAAAGGGTTGATAGCCCGTAAAACAATTAAGTCAATAGCGACCTGTATCAATAAATCATTATTATATTAAAAGAAAAAAAACGAAATAAAAACATCTTACAATCTAAAATATTTTCTGGCTTTAAATAACCTGCAAAGGGTTGATAGACCGTAAAACAATTAAGTCAATTACGACTTGTATCAATAAATCATTATTATATTAAAAGATAAAAATAACGAAATAAAAACATCTTACAATCTAAAATATTTTCTAGCTTTAAATAACCTGCAAAGGGTTGGTAGACCGTAAAAATCAATCAATAAATCAAAAGTGGAATCGTTCTTTTATAATGGAATGCAGAGTTTAGTTGAAAGGTGGAATCAGATCTTTGAAAGCGTTGGAAAATGTTTTGATGGCTGAACAATGGATCGATAGACTCATATGAATAAAAGAAACTTTCTAAACATTCCGGAAACTGTAAAACCGACAGAATAACAAACATATGGAATATATTGATTGATTGATTGATAATTGGAGACGCTAAGTAATGAAGATAAATTGTTTGTAATATGTATTGATATCGAAAAAGTCTAGAACGATAAGAGGATCGATGGTGGAAACAATCAATTTGATAAGCTGAAGAATCTAAATAAAGAGAAAAGAAATTCAGCTCCTGCTGATTAAAACAAATGTCTATGATTCTGGTTGAAATGAATAGAGAAAACGCTGATCGTTTTATTCGCAATAGGAAAGCCAAGAAATGAGAGAAACAGAAAAAATGTAAACGAAAGGGCGAGAAGGAAGAAGAGAGGACGTATTAGAGAGGGTGAAAAATATGACAAAGACAGAAAGAGAGAGAAAAGACGAACGTAACTGAGAAACAGAAGTGGCTGTGAATCAATATCATTTTGGAAAGAGACAGAAACAATGAATAGAGTGAGAAAGGGAGTGAAAAGGAGAGAGAGAAAAGGCTGGAAAAAGAAAGAAAGAATTAGGGAAAAGGAAAAAATAAAAAAAATGTAAACGATATTGAGAGAAGGAAGAAGAGAGGACGTATTAGAGAGGGTGAAAAATATGACAAAGAGAGAAAGAGAGAGAAAAGACGAACGTAACTAAGAAACAGAAGTGGCTGTGAATCAATATCACTTAGGAAAGAGACAGAAACAATAAATAGAGTGAGGAAGGGAGTGAAACAGAGAGAGAGAGAGAGAGAGAGAGAGAGAGAGAAAAGGCTGGAAAAAGAAAGAAAGAATTAGTGAAAAGGAAAAAAAGAGAAAAATATAAGAGGAATGTAAATGAAAGTGAGAGAAGGAAGAAGAGAGAACGAGTTAAAGAGAGCGAACAATAAAAAGAAAACGAAGATAGGAAAGACGAAGTTAACAGAGAAATAGAGAATTGAAAGGAAAATACTAGAAAAAGATTAAATAATGGGAGTGTCGGAAACAGACGGGGTGAGGACGATAATCCGAAGAGAACAGATTAGCATGGAGACACTAAGAAAGTAAAAATTGTAAAAGGAATGACAGTGAGAGGGAAAGAGAAAAAAAGTAGAGAAATTGGAATGAAAATTAGTGAAGGCAAAAGAAAGTAAGAGACAGAAAGGACGAAAAAGACGAAAAAAGGAAATGGGTGAAAGAAAGTAACATCGATAGCTATGGTTAACGGTCATCCCTGAATTTGTATATCAAACTCTAGTTAAGAATCGCGAAGCTCGGCTGTGGCTCTAGATATCTCGAAGGTATTTGACAGGATTTGGCATGTTGGCCTTCAACGCCATGGCTACGGTGTCACGGACGAATATTTAGTTTAATCCAATCATTGCTAACAAATCCTGAAATCAAGGTGGTATAAAGGAGATCGCTTCCAGATACTTTCATATAAACGCGGGCGTTCCCAAGACTTTATCCTGGATCCTACACTGTTTCTGGTCTTCCTCAGTGATCTCTTCGGTGTCAACAGTTCCCAGCTAGATATTTATATAAATGACAACCTGGTCGTTGACAAAACTAACCTGGCCGTTCGTCTCGAAAAGGACCTCCAATCGGTTGTGAACTGGGGCTGGTTAACTTTAATGCCTCAAAAACTGCTCTCTATTACTCACCAGAGAGAACCATCCCTGTCTCCCATTAGAATGTCTGATGCTCAACTTCACGAGAGCACCTCTTTGCGACTGCTCTGTCTCCCGTTGTCCGCTGACCTGAGATGGAACGAATACATTGAGTCAATAGCTTCGTCCACCGTTAGGAAAGTCGACTCTCTGTGCCGTGTCAGGAAATTTTTCTCGCCAGAGTCAATCCTTCAAATCTACAAATCAACTATTCGCCCTTGCATGGAGTACTGCTGCCATATATGGTCTAAAATCCCTTCTATTTGTCTCAAGATTCTTGATAAAATCCAAATACGGATATATAATATAATTGACCCTGATCTCATCTGCAGGCGCTCTCTCACAGACGTGTCGTTGTCTCCCTTTGTCTTTTTCACAAATACTTTCACGGTAACTGCTCCGATGAGCTGCTTTCGCTGGTTCCCAGACTTCATGAATTTAAGCGTTCAACGAGGCTGGCATCTCACTCTCACCCTTTCACTGTCGAAACGGTTAAATGTAACCATCTCTTCTACTCCAATAGTTTCCTGTCTTGCATTTCTGGCCCGTGGAACTCCCTCCCCAGTTCTTGTTTCCTTGATAGCTATTATCTCCAACTATACAAATGTAACGTCAATCGACGCCTCCAGATGCTCTGATATAACCCCTATCCTTCTCTTCATTCTTTCCTCTATCATTCCTCTTTGCTCTCGCTCCAGCTCTCTGTAACACCATGTGTGCTATTGGCTTCCCGCCTTGCTTGGGGTTGAATGCTTAAAGAAAAAAATGAAACTGCCATTTACTTGTCTCAGTAGAAAATTTGACAGATATGACAAAGTAAACCTGGCAACTGCTCTTTAAAAGAACATCTAATCAGTGGTTAACTGGGGCAAGAAATGACTTGAAAATTTCAATATTCGTCCCGTGACATGTAGTGATGCACCGACGTGACGTAACTTCCCTACTGAGTTGTTTTTTGAAATATGCTCATGGTAACTGCTCTGACTAACCTTTTTCCCCGGTGCCTCCACTATATGAATTTAATTTACTAGATTGGCAACTAGGTCCCACCGTTTTATTGTTGAAATAAATGCAACCACCAGTTCCCCAACAGTATATTTGTTGCACTTCCCACCTGTAAAACTCCCTTCCATTTCCTTGCTTCCCTGATAACTGCAATCTTCAAAAATTTAAATGCAACGTCAGTCGCCATCTTCTGTTGATTTGAACCCTGCTCATTCTTGGTCCTTTTCTCAACACTCCCTATTCTCTTTCACTTTCACTTTCTGTGAATTCCTGTGTACTAATGGCATTACCGCCTTGAGTGGGGTAAATTATTTAAAAAGATAGATACGATTAGTCACACACACACACACACACACACACACACACACACACACACACACACACACAAACATATATATATATATATATATATATATATATATATATATATATATATATATAAATAAACACGCACACATATATATAAAGGGACAGACTGAACGAGTTTGATAGATATGAATAGACTAAAATATTTAGAAAGATATAAATATATATAGGTAGATAGGAACAGACTAAACCAAATAGATAGACAGATAGATAGATATGAACAGACTGAAATAGATAGGCGGATAGATAGATAAATAGAGAGGTAGATAGATATGTATGAACAGCTTGAAATAGATAGATACACAGATAGAGAATTAATCGAAGAACGATGGAAAACGAGAAAAGAAAAAGAAAAAAAGTAAGTGAAGTGTGAGGGTGTAAAATGTAGAAAGTAAGAGAAAAGAATTAAGAGAGAGAGAGAGAAAGAGAGAGACTGAGAGAGAGAGAGAAAAAGGGAATTACAATTAAGAAATAAGGGAGAAAAACTAAATCGAGAGTGAAAGCGTGATAAGGAAAGAGAACCAGCGCGACAGAGAGGAAGAAGCAAACAGAGGATGAAAGAGACGAAAAAAAAAAAACACGAGAGAAAATGTGAAAGTGATAGAGAAATGGAGAGGGAGAGGAAGAGAGAAAAATAGTAAAAAGACGAAAAAGAAAATCAGAAGAAAAGGAAAGCGAAAGAGAGTAAGAGAGAAAGAAATATATATTACCTTTCTTTCTTCGAAATTCTTTTTTAATCGCTATCACCCCAGACAAAGCAGTACAACCCTAACATGCAAGGGGTTCCAGTGTGTAGAGGAATTAGTAACAGAAACATTGGCAATGAGTAGAAAGAGAAAAAAGGAAGATCGTATAGAGCGATTGGTCTTGTATTTAAATTCTTGCGGATTAAAGGTGGCTGAAAAGCATGGAGCCGTCAGGGATTTCCACAAGCGAGAAGTGCGAGAAAAGGAACGCTTAGTGTAGAATTTACGACTACGTGTAGCAAGCTCAACTATAAATTGTTGCGATCTCGCTGCCAGTTTAGCATTGTGATCAAATTCATACAATCTAGGTATCATAGCAAAGAGCTCATTCAAAACATTTACCATGAAAGTATTTATTTAAAAAAAAAAAGGCACAGAGAGGCAACTTTGCCTCGGTTGGCAAGTAATCGAAGCCGAGATGCCAGATCGAGATCAATAATATTGCTGATTCGTCTTCGGAACTCATCAAGGAGATCCAGGTAAATCGCAGGGTCACCGGACCATATGTGACAGTAATATTCTAAGCCTGGACGAATAACAGAGTTAAAGGTATACAAGATAGATTCAGGAAGGAAGAATTGTCTCGCCCGACATCGTGAACCGGCTTTCTTAGCAGCTGACCTAGCAATGGATTTTGATATAGTCTTTCCATTTCCTGTTAGCTGAGAACGTAACCCCGAGACGTCGCAATGAGTCATTTTCGAGGCGGATAGCATCAGCCATACCGATGGAAGGCAAAGGGGGGTTTATTAGATGATTAGTCGAGAGTGGTTTAGTTTTGTAGGCCTTAAAATTGACATGCCATCATTTGCCCCAGTTAACAACGATCTTGACGTCGTTTTATTTTTACATCAGCTGCCATTTTGACCTTGTCGGACTGATAAGCCTTTGTAACGAGGTAGGCGTAAATGACAGTGTAGTCAGCGTAGATGCCAAGTTGAGAGATGATGTCATCTGGAAAGTCGTTAATGAAGATTTAAAACAGCGTAGGATGAAGGATGGAGCCCTGGAGGACAGTTGCGTTAGTACGGATAGATGTAGACAAATGGACGTTCAAGATATTTTTCATTTCACGATTTGATAGGAACGACTGGATCAGCTCGTAAAGGTGCCCAGAGATACTGTAACCATTCGGATTGTTGAAAAGACCTGAATGCCAGACCCTGTCGAAGGCTTTCGAGATATCCAAAGCTACAGGCTTCTCCGTTTATATTTACATAACGTTTCTCTTTCTCTTTTCTGTTCCTTTTCTCTTTCCTTCCTGTTCTGCCCCCTTTTATTCTTTACCTTTTCTCTTTCCGCACCCCCTTTCATTTTTTCTACCTCTTTTTCTCTTCTTCTCCTCCTCTTCCTCCTTCAGCGTAAATACAAACTCACCTCCCATATCTCCTTATCTCTCTCCTTTTCTCTCAGTATTTTCTCTTTTGTCCTTTCCTTCTTTCTCTTATAAACACTTGTACCTTTGCCATGAATGCCTGTTAAAACATCGCCTCTATTTACATAAGTTCTTGGTTAAAAGTAAACTATGTATTCGATTTCTTTCAGAAAAGTTATTCCCAAAGAGCACCCATGTAACATAATCTTTATAAACCCGTCAAATATTCCGATATGTTTTTGAATAGAGTTATCACTAACAGCCTTTCGGCACCAACACCGTTGCGCTGATTTTTTCCGAGACAGAACAGATTGAGAGGGAAATTCAACGAAGGTATAATGGTTAGAAAGCTTGTCTCGCAACATCAGCTAGAAAAGCTGGTCTCGGTAGATCAATTACGAGTGAAAAGTCAGTTCGATTATCACTGGCTGCTTAAGAAAAGAAAACACTTAGAAAATGACCGTGAAAAGATTGACAGGAAATAAGTCTAGCTGAAAATAGTCAGACAAAATTGCAAAACAAGGCTGCACCGAAGAAAGACAAAGGAACCAGATGAAAAAATAAGATAACACATTTTAATAAGCGATTAAGGCAAAAGAATCAGATAAAAATCGGGTAATAAGTTTTGATAAGACCTTAAAGCAAAAGAATTAGATACAAAATATAGTAATACACTTTAAGAAGTGATTAATGCAAAACAATCAGATACAAAAAATGGTAATACTCCTTAAAAAGCGATTAAATCAAAAGATTCAGATACAAAATATGGTAATACACCTTAATAAGCGATTAAGGCAAAAGAATCCATTTATCAAATCAGGCAATACACTTTAATAAGGGGTTAAGGCAAAAGCTTCAGATACAAAATATGGTAATACTCGTTAATAAGCGATTAAGGCAAAAGATTCAGTTACAATATCTAGTAATACACCTTAATAAGCGATTAAGGCAAAAGAATCCATTTATCAAATCAGGTAATACACTTTAATAAGCGATTAAGGCAAAAGCTTCAGATACAAAATATGGTAATACTCGTTAATAAGCGATTAAGGCAAAAGATTCAGTTACAAAATCCGGGAATACACCTTATTAAGCGATTAAGGCAAAAGATTCAGATTCAATATCTAGTAATACACCTTAATAAGCGATTAAGGCAAATGAATCAGATAAAAATCTGGTAATACACGATAAAAAGCGATTAAGGCAAAAGATTCAGATACTAAATCTGGCAATACAATTTTATTAGCAATTAAGCCAAAAGATTCAGATACAAAATAAACTAAAGGAGTAAGTTAACAGATTGTGGAAACCACACTCTCCACTAAGTGAAAGTGTCTGTAGCAAGTATAAGGCAAAAGGATAAAAAAGAAATAGATAACTCTTTGCATAAACGATTAAGAAAAACGAACGTAGTGAAAAGAATCCGAGCGAAAAAAAGTTAATGGAATTACAGAGCAGAATTCTTTGAAAGACTAAAACAGCAAAATATGGGAAAAGAAAACGGTAAAATATTCACGAGAAAAAATCAAGGTTAAAAATTAAAACAAAAGACAATAATTAAATATAAGACAAAGTGAACTGACATGAGAATAAGTTAAAATATTCAAACAAATACTATGGTATAACAGAAAGGCAAACGAATTGGATTAAAAAAAAAGCGACTCTGGTCTTAGTAAAACAAATGAGGCAAAAGTATTAAAAAATAAAACAAAAAAGTAAAACAATAAGAATAAAAGAATGTAAGACCGATCCTTTTTGTTACTCCTTGCCAGCTACTTGCTGTATAGGATTTCTTTGTGTGAGACACGTGTATACATATGTATATATAATTTTGCGTATGTCTTAGTGGTATAAAGTCTCTCTGAGAAGAAAGCGATCTTGTCATTCATTTTGCCTTAATCGCTTATTGACGTGTATTACCAGATTTCTTATCTGATTCTTTTGCCTTAATCGCGTATTAACGTGTATTCCCAGATTTTGTATCTGATTCTTTTGCCTTAATCGCTTATTAACGTGTATTACCAGATTTTGTATCTGATTCTTTTGCCTTAATCGCTTATTAACGTGTATTACCCGATTTTTTATCTGAATCTTTTGCCTTAATCGCTAATTAACGTGTATTCCCAGATTTTGTATCTGATTCTTTTGCCTTAATCGCTTATTAACGTGAATTACCCGATTTTTTATCTGAATCTTTTGCCTTAATCGCTAATTAACGTGTATTCCCAGATTTTGTATCTGAATCTTTTGCCTTAATCGCTAATTAACGTGTATTCCCAGATTTTGTATCTGATTCTTTTGCCTTAATCGCTTATTAACGTGTATTCCCAGATTTTGTATCTGAATCTTTTGCCTTAATCGCTAATTAACGTGTATTCCCAGATTTTGTATCTGAATCTTTTGCCTTAATCGCTAATTAACGTGTATTCCCAGATTTTGTATCTGAATCTTTTGCCTTAATCGCTTATTAACGTGTATTCCCAGATTTTGTATCTGATTCTTTTGCCTTAATCGCTTATTAACGTGTATTACCAGATTTTGTATCTGATTCTTTTGCCTTAATCGCTTATTAACGTATATTACCAGATTTTTTATCTGAATCTTTTGCCTTAATCGCTAATTAACGTGTATTCCCAGATTTTGTATCTGATTCTTTTGCCTTAATCGCTAATTAACGTGTATTCCCAGATTTTGTATCTGATTCTTTTGCCTTAATCGCTAATTAACGTGTATTCCCAGATTTTGTATCTGATTCTTTTGCCTTAATCGCTTATTAACGTGTATTACCCGATTTTTTATCTGAATCTTTTGCCTTAATCGCTAATTAACGTGTATTCCCAGATTTTGTATCTGAATCTTTTGCTTTAATTGCTTTTTAAGGGGTATTACCAGATTTTGTATCTGATTTTTTTGCCTTAATCGCTTATTAAAGTGTATTACCCGATTTTTTGTCTGATTCTTTTGCCTTAATCGTTTATTATGGCGTATTACAAGATTTTGTAACTGAATCTTTTGCCTTAAACGTTTATTAGAAACTAAAGTACGGCCGAAAAAATGAGTTCAAAAGAACGAAATTTTAAATTATTTATCATATAAAAAATTTCCCCACTAAAAAATACCAAAATATGCTTACAAATAATATTTGTAACAAGATTATCAGTGAATGATATTTAGATAGTTTATATTAAGAAAGAATATATTAATAAGTTTAACATCAATGAATAAAAATAATTTAAAGATATTATCGACTTAAAAGTTTAAAGAAAATTTAATATATTCAGAATTAAAACCATTGCCAGTAATATATAAAAATTTAAAAAAAAATTAAAAAGATTTAAAAAAGATAAGGATAAAAAATTAATTAATCTAAGAAATTGGAGTTCTTAAAGTAGTGGGCAGTTATAAGATAGGATTGATATGGAGAAGGCAAAATATAGAAATAACTATAGTAATATGTTTAACATTAGAAGGGTTAGATAATTAAAAAATAAAGTAAGATCAATAGTAATAATATAGAAGTTTATACCTACATTTTGAAACTAATTCATTTCTTTGATTTGATAGTTTCCTTTGATTATTGAATTTTATTATTCTAATTTTCTCTTCTAAACATAGGTCACACTTATTCCTAAGACTATTAGGAGTATAAGCGAAACCTATAATTTTCCAGTCTATCTGAGGGTACAGACCTTTCTATTCAATTCCCAAAATTTTTGGAAAGAGCTGTCTGTTAATTTTGGGTTGGTAAAAGTGTACCTATAGGTGTAAACTCTTTGTTTCTTTTCGCCCGCAAAATTCCAATGTAAACATGCTTTAACCTATTTTCTTTGGGATGCTTGCTATATTACCTTAGTAAATCTGCATGCATATATATATATATATATATATATATATATATATATATATAGACAGACTGTTGGTAAAAGTGTACCTCTAGTGTAAAATTCCAATGTAAACATGCTTTAACCTATTTTCTTTGGGATAAATGGTGGCTTGCTATATTACCTTAGTAAATCTGCATACATATATATATATATATATATATATATATATATATATATATATATATATATATATATATATATATATAGACAGACTGTTTCGCTGTATCACAGCTCCTCAGTGTGGCTAGACTTTCGAGGACTTCGAGACGGGATCGAAATTTGACATCAGTCAGATATCTTAACCCTAGGCCATAGTTACACGGCAGAAACGAATGAAATTTTAACGTTTTATTTTCTGTACGAAATACGTCAGCGGCTCGGTGAACTTAATTCATACTATTTATATATATATTGTATATTTAGGCAGCAAACCTTCTTTCAAACATGTTTCATTGAATGTCACAAAAAAGATAAATTTGTTGGTATTTTCGTTGAGTTTTTCAAGTATTATTATTTTTCCGTTTCGTGGGGGCAAGGGAGTGTACAAATTATTGCATCTAGCTAGTTCAAAAGTAAAACAGTGAGGTCCAGTTTCCAATCTTGCATCACGCTTAAATTCGGGTAGTGGCTGCTTATCAGAACAGTTACCATAAAATATTTGTAGAAAATTCTTAGAGAAACCACATCACGTCGGTGAGAAAGTGACTGAAATCGAAGTGTTGGAAACGTATTTCCTTCCAATTTCAAATTATTAAAACATCAAAAAAAAAAAATCAAGTGTATGAAACAGATAAGAAATCAAAAGTATTTCCTGGTGAATAATTTCCATAATTTACATTGTTCCACCGGGAACAAGTATCAAATAGAATTATTTGTTCTTTGACAAAAATTAAGCAGGCCAAAAATCAATTACTAAGGTCAGCCATTGATTGGCGTTAAATTGTTGATCAATAAACATTTCATTCTTCTGAGGCACCGACGCGGTCATACACTAAGAGATACAGCTGCATTCATCGATCTGTCTAGGAGCCAATATATTTGGCCTGTTTCAGTTCCTCTCATTCTGACCAATGTCATAAAATCAAACCAAATGATCAAATATATATTTTATAATCCGTTCTTAGTCGAGAAAAATCATTTCTCAGCACGTCTTCCTAACTATCAAAGCCATATCTATGTATGTAATTCTTAAATAATCCGTGGGGGCATAAATTTCATCACCACTTTATAAACGTATATATAAAAGCATATATTAACTTATACAAATATTATGAAATGGACAAAGTCCGACAATTATTTTAAGACATTTTTATGTTTATACATTCTTTTTATAGATACACATATTTAAGTAAATGCCCTGTTTATAATAAACAGTATTAAACAACATTTACCGGCCTGAATGTCCGAGAAATTTTCATTTTTGGAATATGCGTCCTCCGACAGGAATCGAACCTGTATCCTCTACGGAACCGTCATATAGCCTGACGTGCCTAAACCGATTGGGCCACGGAGGATCGTTCGGTTAGCAAGGTCGATTTTACTGTCATTAAACTACAATCTTTCAAATGACGTCACAAATAATAAATATGAACAAACTCCGACAATTATTTTAAGACATTTTTATGATTATACATTATTTTTATAGATACAAATATTTAAGTAAATGCTCTGTTTTTGTAATAAACAAATTAATAACATTTATTGGCCTGAATGTCCGAGACATTTTCATTTGTTTACATTTGGATGCGCTTTGAGCAGATATGAATGTACGTGAGAGATTCATGGACTCACAGAAACGGAAGTATTCACATGTGCATGCAACATTTCAAAATGTCCTCTGTTGTATGCGAGGATTTGCATTACGCTACAGTTAAGTAGTCTTTTTTATTATTATTTTTTGTTTCTACTTAACTATTCTTGTTTCTTCATACTTCGCTTAGCTCTTAGAAGGTATATTTCGCTGTCCCAATGCGCCGTCTGATTTCGAATGCACATATACCGTCTTCTGATAAAACACTTCCTAACTGATCTCGATTTTCATGTGTCATATGGGAAGAAAATGAGTACCTACCGACACCGAGGTTCGAACGTGACACTCTGGACTTATGAATATATGTTTTCCGCCAGGTGTATAAATAGCGGTGTCAGGCTACTGACTGCGGTGATTATTGAGTGACTATTCAGTGGTTCGAACTGAACGCTTTATTTAATCTACAAAGGGGTTAGCTTGTTCTCGTTCCGCTGCCAACGTCCACGGATATCGCGTCTAGTTCTTATTTAGTACGGATCAGTTATTGCTCGCCTTGCTTCCAAGTACACACTGCCCGAGCGAGGGATTGAACTTGTAATTACTATGTGTCATATGGGAAGAAAATGAGTACCTACCGACACCGAGGTTCGAACGTGACACTCTGGACTTATGAATATATGTTTTCCGCCAGGTGTATAAATAGCGGTGTCAGGCTACTGACTGCGGTGATTATTGAGTGACTATTGAGTGGTTCGAACTGAACGCTTTATTTAATCTACAAAGGGGTTAGCTTGTTCTCGTTCCGCTGCCAACGTCCACGGATATCGCGTCTAGTTCTTATTTAGTACGGATCAGTTATTACTCGCCTTGCTTCCAAGTACACACTGCCCGAGCGAGGGATTGAACTTGTAATTACTATGTGTCACATGGGAAGAAAATGAGTAACTACCGACACCGAGGTTCGAACGTGACACTCTGGACTTATGAATATATGTTTTCCGCCAGGTGTATAAATAGCGGTGTCAGGCTACTGACTGCGGTGATTATTGAGTGACTATTGAGTGGTTCGAACTGAACCCTTTATTTAATCTACAAAGGGGTTAGCTTGTTCTCGTTCCGCTGCCAACGTCCACGGATATCGCGTCTAGTTCTTATTTAGTACGGATCAGTTATTGCTCGCCTTGCTTCCAAGTACACACTGCACGAGCGAGGGATTGAACTTGTAATTACTATGTGTCACATGGGAAGAAAATGAGTAACTACCGACACCGAGGTTCGAACGTGACAATCTGGACTTATGAATATATGTTTTCCGCCAGGTGTATAAATAACTGTGGGGATTATTGAATGACTATTGAGTGGAACTATCCAGTCGAATTAGTGTGAATTATTGTGCGTCAATGATTTGGGTTTTGATTTAGGATTTATCGGACGTTAAGCCGAACTGCGCTACTAACAAGGTATTCTTTGAAATGGTTAATTATCTTTGGTTGACTTTTACTTCTTTGTTCTGGTTAAGTATTTATTTGCGGTTGTAATCAAATAATGTTTCATTTTAACATTGAAGTCTTGAGTTATACTTAATTATTAACGGCCACCGCACGTCACAAAAATATGCATGGCATCCAGCTCGATATCGTGATTAAAGAAGCACAATCTTTCATCAAGATCTTATAGATTGGCGCTACACAATCACAGACAAAGAAACTAGGTCACTTGAAAACTGCCGACAAGGGGCAACAACAATAATGAGTAGGATATCTAAATAGTTTGAAAAATAATTATATATCCAATATAGTGTCCTTCCACATTACGTTAAACAAAAGGTTTCAAAAGAAAAAAATCCATCTATATTAGAAAGAGCGATAACAGGGAATTTTGTGAAACTTATTCTGTGGATTGTATCCTGCATCGAAACTGTTATCGGCCCCATTACATTTACAATTACGGACAATTATGTACTTGAAGAACCAACCGTTTTACGAAATATAAATTTTACATCTAAAATGGCGGAGTCTGAGACAAGGCCACGCCTCTCATTGTTAGAAACTTTCTCTTCATATATTACATTCAGATATGACAATCCAAAACAGTTTCGCCTTTTTACTCCTCGCCCAATGAAAGCCTGCGTTTTAAACAGTACAACTTAGGGTAATACTGGGTATTTACTTAACGGTTATTCAAACGTTAGGCATTAAATTGTCGATATATCGACGTGACTTTCAAATGGACATTTGTCTTGTACACGAGCGGAAAGCGGCACACGTTCTCTGTTTATCTCCGTCCGTCTCTACGCGTCTGGTTATTTATCTATGAAAGACTGTTCACACGCCGCCTGGATCTTTGCTCCGGCCGCTTTTCCCGCCTTATCCAACCTCACCAGTCAATGGATAATCGATGTTTGCCGAGGCCTTAAGCGTGTCTCACTGAAATCGTTCGCTGTCCGACACACCCAAAGCATTTAAGCAAATATGCAGCCGATCGAAAATCTGTCGAACCACTTGAATATCAGCGCAAAACGAAGAGAGCACTTCTATTCGGAGGCTTATTAGCGTACTCGAGGATAACAACTGCGATCACTTTCGGATGCAGATTCAAGAATACGTCTTCAGATTTATACAGAGAAAGTTAACAACCTATCAATATTAGTCTTAGAATATTTCTTGCACTATTGTTCACCCAATCTTCTTCGCCCGGTACATAGACGATCATGGCTCTCCACAAATTCCTGTCTCTTTTGTCTTTTTGTTATCTCTCATAAACCCTGTTCCGCCATCCATTTTCCCAAGCTCACTAAGTATGTTATGTATTGTTTTCCTGTCTTTCTTGCATTCACTCTGTCCTGCGAGTATCATATTTTCCAAGCCCTTCCTCCTCATAAACCGACCTAGAAAACTCAACTGTATATTGCTAATACTAAGTATAAGTTTCCTTTTTGTTGCCATCTGTAAAATTTCGTCAAAGCTCACATGTTCGATCCATGATATCCTCAGCAGTCTACTGTAGAGCCACATTTCTGTTGCTTCAGGTTACCTCTCCATTTTGTGGAGATTGTCCAGCACTCATTGCCACACAGAAGGACAGACATCACGCAATAGTTCAATACTTTTTTCTTTGTTTCCAACGAAATTTTCCTATCTTATAATAATGAAATGAATGAACAATGAAGAGGGTACCGACCCAGAATATTGTGGGAAAAATCAACAATAATGGTAATGCTAATAGTCACCGTTTTCTTATAAGGAAATATTTTAGATTTTATTCTATTAGATTGGTTGCCAACCTCACCAGTCAATGTATAATCCATGTTTGCCGAGGCCTTAAGCATGTCTCACTGAAATCCTTCGCTGTCCGACACACCCAAAGCATTTAAGCAAATATGCAGCTGTCGAACCACATGAATATCAACGCAAAACGAAGAGAGCTATTCTATTCGGAGGCTTATTAGCGTACTCGAGGTTAACAACTGCGACCACTTTCGGATGCAGATTCAAGAATACGTCTTCAGATTTATACAGAGAAAGTGAACAACCTATCAATATTAGTCTTAGAATATTTCTTGCACTATTGTTTACCCAATCTCCTTTATGTATCGTGTCTTCCCAGTGCATAGACGATCATGGCTCTCCACAACTTTTTGTCTTTTTGTTATCTCTCCTAAGCCCAGTTCCGCCAATCATTTTCTCAAGCTCACTAAGTATGTTACGCATTGTCTTCCTGTCTCTTTTGCATTCAGTCTGTCCTGTGACTATCAGATTTTCCAAGCCCTCCCTCCTCATTAGGTGACATAAAAACCTCAGCTGTATCGTCCTGATGTTAAGTATAAGTTTTCTTTTTGTTGCCAGCTGTAAAGTTTCGTCATTGTTCACATGTTCGGTCCATGGTACCCTCAGCAACCTACTGTAGAGCCACATTACTTTTGCTTCACGTTTCCTCTGCTTTTTTGTAAAGATTGTCCAGCACTCATTGCCACACAGAAGGACAGACATCACGGAACAGTTCAATATTCTTTTCTTTGTTTCTAACAAATCTTTCCTGTCTCTTTATAATGAAATGAATAAACAATGAAGCGTGTGTCTAACTAGAATACTGTGTCAAAAATCAACAATAATGATAATGTTAATATTAGCCGTTCCTTATAAGGAAATATTCGGAAATTCATTGACCGAGTAGCGAGTCGGTACACATTATACAATCTTACTTTTAAAGCAATTTTTCAGGGGAATAGGTTTCTCAAGTCCAGTAACTGTTATCCCTATTTCCAGTATTGATTGGAGTTTCCTTCCTAACCTTTTGTTCGAAGTAGTGTTGAACGTCAACATATTGATTATGAGATTATTTTCTCTTCTCAAAACCAGTGGCTGTTATCGCTCTTTCAAGTATTGATGGGAGTTTCCTTCCTAACATTTTGTTCGAAGTAGTGTGGAACGTTAACATTTTGATTATGTCATTATTTTCTCTTCTCAAAACCAGTGGCTGTTATCGCTCTTTCAAGTATTGATGGGAGTTTCCTTCCTAACATTTTGTTCGAAGTAGTGTGGAACGTTAACATTTTGATTATGTCATTATTTTCTCTTCTCAAAACCAGTGGCTGTTATCGCTCTTTCAAGTATTGACGGGAGTTTCCTCCCTAATCTTTTGTTCGAAGTAGTGTGGAACGTCAACATCTTCATTATGTTATTATTTTCTCTTCGCAAGTCCAGTAGCTGTTATCACTCTTTCCAGTATTGATGGAGGTTTCCTTCCTAACCTTTTGTTTGAAGTAGTGTGGAATGTCAACACTAATAGTATATAATATTCTATAATTGCCTAACATTAGACAAACCCTTAGTAACGCAGGATTTTCTTAATCCCATTCGTGTTGAGAAAATTCTTCACACGTACAACTAATCAAATCAACACGCATACACACAGTCACTGGCGTGCTTATCTAAAATGAAATACGCTTAAATTCACCTTTATCCGTGCCATGCGCCAACGGCTGAGGGGTAGATTCCTCGACTGACTGACGCAAATTCAGTCGGGTTTCGATCCTAGCTACAGGCAACCGGACGTCTAGCCACTGATGAGGCCGTGATACAGCGAAAAAGTCTGTCTGTGGATGACTATATATATGCTCCTGAAAAATTATTTCGGTTGATCTCTCTAGGTAGAAAGTCTGGGTTTGTAAACAGTGACTATTACTGCTACTAATGCAATACTCTTCGATAAAACGAATCGAGTTCTCTTAGTCACTGGCGTGCTTATCTAAAAATAAATACGCTTAAATTCACCTTCATCTCTGACGTGTACCAACGGCTTAGTGTTAGATTCTCCGACTGACGGCAATTCAGCCAGGCTTCCTTCCGAGTTACCGGACGTCTAGCCAAACTGAAGTGCTGTGATACAGCGAAACAGTCTGTCTGTGGATGACTATATATATATATATATATATATATATATATATATAGATATATATATATAGTTAGGTCGTCAAGCAAACACTATACCAAATCAGACGCTATATTGAGTCTGATTTGGTATAGTGTTTGTTTGACGACCTAACTGTCAGGGTTTCGGTAGTGGATGCGCACTGCTGATGAGTCCCAAATATAGGACGAAACGAAACAGTGCATTCTGTTGAGGTTTCTTTCAGACTCAATGAACTACTTAATTTTTTATTTTATTTTATTTTTTTTATTTTTTATTTTTTTTATATATATATATACATATATATACATATACATATACATATATATATATATATACATATATATATATACATATACATATATATATATATATACATATATATATATACATATACATATATATATATATATACATATATATATATATACATATATATATATATACATATATATATATATATATATATATATATATATATATACATATATATATATATATATATATATATATATATACATACATATATATATATATATATATATATATATATATATATATATGTTTTGACTAGAAACATTCTTTAGTTCCATCAGTTCAGACCTTCATGGTTGAGAACCACCAGTCCACTTTCACAGAGTCATCTTTATTTCTTTTTGAATTTCATTAGTAAACAGAAAATTCAACCCGCATAGCTACTTCCCAAGAAGCACAGACTCCCATGGGGATGCTTCCCTGATCACTACAATCTTAACGTCTTCACGTCTACAGTCAACCGTTATCTAACCTATAGGTTCCTCATGACTTGCTTATCTTACTTCCTCCTTATTCAACAACCTCATTCCCTTACTTTCTTCATGGTATGTCTCTTGGGCTTTCTAGTAGGAAAAAAGTAATTAGAAAACACTAAAGTACTATTAATTTATTTTACTGTAGGCACCTGAAATTAGTTTCGATAACTTGGTTTAAAATGAAATTTAAAAATGAAAAGTCATTCTTCAAACTTTCTTTTTAGCTTTAATGCTTAGATTTATTTTTTGTCAGTAAGCAAAATACTATCCGAGAATTATTTCATTTTTCCAATAATCAACGCTTTTTCATTCGAAAAAAAGCTCAATTTTAATTATTACGTCCGCCGCTGATGTAAAATAAACAAGATTTTTAACCAAAATGTTGAACATGTTAAAAAGGAGTAATAAATTAAAGAAAATGATTAAAAAAATACTTTGGACTTTCTTCTTAATAATAACATAAACATTTTGACTATAAATCTTTGTTTTTATTAAGCCTGGAGTCTTTTTCAACATGCTATGTTGTTTTTACAACGAAAAAATGGAGGTACCGACTTTATTGTAACTAGATGCACCCAGTGAAATAGCAGAGCCCAAAATATTTAAAAATGCAGAAAAATTAACATAACAAGCAATATACATTAATTCAAAACTTGAATTGAAAAACATTATAATAAATTTGTTGCATGAACATATATTGTAAATTGCAGGTGAAACACATCAAGACAATAATAGAGAACATTTTGATTCGTGCAAAATAGCCAGGATATATTTCCATGAATAGAAAGATATTACATTACCTAAACACTTAATTACCGTAGTGAAAGAGTAATAATTTATACGTACATGCATACAAACACACACACACACACACACACACACACACACACACACACACACACACACACACACACACACACATATTACCTAAACACTTAATTACAGCACTGAAAGAGTAGAGTAATAATTTATACAGTGCTGTTCGATAAAAGTGACTCACCTGATTTGTTTTTACTTAAATTTTTTTTCGCCTATTGTTTTTGAGGTCAAACTAATTTTTAATCTTACTAATATAAGACAATATAATACAAACACACACACACACACACACACACACACACACACACACACACACACACACACATATATGTAATATAAATTATCTGATTTAAAAATATGGTTCTATCGCTACACAGGAATTACCATGTTTCAAAAACAAAAACTAAAAGCTTCAAATTCAATTATATAATTTCATTAAAAGCACTAGTTCTGTTTCATCTTCAAGCGAATTTTGGTTCCATTTTTTTTTTTAAAAAACAATATTTTTCATTTAAGTTTTTAATTTACATTATTCCACTAGTGTTTTAATAAGATCCTTAATTCCTTAAATTTATAAAAAGTCATATTGAAAGTTGGGTGTTTTCAATGCTTTTATCTTTTTTTTTCGGTTGGGCGGGGTGCCTCCGGTCAAAGACAGTGATGTCGAAACTGTCTGACGCCTAAGAGGCTATGCCGAATAGTTCAATTATTTTTCTGACCCTGAATCAGCGACGCGCAAAGAGTGACACCAAATGGGCGACGCCGGAATGTACCAAACCCAGATTTCATAGAGCATGTATTGTAGGGTATGATTACAGAGGGAACCGCTAGATTGCTTAGGGCACTCATGAAGTCAAGTGGACTCTAAGGGCTTTTATCAGTGCCTGATTTTAGGACAACTATCGGTGAAATGAAGATGACAGGACTTCAGATCAGCAACTCACTGTCCACAAGTGGCGAAAATAGAAATATATCAATGAATAAAAAAACAAAAACATTTACAATAAAGTGACGCTCGACCGAAAGATAAAGATTTCAAATCATTGGCTTGTATAACCAGAAGATATTCTAGTACGTTCCAGTCACAAGTCGTCCGTTGATGGATGAAAAGCAGTCTGCCATATGTAAAGATGGACATAGCAGGAAGAAAGTCAATAGATACAGCTCAGTCACGAGCCCTCAGTCGAAATGTAAAGAATCGTAGAAAGAGCAGATGGGCAGTTAGGGTTTTCGCTGGTGAAAAGGAAGATAAGGTTTGTTAATTTGTCGTCAGAGAAGACAGAAATTGTAGAGAATATGTCCAAAGACTTATTAATCTGCGAATGGACAGAACTAGGCGACTCAATGGAAAAAGAACCCAAGATACTGAAAACAATAATTATTATGGGATCTTACCTGTAACGACATAATGAACTCTTCCTGATACTATAAAGACTGCGCCTCTCAAGAGAGACGTATAAGAATGAAGTGGAACGAGTCGAGACGGAACGAGTCGAGACAATAGTAGTTCACTCTAAACCAGACTGACAGTCATACTAACACCTTCAACTTCTTGTATTATTATTCTGTTTAATATATCTTTGTTGTTCCTATTCTTGTGTTCGTGTTGTTCTTCCTTGGTCCTAACCTTGGACCATAACAGTGGTACGGGGATATTGGACCATAACAGTGGCAACGAGGACTGAATAAACGAATTCTACGCGGAGAAATCTTAAAAAAAGGACTGAAAAAACGAATTCTACGCGGAGAAATCTTAAAAAAAGGACTGAAGAAACGAATTCTACGCGGAGAAATCCTAAAAAAAGGACTGAAGAAACGAATTCTACGCGGAGAAATCCTAAAAAAAGGACTGAAAAAACGAATTCTACGCGGAGAAATCCTAAAAAAAGGACTGAAAAAACGAATTCTACGCGGAGAAATCTTAAAAAAGGACTGAAAAAACGAATTCTACGCGGAGAAATCCTAAAAAAGTATACTGAAGAAACGAATTCTACGCGGAGAAATCTTAAAAAAAGGACTGAAAAAACGAATTCTACGCGGAGAAATCCTAAAAAAGTATACTGAAGAAACGAATTCTACGCGGAGTAATATTGAAAAAACAAGTTCTACGCGGAAAATCTACAAAAACCATTTTACTATTGGTCGTCCGTAACAGAGACGACGTAGGTAGTGAGGAAAAAAACAAAACAAAAAAAACAAGTTCTACGCGAAGAAAAAAAGAATTTTTTTTGGAGGGACGCCAACTTTACAGTGGTAACAAAGGCATGAAGTCTACACATGAATATTTTTTCGTACTAAAGTTCCAGAACAACAGGTAACAAAGACCGGAAGTCTGCACTAAAGAAAAATAGTTGCACATAATTACGTGTAAACATGGAAGACTTTAAGGCAACCACATTGGAACTAATGAAAATACAATTCGAGCAGCAACAGAAAAACGAACAGAAGTATCTTGAACTACAAGAATTACTACTAAGAGCAGTAACAAATAAAGAACCCAAGATACTGAAAACAATAATCATGTTATCTTTTCTTGCAGCGTTATTTAATCTTCTGTTTATTTGTTCGACTAACATCTGGATTTTTCCGGAGTTTTGTTCACACCGATGCAGACATCAGGCAAGACATATCCTGCGATGAAGTTCTCTTCTCGGTAAAAAATAAAAAATAACAAATAAAAAAAAAAACTGACAGGGGGTCGCTGACGTATTAAAAGAGTTCAAAAAATTTATTTTAAAGAGTTTATTTTGCTTTAGATTTCACGTATGTTGAATTATGACCAGGGCATAATTGAGTTTCTTGGACGCAATCGATTTCTGTGTTCGACAAATTGCAATATTTTGATGCCTCCAATGAAAATTGTAAATGGTTTCACTTTAATATGTATTTGATGTCAAAGTGGATTTTCAGAAGATACAGCCACAGGCAATTAAGCACTTTTACAGCGTGATTTACTAATTGATAAGTTTGTCAAAAATATTTAATATTTTTAATGCCTTCAAAAAGATTTTGAAATGTTTTTACATCATACTGTCATGTATTTAACAGAGAAATTATTATATAGATGGACGATAGTTTAGAATAAAGAAAATATAAAAGATTTCGAAGGACCCAAAATTTAAAAAAATATTTTATTCCATTCGATTTAACAGAGGATGAATTATAGTTTACAATCAAGAAACACTTATAGTTTAAAAACGTCGGATGAAACATATTTTAAAAGGCACTTTTACGGCGTGATTTACTAATTAATAAGTTTGTCAAAAATATTTAATATTTTTTAATGCCTTCAAAAAGATTTTGAAATGTTTTTACATCATACTGCCATGTATTTAACAGAGAATATATTATATAGATGGACGATAGTTTAGAATAAAGAAAATAAAAAATATTTCGATGGACCCAAAATTTAAAAAAATATTTTATTCCATTCGATTTAACAGAGGATGTATTATTGTTTACAATCAAGAAAAACTTATAGTTTAAAAACGTCGGCTGAAACATTTTAAAAGGCTCTTGCGTTATAATGTCTTCGAGTGAACAGTGTACTAAAGTTTACAATCAGGAAACAATTATACGAGGGTTATTCAATAAATAGGGTGAATTTTTCGGTATAAGGACTTCTAATACAGATAGAAGCTTACTTTTTTTATTTTTCAACGTAGTCTCCCAGCACTGTCACACACTTTTCCCATCTGTGCACAAGCTTCCGTATTCCCTCAGCGTAAAAATCTTTGGACTGATGTCTCAGCCTGTCGCCAAACAGGTGAAAATCTGAAGGGGGAAGGTCTGGGCTGTAAGGGGGATGAGGGAACAGTTCCCAGCCCAGCACGTTGATGGTCTGCACCGTTTGGGCTGCTGTGTGAGGCCTTGCGTTGTCATGATGCAAGATGACTCCTTCTGACTGTTGACCCCTGCGTTTGTCTCAACAGATAAGCTCAAAGTCCTTGCAATGTCATCCACTGTCACCCTTATGTCAGACTGAATAAGATCATTGACTGATTCGATCACCTCAGCAGACCTCACTTCTGTAGGCCTCCCAGGCCTGTCTTCATCTTCAACACTGCTCTGTCCTTCTTTAAACAATTTAGCCCACTTGTAGACATTTTTTTGGCTGAAACATGTCGCACTATACACAGTTGACATTCTCCTATGAATTTCAACTGGTTTGCACCCTTCAGCAACCAAAAACTTGATAACTGACCGCTGTTCAATCCTGCAGCATGCTTGGTCGACCATCTTTGTTAATGGCCAAAACTCTCAAAGTTTTTTTAATTTGCAAAAGAAATTAAATCATGTGAAAAAGAAGTAAAACAAAAAAATAAAAAAAGTACGCTTCTATCTGTATTAGAAGTCCTTATACCGAAAAATTCAACTTATTTATTGAATGACTCTTGTAGTTTAAAAACAGTGTCAGCAAAGATATTTCAAACGCTTTTACGTTATACTGTCTTCGAGTGAACAGACAATGTACTGTACTTTACAATTAGGAACCAATTATAGTTTAAAAACGGTGGCAGCAAAGATATTTCAGAAGCTTTTACGTTATACTGTCTTCGAGTGAACAGACAATGTACTGTAGTTTACAATCGGGAAACAATTAATGTTTAAAAACGGTGGCAGCAAATATATTTCAAAAGCTTTTATGTTATGCTGTCTTCGATTGAACAGAAAATGTACTTTAGTTCACAATCATGAAGTAATTATATATTTCGATGACTCCAAGTTGATATTAAAATAATTTATATTTTACAATGCCTTTGATTTTCCAGCTGCCTCATGCAGGTCCACTGTATACCAGTTCTCCTGCCTGTCGTAGTCGGTCGCATTATTCAGTCGACCACAAGCAGGAAGATCGTTGGCGACAGCAGACATCCCAGACGAATGCCAGTTTGCACGGAGAATGGTTCCATCAGATTCCCGTCATGGATGACTTGACAGGTGGCATCTTCATACAGTTGTTGGATGATTTTGAGGAACTTTGGTGGAAAACCCTAGTGCTGCATCAGTCTCCAGATGACGTCACTGTTGGCATTATCAAAAGTTATCTGTTATCTCCTGTTTCATTCTCCACTACCTTAACCGGGTATTGAACTCACACCCTTTGGGTCCTGTCACTGGAACTAACCAACGTCTTTATCCACTGTGCCATGTGTCCTGATAACTGACATCCATTTAACATGGCACGTAGAACTAGAACAGTCTATCCCCAGTAAGCCAAAATAAAGGATTTAGTTCGACATTCCAACCACCTGAAGAAGGCTGGAGCGTACAACGGCTGAAACGTTGTAATAAATATGGCGACAATGATGCGGACAATAGTCCGAATAATTTAAATAGTGTACATAGTACCTCATCTCAGAAATATAAACAGATACTGAAGGGCCTAAACGTTGTGATAAATATAGCGACAAAGATGAGGACAATAGTCCGAATAATGTAAATAGTGTACATAATACCTCATTTCTGAAATATAGACAGATAAAAAATATATTACCTCCAAAAAGCTTTTCATATAATATTAATATTGTCTCCGAATTTACAGATACAGTAATGTAATTTAGAGTTAAGAAAACATTAGATATTTCGATGGCTGCCAATATCTTTTCATATAGTAATATTTAATATTTTACAGAAACCGTATTGTATTTTAGAGTCAAGAAAAATATTAGGTATTTCGAGGGCTCTGAAAAGCTTTGAATGTATTATTACTTAATATTACCTTCGATATTAGAGAAGCAGTACTGTAGTTTAGTTCCAAGAAACAGTTAGATATATTAATCATTCCAATCAGCTTCTAATATATTATTACTTATCATTGCCTCAGATTTTGGCAGGACTGTAAATTAGAGTCAAGAATATATTAGACATTACAATGTCTCCAAAAATATTGTACTGGATTCTCTCTCGGACAAGAGCGTGTCCCGCTTTTTCTGCGACCAGACGGGCTCTGCTTGAATTGACGGGAAGTCTTGGTGCCAAGCCTGAAGATATCAGTCGTAGATAAAACAGAGTGTGCAAAAAGCTTTTCATGTATTATTACTTAATACTGCCCCCGATTTTACAGAGTCAGAACTGTAACTTAGCTTCAAGAATCAATTAGATATTTCGTTGGCTCAATTTTCATCTAAATGAGGATATAAACTGCGTCTAGAGATTATATGCAAAAGAGGTATTGTCAAATATTTTTATGTAAAATTCATAGATATGTGTTATCCAATGAAATAATTTGTACTATTATGTATAGCAGGTAAGCATGAAAGCAACTAAGTCCCAATTTTTAATTTCAGATTAAATTTAGTATTTTTTCAGTAATTATAGCAATTTGCAAATAATCTCTTGCAAGAACTAGAATTTAGTATTATGGCTCGTAAAAAAGAACTAACAATGAATGAAAAGAACTATATAATCAAAGAAATTAGCAAAGGAAAATTTTCGCTTCAAATTTCTAAGGGTTTGAAAAGGGATCATCGAACAATCAAGAAAATATGTCAAATGGCAATTCAACCAAGGAAAAAAAAGTCTCAGGCTGAATTCAGGAATTTAACAAAGCGAGATCTATTACATATCGGAAGAGAATTAATAAGAAACCCAAATGCATCAAGTGCGTTCATATTTGAGGCCGCTGGAGCTCCTATGGTGTCAAGGGAAACAAGGTGTAAAGCATTAAGGAAGTTTGCTGATGTCAAAAATCAAATAAAGAAACCCATTTTAACAAAAAAAACATAAGGAAAGAAGATTGCAGTGGGCAAAAAAATACATGAAAACTGATTTCAGTAAAGTGCTTTTTACAGATGAATCAAGGATCACCCTCGATGACCTCTACTTTACTCTACTGACCGGTACGTTACTGTTTACATGTATGATCCAAGACAAAATCCAATACCACAAAATAATCAGTTCAAATCAAAAGATTTTTAAAATGCAACTGTTCACTTTCAGAACAACTAAATACAAAACACGGCAATACACAAAAGAATGACATTCAATACTATGGTCTTAGAATGAATGTTTTCTTGTTTTCATTGTGGCAAACTGGTCAATGACATCGTCAAAATCTGTTTGTCTTGTGAGCTCGTTTTCAATGGACAGCACAGCCAAATCCAACAGTCACGACTGGCTCATGGTTGACCGGAGGTAATTTTTTCATTTTGGAGAAACTTCTTTCACACGATGCCACAGAAACACATATTGTCAGAAAGAATCTTAGAGTCAGCGTAGGATATGGCAATGACTCAACAAAATCTTAAAGTTGCTGCAAACAACTTACCAGCCGTTAAAATTGAAAATCTAACATCAGATGTTGACAATAGGCTGCTAAGAGTTATTGAAAAGAAAGGAGCATTTGTGCAATAAATTTTAGGAGGTTCTTATTATTTTTTGTTAATATATATTTTATTTTTAAAATAAAATGTTTTTTTTTGTTTTTCCTTTAAGAAATTAAAATAAGTAGATAGACCGATTGTTGAACTGAAATTTCAAAAATTCCCGAACTAAATATCACCCCAACCACTAACATTGCAAAAGTGGTCAACTTTCTTGATGTAACCTTAGATATGAATTGTTATTATAAACCATATACCAAAGATCTAGATACGTTTGTAAACAATCAAAACACCACCATGAAATTCTAGATAATTTACGTAAATCTATCCACAAACTCCAGCAATAAGGAAATATTTAAGTTTAAAGATTTAAATTAATGTTTATATACAAGGTTTAGAACTGAGCCATTATAAAGTAAATTTAGAATAGTTAGACATAAACAAAAATGGTAGAAATAAGCAGAATCAATGTAAACTCAACATTATTTGCTTTAATCAACTTTTTAATCGTAATGTAAAAACTGATATCGTAAGAATTTTAAAAAACTTAGTTCATAATTACTTTAACACTTCACCAACACTAAAAAAGATTTTTAACAAAAGAAATGTTAAGATTATGTATAGCTGCGTTAATATCAGACACAACCATCTCCCATCATAACAACATTATATTAAACAAACATAATTCCAACAAAGGCAACTTAAATTCTTCTAAAAAATAAATGCAACTGCCGTAAAAATACGATCTGTCCTTTAAACGGTCAATGTATGACCGATAATATTATATACCGAGCGAACATACATTCTGGTAAGGATGTTAAATTTTATTTTGGTTCCACCCAAAATCCTTGGAAATTTCGTTTTTACCATCATAGAATGACCTTAAATAATTTAAAATTCAAAAACAGCACTGCTCTCTATCCAAATATTTTTGACAATTAAAGAATGATGGCATTTAACCATCATCAAATTATATCTAGGACTAAGTCAAATAATGGTAATGGAAATAAATGAAATTTATGTCTTTTTGAAAAGCTGTTTATCTTAAATTTAAATAACCCTAAGTTATTAAACTAGAAAAATGAACTGATGACATGCAGACATAAAAATAAATATCTACTTATATACGTTGTTCCATATTTTCTTTTAAATTTTAAATTTTAAATTTATTAAAATTTTTAAGTCTTACTTTAATTTTTCACTTTCATTTTAATTTCTTAATTTTTTAATTGTTATTCTTAATGGTAATTACGGTATATTTTGATGTGTTACAATTAAATATATATACATGTATATATTGACAGAGAAAGAGAGGGAGTGAAAAATTATAATTTCAGATTCATCTTCTGATGAAGACTTTGATGGAAGCAATCCTTATATATATATATACCTATGCATATGTGTGTGCTCACACGCGTTTCATATATATATATATATATATATATATATATATATATATATATATATTGAAAAGAAGAGTGGTGCCGCAAATGTTTTTGGTTCTAATGTGGATTTTTTTGAAAAATATTATGTTCTATTTTCCACAATTTTACTACACGGGTTTCTGGTCTGGCGACCATCTTCAGCTAAAGGGTGGAGATTTCCACCTATTATTAAAAATAATAAATTTTTTTCCTTTAGGTTTTTCAATGTTAAATATTCTCGATATGAGACATTTTCTTTTTTTCTGTTAGTAATCCGAATGTCATTCTTGAAATGGCAGTGAAGAGTTCTGCGCGAAGGGTCATAAAACAATTAAGATTGGTTTGAGAAGTGATGAATTAGTTGTCGGTATCTTATCTTTTAATGTTTTAATTACACCTGTTCTTAGATCTATTTCCATTTTCTTGTGTTTCTGTCAGCATCCGTGTATATATGCGTGTGTATATTGCCCCTCCATACATACACTGTCTCACTAAGAGGAATTAGTAAACACATTTGTACACACACAGATATACATACACACACAAACCGTTCCATCACAAGGAATCAAATATATATATATATATATATATATATATATATGCGAAAACACTATCTGTCGTTCCAAATGTTTCCTTATTATCTGTTACAGCGGCTGATATTACGTTCCCTGTTTATCCTTTGTACTGGCATCCCACCAACATTTATTTGTTAAGCGATGTGTCATCCCATCTACCAGCATGAATTCCGTAAGACATATGATTTCGCTGGCAGCAATTTCCTGACATCAAAATCATGGCTCCTTTGTGAACGAAATTATTGTCGATATTTGCACCAACGCGAAGCCCGAAGGAAATCTTGGAATTCTCCATTATCGCCGGTTCTACGGCTTCTTTTGAACATCTCCAATAAGAAAAGTGGTGTTACCGAAGCAGCTCCTTTATAATAACCCTTAGAATGACTTGAATTCATTTCTCATTGCAATCTAACACACCTTTAGACATCTTACCAAAAACGCCTCGTCACTGGTAATCCACAATCGCTGATGAAGGAAGAAGTGTTAATATTTGTATTTACTCACACCCGTCCCCACGAAGTCAGGCTGTGACACAAGGTCGGTTTAATGCGCGTACACACGGGCTAGGACAAAAATTGTCTGAGCGCCCGCAACTGTCGGTTGCGCTGGCCTCGGTGTGAGCACCGATCTCTCTCTCTAGTACAATGAGAGGGCGCGGCCTCCGGCAGCTGTTCCCATGGCTGGGCACCTCTCAGTATAATTTTCGTCAGTTGTGATTATGTCCCTTGACAGAGCCGTCCCTGAGCGCACTCTGCTCAAAGACAGAGACGTAAATGAGAGATGATAAATAATGTGTTACAAATCCTTCAGGAGAGGGGTTTAATGTGGGGAGCCCGAGCGCGTACACCCGGGCTAGGAACAAAAAATGCCCGAGCGCCCGCAATTGATCCCTCTCTCTGGTGCAATGAAAGGGCGCTGCCTAGAGCAGCTGTTCTCCAGGGCTGGTCACCTCTCAGTATAACTTTCCTCAGTTGCGTACTCTGTCCTTTGATGGAGTCGTACTTTAGCGTACTCTGGCCGAAAACAGAGACGCAACTAAGAGATGGTAAATAATGTCTTACAATCTACCCTAGAGAATAATTTACACACAAGGAAGAAATGTTAGCAACTCTGGAAAACTTATATTTATTCGATCTCAGTCTAGTATCGTTTATTAGACATTAAATTTTATCACTGATGTCTCTTGTTAGAATCTAAATTTTGCCACTTTACGTCCTCCATAACTTAACTAGACTTTTCAGCTAACCTGATGAATATTCATGAAACTTTCTTTAAATTTAGAAATTTTAATAACTAAAAATAATATTTGCTCTTGTCTACAAATACAAGTTACAAAATAAAATTCTTGCATTTCCTTTGATAAAGTTTACGAAACGTGTCGGCTAAGATATATTTTCCTTTTGTCATTATTCAAAATTAAACATCTGGAATGACTTGGAGATAATAGTTTGGCTAGTGCTAATTTTCTCAAGATAAATTGCCGTACTGGGTATGCCGATAAACTACATCCGCATCCTGGGTGTGACGATAAACTACGTCTAACAGCCCGGCCTCAGACCAAAAGGTTTTGAGGACCACCTCTTAATTGCTGGTGTTCCCAGGTCCACCCTTACCCAGTGTGGTAACACCTGTTAGGGTCTCAGCTATGTGAAAATAGATAACACTGAAACTGGGGTCAAAACACTATGAAAGTGTATAATAAGTAGTTGCAATACCAGAAATACTTTGTAAAAATTATTACCAGCAATAAATTTTTCAAGAAAAAATATTACCAGGAATACGACAGGATTCGAACCAGTAAATTCGACCTTGCCAACCGAACGATCCTCAGTGGCCGAATCGGTTAAGACACGTCAGGCTATATGTCGATTCCGTATAGGATACAGGTTCGAATCCTGTCGGAGGACGAATATTTTCTATGAAAATTTCTCGGACATTCAAGCCGGTAAATGTTATTTAATACTGTTTATTATAAACAGAGCATTTACTTAAATACTTTTATCTATAAAAAGAATGTTAAACATAAAAATTTCTTAATAAATAATTGTCGGACTTTGTCCATTTCATAATATATATATATATATATATATATATATATATATATATATATATATGAAGACATGGCTATGGGTAAATAGCAGGACGGACCGCATTCTATAGCTTTGGATGTGTTATGGTGGAAGGCACCTTGTCTGGATAATGGACTCTCCCACCTATTATAAGTAGGAGTCAGTAGGTAGTCGAGGGAGGAGTAAGTTATCAGCGACCGCAACTCGATTACTCTGCGTAACATTTATTTACAAGTTCCTAACGTTTCTGTACGTTTACCCTATTTAGGACACATTTAGTCCGACTACAAGTTCTATTGTGGAAATAACTCCACAACAACTTTTGGCGACAAAGATTCGAACTCATACGGGGGAAAAAAAATCGTTGGCCAAGACAACTTTTGGCAGCGAAGATTCGTACTCATACAGAAGCAGAAAAAAAATTCGTTCGCCAATACAACTTTTGGCAGCGAAGATTTGCACTTATAAAGGAGGAATAAAAAGTTCGCTCTCCACAGTGGTTTTGACGACGAAATTCGCACTCATAGGGAGGAAGAAAAATTTTGTTCGCCACAAATAACGTGGGCGACAAAGTCTCGGATTTACACTTTGAAAAAAAAATGAAGGAATGCAAAAGTCTACTCCAGGATTTTTTAAAGTTCCAATTGGAACAACAAACTAAAATATTAGAACAACAGAATACTTTCCAGAAGCAGTTACAGGAGGAAACTTTCAATAGACAGATGCAATTCCAACAGAAAATGGAACAAACGCATGGGGAGTTTCAAAGAAAAATTCTGGAAATAACCGAGAATAGGAAAGAGAAAAGTCTACAAAATGATTCCTTCCCAGAGAATACAATATGGAAATCTATTGAAATATTTACGTACAGTCCAGATGAAGAGGTAACTTTTCAAGAATATTATAAAAAATATACAGACGTATATAACAAGGACTGCCATTTGTGGTCTGAAGGAAAGAAGGTTAGGCTTCTTTTAAGTAAATTAGGAACAGCTGAGCATAACAAATTGGTAAACTACATTTTACCGAAAAAAACTAACGAATTGACATTTACCGCGGCGGTAAATATATTAAGCGAGTTATTTAGTCAAAAGACATCTTTGTTTCACAAGAGGTGGAAATGTTTAAATTTGATTAAAGATGACGAACATGACTATATAATGTACGCAGCCAATGTGAATAAGCATTGTGAAGAATTCAAGCTAGCAGAGCTAAGCGCAGACAATTTTAAGTGCTTAGTGTTTATTCAAGATCTGGTAGCGGAAAAAGACGCAGAGTTGAGAAAATTAGTACTGGCAAAATTGGAAAGCAATCCAAGTATTACGGTACAGAAATTGGCAGAAGACTGCACAAGATATGTTAGCGTAAAAAAAGACGCAAAAAAGATAGAACAGTCTGGCGTTTCGCATGTAAGGAAAATACGGTACAAAGAAGAAAGTCAGTCTAACAAAAAGAATTATAAAATTGCAGATTATCAAGCAATAAGTAAAATACCAGAGAAAGACAAACAAAAACGACCGAAGCCATGTTTTGCTTGCGGTGAACTACACTGGTACAGATATTGCAATTTTAGGAATAAAAAATGTTTCAACTGTGGAAGAGTTGGGCAGAGAAGCACACATTGCCGGTCAAAAAATAAAGGCAATAAAATAAGAAAACTAAAGTCCAGCGAGTTAAACGATGGAATAACTAGAAAATTCGTTACCGTCGAAATAAATAATAAATAAATAAAAATGCACCTTGACACTGGTTCGGATATCTCTATCATAAATTTGCATAGGTGGAAGAAGTTGGGGAAACCAACTTTAATGAAGACAAAGAAAATCGCGAAGTCAGTGACGGGAGAAAAAATACAATTTATTGGAGAAATTGTTACAAACGTCACGTTAAATAAAAAAACGCGAAAAATTAAACTATTTGTAATGGAAAATAACACGAACTTACTCGGTACGAATTGGATAACAGAATTTCAATTATGGGATCTACCGATAAATTCTTTCTGTTACAAGGTACAAAATTTTAACTCCGAAGCCGAAAAATTAATAACGAAACTAAAGGAAACATTTCCTACTGTTTTTTCTCCGGGCTTGGGAACGTGTACCAAGATGGAGGCAAAATTATTTTTAAAAGAAAACGCTCAGGCGGTATTCAAAAAGAAAAGGAATGTTCCGTTTGCCTCATAGAACAGATTGATAAAGAATTGGACAGATTGGAGAAATCCGGTGCACTCATAAAAGTTGACTACAGTGATTGGGCAGCTCCGACGGTATACGTGAAGAAAAAGTCTAAAGACATTCGTGTTTGTGCAGATTTTTCAACGGGGTTAAACGCGGCACTTAAAGACTATAACTATCCGCTACCAACAGCAGAAGAAATATTTGCAAAGCTTAGTGGAGGCACTGTATTTTCGAAAATAGACCTCAGCGATGCATATCTGCAAATACCGGTAGAGGAAGAAACGTCTAAACTTTTGTGTATTAACTCACATCGGGGTCTGTATAAATTTAACAGACTACCTTTTGGGATTAAGGTCTCCCCCGCCATTTTCCAACAAGTAATGGATTCGATGTTGGGTGGTTTGGATTTCGCAGTAGCGTATCTGGACGACATCCACGAGAAGTACAAGTATTGCAGAACACGTAAAACATGTCAATGCAGTAGTTTCCAGAATACAGGAGTTTGGATTTAAACTCAAGGAAAGCAAATGCGAGTTTTTCACGGAAAAAAGTAAAATATCTGGGGCAGATCATTGATAAGAATGGTAGAAGGCCAGGCCCAGAGCAAGCAGTGGCTATAAAAACATGCCGGCTCCGAAAGATATTACAACATTACAAAGTTTTTTTTTGGGACTACCTAATTATTACCAAATATACATCCCTAAAATGTATGATCTGCGGAAACCATTAAATGAATTACTAAAGAAAGGAAAACCCTGGAAGTGGACTAATGAATGCCAGAAAGCATTTGAAAAGATAAAGGAAGTATTAACCTCGGAATTATTTCTAACCCATTACAATCCGGATTTAGAAATCATAGTAGCTTGCGATGCTAGTGCGTATGGAATAGGAGATTGTATTTTACACAAAATGACAGATGGTCAAGTAAAACCAATTGCTCATGCTTCTAGAGCACTACTTCCGGCTGAGAAGAATTACTCTCAGATAGAGAAAGAGGTGCTCGGAATAATATTTGCAGTAGCGAAATTTCACCATTTTCTCCACGGTCGACATTTTAAGCTACAAACCGATCATAAGCTTCTAATTTCGATTTTTGGATCGAAAAAAGGTTTGCCGAAGCATACAGCAAACCGACTACAAAGATGGGCTACAATATTGCTAAATTATAACTTCAGCATTGAGTACAGACCATCCAATAAATTTGGCTATGCTGATGGGCTGTCCAGGTTAATTCCTAAAAGGAGCGAACCATTAGAAGACACAGTAATTGCTTCGCTAAAATCAGAAGAAGAACTGAAATTTACTGTGTGTAATGCAGTTCGAGAACTTCCGGTAACTCTAGAATAAATAAAAGAAGAAGCCACCAGGGACGAGTATATTTTAAAAGTAAAAGAAAAAATAGCCAAGAGGGACCAGTACATAACAAATGTGTTTTCGCTTTGCGATTCAGTATTGTTATATAGAGAACCATGTGATTCCATACACACTTCAAAAACAAATATTAAAAGATTTCCATACTGGTCATCCAGGCAGCACTAGGATGAATAGCCTAATGCGAAGTTTTGTTTAATGGCCGAATATGGACAGGGACATTGAGAATGCAGTAGCAAAATGTAAAGGCTGTGCCCTGGCTGCAAATGCACCACCAGTAAAATTTAATCCCTGGCCAAAAACAGACCTACCATGGTCTAGGTTGCATGTGGATTTTTCAGGTCCACTGAATGGATACCATTACATCATAGTAGTGGATAGTTTCTCAAAATGGCCTGAAATACAAAGGATAAGAAAACCGACAACGACAAGTTCGAAAATCTTCCTGCTGGAATTGTTCGCGAGGTTTGGTGTAGTAGACACAATTGTGACGGACAACGGAAGTCAATTTACGTCGAAACAATTTAAAGATTTCTGTAAGGAATATAATGTCGAACATATTACCACAGCTCCATATCATCCAAGATCTAACGGGTTAGCTGAAAAATTTGTCGACACCCTTAAAAGAGCTTTAAAGAAAGCTAGGGAAATACCTGCAGATGAAGCTCTACAGAAGTTTCTACAGGTATACAGACTTACCCCAAATAACGCAACACCAGCGTCACAATCGCCAGCCGAGGTGATGTTTGCACGTCGAGTAAGATCTGTCTTCGACAAATTATTACCGAAAAAGACAAAGCCAGGTACAGGAAAATTTATTCAACTTCAGCTGGAGCGCTGTCAACCACGTCTGATGAGCGTCGTCTGATCTGGTTAATGTGCCGTCTGCACGTGAATTTTTCACCTTTCACAAAGTACACCATATTGCCAATGCGCTTTTCTGTTTTTCCACACTCCCAGAATGATTTATTCTGTTTATATACCTTAAAGTATACTTTTTCACCAGGATTGTATATCCTGGTGAAAAAGTATACTTTAAGGTATATAAACAGAATAAATCATTCTGGGAGTGTGGAAAAACAGAAAAGCGCATTGGCAATATGGTGTACTTTGTGAAAGGTGAAAAATTCACGTGCAGACGGCACATTAACCAGATCAGACGACGCTCATCAGACGTGGTTGACAGCGCTCCAGCTGAAGAAACACCGATGGAGGTGATTTTTGATACGTTTGATCTTCCAACGCCAGCAGCGATGTTGCCTGAGGTACGCCGATCCAAGAGAAAAAGAAGGGCAACTGACCATTTAAAAATGGATCCAGATCGTGGGAGATGCGCTGCGATGTTGCTGAAAAAATGAATTTTTTCTTTTTTTTTCTTTTTCTGTAAAACGAAAAAAAAAAGAAAAAAAAAAGTAATAAATTTATAACTTTTTACTCCTACGGAGTAGAGTTTTGGGAGGGGGGTGTTATGGTGGAAGGCATATTGTCTGGATAATGGACTCTCCCACCTATTATAAGTAGGAGTCAGTAGGTAGTCGAGGGAGGAGTAAGTTATCAGCGATCACAACTCGATTACTCTGCGTAACACTTATTTACAAGTTCCTAACGTTTCTGTACGTTTACCCTATTTAGGACGCATTTAGTCCGACTACAAGTTCTATTGTGGAAATAACTCCACAACAGGATGGCAACTGGTCTACGGCAGAAAGAAATGGCAAGCTGCTTCGGGGAAAAATCTACCTCGTCAGTCATGCATTGAAAGATACTTGATCGCCTACGTGTGTATCACGCATGGCGCATAACTGACTGATAACTGATGTAATCGAATTCCAATGTTATGTGGCTGATGAAGAGTATTATCCCATCGAGTTTAAATTCGTTTAGAACAGTTTTAGGCCTTCCGGTATTTCCCCGCTGTCATATTTCATTTATCATTTTAGAAATATTATCGATACCTAAATCACCAAAGTCTATCAGCATTTTCATTTTAATGTCATCTGGTCTTGCTTCATTTTTTTCTGTTCGTGCCGGCTAGTGTTGATCTTATGTCAGATTTTAATACATTCTCCCAACACTTTTAGCCAACATAATTCCAGAGAATATACCGAATTTTCTGATATACAAATCTGGGCGTTGATTAACTGATATTGGTAAAACTTTATCATCAACGTGTAGGCTTGGGATGAAACAACAGCTGAAATCTATATTACCTCTTCATTCGAACTACAACTGTATTTCCCTTTCATTTTGTTCCATCTTCTCACACACTTTACGTTGATAGGAATACCTGTGGTTTGAACTTTGAAAAACAAAATCTATAGAATTAGTGTGAAGAATGTCACTGTTAAAAATCTTCAAATAACATCTGGGAATCTATAGAAGTTCATGCAAATGTCTACTAAATTTCATGTCCTTTTAATCTGTGTCTCACTCCTCGATTATTACATGTCATTCTTCTGTCGAGTAAATAAATGATAAGTTTATGACAGACAGTGTCAATACACATATTAATTCAGCTATGAGGCTCCGTCTGTTCCATACAGCCAAAAACTGATAAGCCTGTGACAAGCAACGTCAATGTAAATTTTTGTTCATCTGCTAGACACAACCAAAAATTGATAAGCTCATAGAAGCTAAGATCAACCTTAATTTCTTTTCACCTGCGAGATTTCGTCTCTCTCTGATAGCACTAAAAATCATAAGTTTGTCAGAGGTAATATTTATCAAATAGAAATCACTGTTCTTCTGTCAGTTTTGGCTTCTTTTCGATAGAATCAATAACTAGTAAAACTAAAGGCCAACACCAATAACTAGTCAGTGAATGCGTGTCTCCTCTGTACAGGGAAGGACTCACAAGTTTGAAGCAGACAAGAGCAACTCATAGATACGATCCATTGCTAAAAATTGTTGACAAAAGATCAGCTCACGTGTTGCTTGAAAAATTACTTGAATACGTCCACCATTCCTTATCTTTATAAGAGACAGATAAGACCAAAAAAATTCATATAGCTATTATATTTGAGCTTAAGTTGCTCAATCTTCTTTGTACCTTTGATTGTGTCTAGCGACATTGTAAGGGAATGACATATTTCCCATCTTGCAGCCTCTTTCCCCACAGACGAAAAGTTGTAAATCTGTCACTATTATCGCTATTACCTCCCAATTGCGAGTTATTTCTTTAATAACAAAGACAACACCAAATAATACAAAGCCCAATAGACCCTTATTTGATTGACTGATTTGCTTTTTACGGCTTACCAACCATTTGCTGGTTATTTAAAGCCAGACAATATTTTTAGATTGTAAGAATTTTATTTTACACTTCCACAAAATTTAAATATTTAATACTAAGACCTATTTATACTACGTCCACAGAGTCGAACCACTGTCATCACCCACCCGTATTCCAATTGTAAGAAGAATATTTCTGTCAGCTTCTCTCCCAAGAACCGCTGCTTTGCGGATGCTTCTCCGGTGGCTTCAATCTTAACCCCTTCAAATTAAGGTTCAATAGTTACCTATCTCCTATATCTACATAAGCCTTATTTTTCTTCTACTCATACATTCATATCCTAAACTTCATACAATAACCCTTCAGGGGCTCTTGGCTTACGACCATATCACGTTATAACCGTACTACCAACGAAATTAAGCAACGTCGAACTTGGTTATTACTAGGTGGGTGACCGCTTGGGAATACCAGTTATTGTAAGCGTGGATGTATGTGTGATGTAATAGATAGAGACTCTCAATTTAGAAATCTGAGAGTCGAGTTAAAATTAGAGTCAGGTTCGGTATTCCTTTAAGCGCAAATACTCTTGGGGAAAATAAGAATCAACTAATTCTCCCGCATCTATGGATTACCCGTTCTGGGTATGACGATAAACTACGTCCAACAGAAAGGCTTTTGATCAAGAGCTTTTGAGGGGCGTGGAACCACCTCTTAATTGCTGGTGTTCCCAGGTCCACCCTGATCCGGGGTGGTAGCACTTTTTAGGATCCCAGCTGTGGGCAAATAGTTAACCCCACAAACTGGGGTAAAAAACTATGCAAATAGGTTTTAATACCAGCAAATGTTTAAAAAAAACAACAAAAAAAGAAAAACAATTACTAGCAAAACAACTTTTGAAAAATAAATATTACCAGCAAAACATTTTTGAAAAAACATTACCAGCAAAACATTTGTGAAAAAACATATTACCTGCAAAACATTTTTGAAAAAACATATTACCAGCAAAACATTTTTGAAAAAACATATTACCAGCTATACATATTTGAAGGGAAATTATTACCAGAAATATATATATATATATATATATATATATATATATATATATATATATATATATATATACGGAGATAGATAGATAGATAGATAGATAAAATATATGGCCAGCAATAAAAATCTTGTCGACATTAAATAACCCATTGAGGTGTTGATATGCCTTAAAACAAAACAAACAAAATCTACGGGTTACATAGCAGGGTTTGTATTATGAAAAAAAATCATTATTATTTCCAACAAATTTTTCCAAACTAAAATATTTTCTGGCTTTAAATAACTTGCAAAGGGTTGATAAGCCATTAAATAAGAAAGTAATCAATCAAATTATCTGGAATCGATTTTTAAATTTTAAAAAAAATCTATTTATGGTAATAATTTTCCTTCAAATATGTATAGCTGGTAATATTTGTTGTTCAAGAATGTTTTGCTGGTAATATGTTTTTTCAAAAATGTTTTGCAGATAATAAGTTTTTTCAAAAATGTTTTGCTGGTAATATGTTTTTTCAAAAATGTTTTGCTGGTAATATGTTTTTTCAAAAATGTTTTAATGGTTAAATTTTTTTTCAAAAATTTGCTGGTATTAAAACCTATTTACATAGGTTTTGACCCCAGTTTGTTAACTATTTGCCCAGAGCTGGGGCCCTAACAGGTGCTACCACCCGGGTCAAGGTGGACCTGGGAACACCAGCAATTAAGATGTGGTTCCACGCCCCTCAAAACCTTCTGATTAGAGCCCTTGCTTTTGTACGTAGTTTATTGTCTTACCCAGGACGTGGATGTATTTTATCGTCATACCCAGGACGGCTAATCCGTAGATGCGGGAGAAGTTGATTATTATTTTCGCATATTTGCGTTTAAAGGAATACCGAACCTGATTGTAATTTTAACTCGGCTCTCAGATTTCCAATTCAGAGTCGTTATCTATTTAGTGTTACTAAAAAAATGTCTCGAAATCGGGAGGCAGTTTTAAAAACGAATGCAATTTCGACGAAATAATTGGCTTCACCGAAAGCATTCGATTAATTTTTCACTTTGTGGAATGGTTTCCTTCACCAAAAAGTTAAAAGGTTCCAAAATTAAAGGGAAATAACTTTTATATCTGAATACTCGATTTTTTTAATTATATCTGATAAAAATACAGCTGTAAATTCGATTGTTGTTTGTTTACGAAAACGAAGACTTTTTTCTTCCCCAATTCATCATTGAATTCTTTATTGACATAATAATGCTGCTAAATGTTTTAGTTTTGCTATAAGAATATGTAAAAAAAAGTGTAAATGATGACGAAAACCAAACCTATTTAAATATTTGTCCTATCAAATGCGTAACTAAATTATATATTTTAAAAATGTCTTCAGTATGAATGCGTTTTACAGTAATTTTAATATGTATATCTTATTCGGTTTTTATCTATATTTTATCTTCGCTTTCCGACAAAAACACAATTTCCTGGTTTTAACAGCTTTCAACATTAACCAATACTTTCAAGCAAAACTGACTTTTTTCAATTATTCATTATCGTAAATAAGCAACAATCAAACAAACGGGTGTATTTAAAAAAAAAAGTGCCATCCAGATATAAAAGTTATCCCCCTTTTAAATCTCTACGTTTTGATTTTTCGCTGAATCAAACAATTTGACGAATTGAAGAATCGATATTAACACTTTCGGTGAAGCCGGTTATCAGACAAATTACAATCACTGTTAAGAACACCCCCCAAGAAATCACCCCTACAAAGTCTGTCTGATAAGAAAAGGAAACTAGGGTTATTTTTTATATGAGAGGAATCGTCCGCAGTGAGTTTAGCCACACGGCCAGACGATCAATCAGCAAGTCTTCAAAGAGATCACGCGGCTTTTCTTTCGCTCACTGCTCGAGAAGGGACGGGAGTTCTTGCAGGACAAATTGTGGCTGCTTCACCACAATGGAACAAAACGCCCTGAACATCCGACAGTTCCTGATCAAAAATAAAATCGCAGTCCTGGAACAAACTCCTTATTCCTCCGTTGTTCGTGTAATTTATTCCTTTATTTCAAGCTCAAAGGGATTATCAGGGTGGGGGGCTCCATTTTGAAGGCGTGCAAGCTATTATGAGGGCTGTAACGACGGAACTGAGGAACATTTAAGAAGAATCCGTTCCGGCAGGGTATAGAAGGGTGGCAGAGGGCAATGAAAACCCGCATTAAACTTGTGGGTTTACTTTGAAGAGGAAACCATGTAGTTTGTTTGTTTGGAATGAAAATAAATTGTTTCTGACACCAGTTCTGTTACTTTTCAACCAAATCTCGTAATGCTACAGCTTCTCGTTGCAGACGTGGATTGTCAAAGAAGCACAAATTAGATTAATCAATTCTTCATACTCTTACTTGCTTTTATCCTTGTTTCTAGATCAAAATATTTTTTCTTTTTGCTTCTTTTTGCATAACTTATTTATTTATCCGAGATAGGACAGAAAAGTTCCAAAAATTTGATTCTCCTTGGTTTTCAACAAATATTTTCATAGCAATTGTTCTGATGAGCTTTCATCAACAGTTTCTTTTCTCGTACTTCCCGCCTGTGGAACTCCCTATCGTTTACTTGATTCAATGATAACTACATTTAAATGCAACGTCATTTGCCATTTTCTGTCTTCATGAAACCGGTTCTTCTTTTATCCTTTCCTCAGTCATTTCTATACTTTTCCATTCTGTTCTCTCACTTTCTGATGTAACCTAGAAAAGCATATGGAATGAGGAATTACCAAAACGGTGGTTGGAAATGGTAATCTTTATAACATCAACAAAATACAATACTCGCCAGCGGCATGAAGTAGGTAAACAACTGCTAGTGATGGACTACATAAACATCATATTACCTCCACTTACAATAGTATCCAACGTATTTATGAGGATTGGGTATACACATTAGTGCTCATAGGTACGGTATATAACAATACTTAATTTTACTTATATTTTACTTATATACTTCTTGTAAGCTAGACAGTGTTACTGAATGAGGAATAATTAAAACGGAGGTTGGAAATGAGATGGTAATCTGTATAAGATCAACAAAATACAATACTCGCCTACGGCATGAAATAGGTAAACCACTGCTAGTGGTGGACGACTTAGACAACATATTACGATATTTACCTGCCTCCCCACGTGGTAGAATGTGGCACAAGGCCAAATTTAATGTTTGGAAATCCGAGTCCGTGGGCTCTGGCAAAAATTACGCGTAGACCCCTCATACGCGGCATCGGGTATCTGTGTACCGCCCTGGACGAGACTGCCATTCGGTATAGACTTGTCCGGGTTTTTCTCTGCACGAAGGCAGAAAGTTCGACAAGGCGAGAGCTTCCCACGCTGATAGCTCACGCTACCAGCTTAGGCAGTATATTGCAATATTTATTTCTGTGAAATATACAGAAAATGTTGCACAAGGCCTAAAAATGGGGATGGGGAAAAGGACGGTCTTAATTTTAAACTTAGCTATATACAAGCACTAACCCTAGCATACAAACAATATTCCTAACACTAAAACAACATATTTTTACTAACCTTTCTTACTACATCCACCATAATACCTCATGGTCTCCATTAAAATCCTAAATAGTCCCCATATGTACAAATCGCCGTATGTGGGTGGGGGGATAAAACAACTAATTAAAAAGATCCCCAATGAGTATATACAATATGAATTATAGGCAGTATATTGCCTCCACTTACAACAGTGTCCAACGTATTTATGAGGATTGGGACATACCCATTAGTGTTCATAGAGTGTCGTAATCACACCAAGAAGGGAACAAGATAATTAAGGGCAGGGTTCTTCTTGACCGTCAGAATCGGAATTAATTTGTATCACGAAAATGATCAAACAGAAACAGTTTCAGTGTTTAAGTTAATAATCAGATTCATTAAATCAATGAAAGACATTGTGTCTTTGTTTGCTCAAACTCACGTGTCAGCAGCGACACTTTATTCCTATATAACACATTGGAGAGACTTTGTAATCGCAGGTACAACTATAGTCACGCCGTTGAACAATACAGACGCCTTCGAATAACAATCGCACTAATATTATTTGATCGATAATACTCGCTTTACAAGTAATCACCAAATAGTAATCCGTGTAGTGATCAGTATAGAGAATAGCGCAGAGAAGAGAATAGCGATCCGTATAGTAATAGAGGATAGACTAGAAATGGTGATCACTTAGTCGTCACGCTACCTCCCATATATGCGTTTCCTCTATGGTCACGTGATCTACTTAATTCAATAATAGGGTCGCCTTTGTTTGTTCAATGGCGATCTATGTTCAAACTCAAGTGTCGGCAGCGACACTTTATTCCTATATAACGCACTGAAAACTGTGTAGTGAGTGATCATAGCTCGTTGGAGTGATATTAGGCAATAAGTGAAGAGTTGGTCGCAAAATACTTGGTGATGTGCGAAAACCGTGTAAAAGAAAGCGTTGAGAAGAGAGATGAATACAGGGAGAGGACTATAAAAGAGAAACCAAGAGTAGCAGGGGCTATGCTGCTTGATGGACAGTTTGTGGGAGATACCAAGGCTATTGAGATAAAATATTCTTGGAATTGTTTGACGAAAGGCGAATTGAAACACTAGACTGAAGGCCAATTGGTAGCCATCAAACAGTTACAAGGATGTGTGTCAAGGATGGGAAAAATGTCACCCACATTATTAGCAATTAAGAAAAGCTTACGCAGAATGAATACAAACAACGCCCTGAGGAAGTCCTCTCCCCGAAATTAGTGTCTATATAGGGAATATAAACTTGAGATCACCAAGAATTAGTGCCGACACAAGTCAGTGATTATGACTAAAAGACCAAGATTTTGTTGGATTTCAATATCCACATAGACCACGTCTTTCAGGCGGCCTAACTAGATATCGTTGTCTTTGACCGCGAAGCAAGTCAATGCCTCGCCATCGACGTAGATTTTTCTGGTGTCCATAATATCAAAGTCAAATAATCTGGCAATCTTAACAATACAATCGACTTTCGGATTAAAGTTGGCAGAACCTGGGACGCTCAGGTCACTATTGTCAAAACTATTAAGAAAATTTTAATAAAATCTAGTATCGCATCGCCTCAGAAGTCTTCGTTACTTGGCACCGCAAATATTCTACGAAAGGCGATATATGTTTGATGGTAAATACTCATAATGAAAGATCTCTGGCTGTCCGTGTCAGGTTGGAACGAAAGTTCTGTCCGATTCTCGAGGTGGAGATGTTGACCAAAATTTAGTGAAGAATTACTTCTTAATGTCCTTTGGTAATGCTACTATTAGTAATTGGTATCTTTTTCTTTAAGGCTACAAGAATATTATTCATAATATAGTCAGAAACTTGCTCCTAAAGAACACATTAGAAATGTTTTAATCTATGATTTTCATGAAGGTGTCAACGCAAGTGCAACAGCATAACCAACTCAGCACGCTGATGGAGTCGATGCATTGAGTGAATATTTCAGGAAGTTTTTTTATCCATTTCAAAAATACTTGGAGGCCGAGTCATGGCAGGTCGTCAAAATGGGCTCGATTTAGAGAATTCAGGAACTTCTGTTACACTAAATTCTGACGCTACGACTATGCAACTATTTGAGAAATTTAATGTTAATCATCTTACAGTCTTACGCGAATTGAAAAGGATTGGAAAGTCTTCAGTGGTTGCTAAATGTGTTTCGAAAGACCTGCCTCCATAGAATAGTCTATTTTTTGCAAGACATTGCTTACACGAAAATCTTGAATAGGCTTTTTTTTCTTATTATGAGAAATTGAATCATTAGCATAATGCTAAGCGTTGTCGTTAGTTTATCGGTCGAGGAAACGGAGCTGATCAGAAACCGAGAGTAGAAATCTTCATCAACGATCTTCCTGACGTCATAGATTCCCAAGTAGGCATCTACGCGGATAACACTACAATTTACTCCTGCCTCAAAAACAAATCTAGTGTTGTTGACAAAACTAACATGGCCGTTCGTCTCTAAAGGGAGCTCCAATCGGTTGTGGACTGGGGCAGGAATTGGCTGGTTAACTTTAATGCCTCAAAAACAAAACTGCTCTCTATTACTCACCAGAGAGAACCATCCCTGCCCCCCCCATTAGAATGTCTGACGCTCAACTTCTCGAGAACTCCTCTTTGCGACTACTCGGCCTCACATTGACTGCTGACCTGAGATAGAACAAATACATTGAGTCAATAGCTTCGTCCACTGTGCGGCGGCAGGAAATCTTTCTCGCCGGAGTCGATCCTTCAAATCTACAAATCAACCATTCGCCCTTGCATGGAGTATTGCTGCCATATATGGTCTGGTGCCCCTTGTGTTTGTCTCAAGGTTCTTGATAAAATCCAGAGACGGATGTGCAATGTAATTAGCCCTGATCTGGCATCTCGTCTGCAGTCGCTCTCTCACAGACGTGCCGTCGCCTCCCTCTGTCTTTTTTACAAATACTTTCACGGTAACTGCTCCGATGAGCTGCTTTCGCTGGTTCCCAGACTTCATGAATTTAAGCGTTCTACTAGGCTGGCATCTCGCTCTCACCCTTTCACTGTCGAAACTGTTAAATGTAGCCGTCTCTTCTACTCCAATAGCTTCATGTCTCGCACCTCTCGTCTGTGGAACTCCCTACCCATTTCCTGTTTTCCTGATAGCTATGATCTCCAACTATTTAAATGTAATGTCAATCGACGTATTCAGATGCCTTGATCTATCCCCTATCCTTCTCTTCATCCTTTCCTCTATCACTCCTATTTGGTCTCACTCCTATTTTCTGTAACCCCTTGCGTGCTAGCCGCTTACCGCCTTGCTTGGGTTGAAACGCTTAAAAAAAACCTACTACATTGAAAGATGTTTGTGTTGAGTGTAGGATTAGCCATTCCAGGAAATATCACTTATAAACTGTTAGATAATAATCAAACAACTAATGTGGATCTTTATGTTGGCGTCTGAAAAAAGGGAAAATCGCTTTATGCTCCATATTTTCCCAACATTTCTCTTTCTGATTAGCATTTCCTTAGTGTTTTGGAAAACCTTCCTGATGGCCTCAGGTTGAGATCAAGAGAAAAGGTCGAACATGAGTTGATCTCGTATTTTAAAATCGTGGCCTCTATAAACTTGTTGACACATGGAATAAGCTTCTAGGAACCAATGGATGTTATGTTGATGATCGAATATTTCTATAGTCATTAGTACCTTCATTGCTACCTTATCTAATAATAATAATAATAATAATAATAATAATAATAATAATAATAATGCTAACAGTTTCTTCTATCGCACTTGTTGATCCCTCTACCGGCTTTTTGTCTCCCAGTCAACTTTGATATTCAAAAATTTAAAAGCAATTTCGATCGTTATTTTCTGTTTTCCTAATTTTTGTTCTTTTATGGTCCTCACTCCTTAATAGTAGTGTTTCTCATATTCTCTAACACTCAGTAACCCCTACATCCTAGTGGCTTTATTGCCTTTGATATTCAAAAATTTAAATGCAGTGTCAATTGCTATCTTCGGTTTTCTTAATTCTTGTTCTTTTATTGTCCTCTCTCCTTAATAGTAGTGTTTCTCATATTCTCTAACACTCAGTAACCCCTTGCATCCTAGTGGCTTTATTGCCTTTGATATTCAAAAATTTAAATGCAGTGTCAATTGCTATCTTCGGTTTTCTTAATTCTTGTTCTTTTATTGTCCTCTCTCCTTAATTATAATTTTTGTCATATTCTCTAACACTCAGTAACACCTTGCATCCTAGTGGCTTTATTGCCTTACTTAAGCTGAAATCATTAGAAAAATATATATTCGACGATGATCCGTTTACTAAGACGTCTAGCAGAGAAAAGAAAATCCTTTAGTTCATCGCCTCTATCACCAGATAATATGGTCAACGCCGTGTGTAGTGCTAACGAGGTTGTCACTAATAAGACGAGGAATGGTAAAATCATAAAATTGAGAATGTCCTCATGTCAGGAATATGCAAGACTTTTTGTGGATTTTTCTCAAGATAAACAGATAAGAAACTCGAGTACGTATTGGTGGAAGGTAGAATAGAAAAATGGCGGTCGTTCAAGCGAACGTAATCAGCTGCGACTCGTTGAGGTTTCAGCTTGCAAGGCTTTTGAATTTGAAGAAGGTCAAAATCATACTACTTGTCACTGGTGCTCTAGTTAGGACGACTGGGAGAATAAAGACATGGACGAATAAATTTGCAATTTATTGCCTAGTGTGACTGTTACAGAAAGGAAACCACTTAGGAAAGGTAAGAATAATCAGTAAAGTGATAACAACTGAAAGTCAAAGGACAAACTGCTATACACGCATTAATTGCCTGATATTAAAACCTCGTCTGACAAAAAAAAAACTGACAATAATTTTAATATTTAACAAAGATATATTTTAAAAAATATTTTCTGTCTATTTCTCTGAGATGAGGTATTATGATGACTTGCATTATTTATATTATTCAGACAGTTATCCTCATCTTCATTGCCACATTCACAACGTTTCAATCGTTGTACGCTTCGACCTTTATGTCTAGGTCTCTCTATATCTCTGTCGATATCTCTGAGATGAAGAATTATTCGAACTGTTATCCTCATCTTCATTGCCATATTCACAACGTTTCGGCCGTTGTACGCTCCAGCCTTTATGTCTATGTCTCTCTATATATCTGTCTATATCTCTAAGATGAGGTATTAGGATTACTTACATTATTTACATTATTCGGACTGTTATCCTCATCTTCATTGCCATATTCAAAACTTTTCGGCCGTTGTACGCTTCGGCCTTCTTCGGGTAATTGAACTAGAAGACACATGGCCCAGTAGATAAAGACGTTAGTTAGATCCACTGATTAGACCTAAAGACCCAAAGAGTTGTTAGTTCAGTACCAGACCACAGCAGTGGCAAGCCAAAAACTTCGAGAGTTGAGTCAAAAAGAAATAACTGAGAAATCCAGAAGAGGTATGGCACGGGGAAGTAGAACAATCTATACCGGTGGACGAAATAAAGGTTTCGGTTTGAAATTCCGATCAGCTGAAGAAGGCCGGAGCGTACAACGGCCGAAACGTTGTGAATATAGCAATGAAGTGATTGGAATTTCGAAACCAATCCTTTATTTTGTCCACCGGGATAGATTGTTCTAGTTCCTCACGGACAGCTGACCCAATGGTTAGATCCAGTGACTAGACACAAAGAGTTGTGAGTTCAATATCTGGCTACAGCAGTGGTGGACCAAAAAGTTGCAGAGTTAGAGGGAAATAACTGAGACCAAGCGGAAGAGACATGACGCGTGTAAGTAGAACTTACTCCTGTGGACGAAATAAAGGGTTCGTACGAAATTCCAATCACCTGAAGAAGTCCGAAGCGTACAACGGCCGAAACGTTGTGAATATGGCATTGGAGATGAGCATAACAGTCCCAAATAATGTAAATAATGTCGTTAAAGACCTTTTTACGTTTGCGTTCAACGGCCAAAATGAATCCTTTCCTTCGTTGTCTCTTAGTCCAGACTATAAGGACGGCACCGAGGTTGCCACCCAGGAATAGTGCAGCTAAGAGACAATAACAACAGCGAATTTCGACTGGTTGCAGGCTAAATCTGCATATGGGACTGAACAAATGGCAGTATACACAGGGCTGTGATGATACGGCATCACTGGGATTCTTAGACTGAAGTCAAGGCACCGGGAGCTAATCCGGTGGAATTTCCGGCTACGTGTGCGTGACCAAAACTAGCGTTCATGTCGGAAGACATTCGCTGTCGCCAAACCTGGAGCGGATTGTGTCCTGTCAGGTTCTCTTTGTTTAAAACACGCAACATATAAATGCGGCTGCAGAATTGATTTCAGCTCGGAATTAATTTCAACTCGGAACAAACTTTAATTCGGAAATAATTAATGAATGTTACAGAAAAGATGAATTCCGAATTATCTACTAAGAATTTTTAATGCTAAATTAAAATGTGACACCCGACCTCTTTCAGTCACGACGCCAAATGTGACGTCGGTCCTTTGTGACGGGCTAACCCTGGGACATCGGTTGAAGTCTTGTTGGGTTCTAGTACCAACTTGTCGTACTCGGCTCGCTTCCAACGCCTGGTCACCGAAGCAACTGCTTTGATCTCGATTCAACCCACCCACGTTGTGATTTGATCTTAGGCTGACGAGATCAATCAGACGTCGGGCCGTAGTGCCAGCCGAATCCGGGTCAAGGTGATACTGCACAATAAATGTAGACAAAAACAAAAAACAAAAGCACAAACAAAAACTTCAAGGCGAGCGACTGGTTAGGAATAGTGATTAATTTTATGTCGGTTTGTTGAGTTACAGGAGTGCGTCTCTCTCTTTCTCTCCCAGCCCGAAGAAAAAAAAATGTGGATTGTAACACTTTTGCGTAATTAGCTAGTTCTGGATATCTGGATTGTTTTTCAATAAAGTCGGCTCTGGTGGAAAATATAAGTCAGACTTCTATAATTTGTTCTTGGTTAGAAGTCTAAGTCGAAAACTTGCTTTGGTGGGAAATCTAAAGTCGGACTTCAACAAATTTGTTCTTGGTTAGAAGTCTAAGTCGGAAGGCATGGAATCGTGCGGTCACCCGTGCGAGGCGTTATCTTCCGAGTCCTGGGTCTTGGGCTCGACTGGATCTCTCTGCGAACTGCACTGCACTGCACTGCTCTCTCTCACTGTACTGACTGTACTCTCTCTGTCTAAAACAACCGAAGACGTTTGCTTATAAGGACGCCGATCAAAACCTGGCGTGGGGTCGGACGTGGTGTGGCCACCACGTTGATTTCAAATCCCCAATAAGGATTTTCTTTGTTTTCGGTCGGAAATATTTTTCATTTTCCATTTTTGGAAATCATCTTCCACTCCCACCCTGTTCTGCTCTCATATGGTATCTCACCATACTTTAGAGGGCGTCAACGGTTTTCCCACTTTCTCGCAGTAACATCTCATACCTATCCTCTCAATGGGCGGTGGCAGGCCTCCTCCCTGCGTCACATGATCACCTCCGCCTGGCTATTCGGCCAATAGGCGTCAAATGATAATCTCAATTTTTATCCAACTTCACGGCATATGGAATTCCTCAATCAAGTTTTTCGCCAACATTAAGTGGACGGAACTTTGGCGAAAATTGGGTTAATTAAGAAAGACACAATAACATGGCTTTTGTTATCACAAACGAATTTCAACAGAACACAGATGTCCTGTCCAGCCGACATCTCTTCAATCCAGGGCCGGACTCTGTGTGCGGTCGGCAAATGACCCATTAAATCATTTCCCGATAACACAAGTCTTGGCCACCATGACACAGTTAATGTTTTATCTGCCCAAAAGCTCTGGGATTCATCAACTAATTTTTACGACAATGACCATCAGAATTTTCGCCATCCACTACCCAAAACAACATCGCTTTTGTGGGTGGCCTTTTTCCTTCTTTTATCATCTAAGTTGTTAAGTCTTGTCCCTCTGTTTCTTTCTTTTCTTTCTCTTTTTCCTTCCTTTGTCCTCGCAGAGAATTTGGCATATCTCAGCGCCAAACCGCCTGCGAGAAAGTAAAACTGATTATCTTGATTCGCACTTGAAAATAACAAAACAAAAAAATCTTTTCCGATCCCCTGTTTTGGGAAAATAACAAAACAAAAAGAATATCGCTCAGTATGTCTTTCGTTATATCTATCGGTCTAAGTTATCGCTCAGTATGTCTTTCGTTATATCTATCGGTTTAAGTAATCCCCGTAATTAACTTCTGTGGTTAATTAATTGGTTAATTAACCTGCCGTTTCTAAATAGTGTTACAATCCTCCCTTACCCATTTGTGTCATTTACTTGTAAATGGCATTCAAATCCAACTACACTATTTAGCATGCATCATGCACCTGTCCCATGCAGTCGTATTCTTTTCATTTCTTTTTTTCACGCTTTTACATGTAATGTATTGTTCTGCTTCATTTTGTTCTGTTTTACATGCAACGTAAAATTCTTTTATCTTCTTCTGTTTTATATGCAATATAAAGTTCTTTTATCTTCTGTTTTTCATGCAATATAAAGTTCTTTTATCTTCTTCTGTTTTTCATGCAATATAAAGTTCTTTTATCTTCTGTTTTTCATACAATATAAAGTTCTTTTATCTTCTTCTGTTTTTCATGCAATATAAAGTTCTTTTATGCAATTTATTTTTTAAATTTTTTCATTTTTAAAGTGTGCGTGTGCCGGTGGGTGTATATGTGTGGTTATTATGGCTTGTTCTTCTTGGTCAATGTTCTTCTCTCCGCTGTGGGGGTGGGGTTCCGCCGCACGTGTTGGTTCTGCGTTGGCTTCTTCCGTCGGCTTTTCTGCAATTCTCTCGTTGATTCTGTATGGGTAAAGAACACTGCTCGGCATCTCCCTCTCGAGCTGCTGTACGCTCATTTGATTACTGCGAATTAATTTCGTGCTACTTCTAACCTTCCATACTGCTACACCGCCTATGGCGATAATTATGAATGTACCCATCATTGCTAACCAACTTATCGCGATCTGTTTATCACCTTTCCAAGCCATATCCTCCCTACCCAGCTCACTTAGCTTATTCTTCAACTGATCCATATCGATCGTTTCTATCGACTTCATCAGCGCCGGTTTTTATTCAAGGTAATATTGGGGAATCCCTTCAATATCGGTTCCCATAATTCTGTACAATTGGCTAAGCTCCTGCCAATCAATTCCATAATTGAATCCTTCTCTTCATATTTCTCTTCTATCCTTCTATCTTGCTAAATTCTTTACTCAGCTATTCCATACCTTTTTCTAAACTCGTAACTCTTCAGCTCTCTCCTCCCCCAACTAACTCCTAGCAGATTGAATGGTCCGGACAGATTCGCGGGGTTCCCTCCAAGGATCGTACTCAATGGCACTATAGCTGGCCAGTTAACAATGCCACTAACTTTCTTCCGTCCTTCGTGAGTTGCAATTCGCGCCCCCATCCCCTCCATCCACATCTACCACAGTCAGACAGTAGGTTTTGGATGAGCCAGGGTCGTTATCTGACGACACCTAATTATTCAACTTAGATTTGGACTTCTCAATTCCTCTCAATCTCATCTTCCGAGTTGGTTCCTCTAACCTTCCCTTAATGTTTTAATTTCTCTTCAGGGTGTGTTTCGCCTATTCTCTTTTCACCTGATTCTTCCTTCCCCTTCGAGTACATGCTCTGGTCTTTAATACCTCTTGACTCTAGGTCTAAATTTTCTCCTATCTCTTACTCTCTCTCTGAGTTGGGAGGGGGTGTCTGATCCTCTTCCTCCCACTCACTGAGCTCTTCGACTCGGTTCACTATTCTAATGGCACTAATTCAGCTGCCTCTATTACTACCTCACACAGAGTTACCTCATTTTCTTCTAGGCCCTTCCCTTCTACGGGGACCAATTGCAGGGTTCCTTTTCTTATTTTCTTCCCTGACATTAACCTACCCTTTCCCGACACCGCCGGTAGCTCTACATCTTCCTCCACCACTATTGTCATATCTTCTTCCGGTGGGCATCCCAATGGCGTTCTCTCGCCATTCACTATCAGCACAGTGGGGTTGAACTCTATTCGAGCCTTCTGGCTCCGAAGCCAATTTTCTCACAAGATTGCTTCCGTATACAAGTTGGGAGTTACGTAAAAATTTTGGGTGATTCTTAATTTCCCAATCCTCACAGGGAGCCTCGCCATCCCTTTTATCACCAGGGGGGGCTCCCTCTGCTTGCGTGACCTCTATGTCTGCTTCCCGTAACCTACTCTTCCGTTTCACCCGCCTGTATGCTTCCTCTTTCAGCAATGAAACAGATGCTCCTGTGTCTCTCAGAGCTTTCACTGCCCTACCCCCTATCTCTGCCCCACAAGACAGCTCCTTCTCTTGCGTCAGCGAAGAGAATACCTTGGCTTTCCTTTTTCTGGGTTCCCACCTCTGGGCCATCCCAGCCATAGGCGCCGGTAGCAACAAACTACTTTCACTATTCTCACGTGGGGGAGTTCTGCGTTTTCTGCACCTGGGCGGTCCCGGCTGGACCTCTCCCAGTCTCTTTTGGCTTTTCCTAAGGGCACAATTCCTCTTCTGGTGCCCTGGTCTTCTACAAAACCAGCACCTTCTCGTTGGGCAGTTAACCGCAAAGTGGCCCACCTGACCACACACCCAACACTTCTCGCTTCTTCTCTTTAACTGGGCCACCCACCCTCTGGGTTCTGAGGGGACCTGTCCTCTACCTGGGTGGCTCTCCTGTCCACATGTGCAGCGTTTTATATTTACTCTTTTCAACTGGGCCACCCTCCCTCTTATTTCTGGGGTGGCCCGCTGACTTTTCCCTGGTTCTGTCTTACGGGCTCAGCCTCCCTCTTAATTCTGGGGTGATCTTTTCTTAATCCGCACCACTTAGCTAGGTGTCCGTTCTTCCCACACCTAGTACATATATCTTGTTCGAAGTCGGGGGGCAATCCCCACTTCGTCGGACATTCCGCTGCTCTGTGGTCCTCATGCCCACAAGTCCAGCAAACTAGTCCGAATCGACCCGGCGTGGGCTTATAAAACCCATGCATTGTCGACCAAGCCCTTCTTGTGGGATCCTCTTCCCACACCTCAGGCTCTTCCACCTCTAGGCTGACCCCACGACTCCACGCGGGGGCTCTACCTCTTGCCTCCTTTCTTCCGACCCCTCGACTTATTTCCTGTATTTTCCCACCTCTTTTTACTTTCTCCCAGACTCCCTGGCTCTCTCTGGCCAGCGCTACTGCTGCCGACAATCTCAGAGGTCTTTCCTTCAACACATCGTGACGAACACGCTCGTCACCGAGTGCCTCAACATACAGATCAGCCAGATGTGCCTGCATGACCGCATTATTACTCACAACCTCTGGGAAGGCAAATGACGACAGCTTTTCCGCTCGGATCCCCAATTCTCTTATATATATATATATATATATATATATATATATATATATATAAAGATAGATAGATAGATAGGTATAAATGACACCGAGTGGTGAAATGTGCGACGACGTCCTGTTCGCCCTCCGCATTTCATTTCTTTTGTGATTTCATTTGTACATATGTGTGCGATTCTGCGTATTAGAGATCATGTGTCTATAACCCTGTGCGAGTGTGTCTTGTTATGCATGTGTGTCAGCGTGTTAGCATCGTTGCTTGTGTGAGTGCAAGTCTGTGAGCATGTGTATTTTTGCTTTTGCACTTGTCTGTGTGTGTGTGCGTGCGTGTGTGTTGCCGATCAAAATATTTTTCCCAACTAAATCCATTTCTATTCAGAAATAATTTGTCTTCACCTCTGCAATTGTCAGAAGTGACGTGGTCGAGGGGAGAAAAGAAAAAGCTGTCCATGAAAGATGGCAAACATTTGTCTGACAAACTTTTCGTCAAATTACCTCAGCGCCTTTTTGCTCTTTCCCTCATATTTCTCATCGCGAATTTCTTTTGTTCTCTGATGATTTATGGGCGGGGAGGATCAAGAGAAAAATGACAAATTATTATGGTCGGATAGACAGACGGACGGACAGACAGACAATCAGACAGACAGATAGATAGATAGATAGATAGATAGATAGATAGATAGATAGATAGATAGATAAGAACAGACATAAATCGATTGATAGATATGAATAGAGATATATAGATATGAACAGACTTAGATATGAATAGACTGAGATAGATAGATAGATAGATATGAACAGGATTACATAGATATGAACAAACTGAGCTATGAATAGACTTAGATATGAATAGGCATAGATAGATAGATATGAACAGACTGAGATAGATAGATAGATAGATAGATAGATAGATATGAACAGACTGAGAAAGATAGATAGATAGATAGATATGAACAGACTGAGAAAGATAGATAGATAGATAGATAGATAGATAGATAGATAGATAGATAGATATGAACAGACTGAGATAGATAGATATGAACAGACTGAGATAGATAGATAGATAGATAGATATGAACAGAATTACATAGATATGAACAAACCGAGATATGAATAGACTTATATATGAATAGACATCGATAGATAGGTATGAACAGACTGAGATAGATAGATAGATAGATAGATAGATATGAACAGACTGAGATAGATAGATATGAACAGACTGAGATAGATAGATAGATAGATAGATAGATAGATAGATATCAACTCGCGGACACATGCTCCACCATACATTTACAGTGCTGTATCAAAATTTTCATTGGTTTCCATTTTAATCAAATTCGGTCATTTTGAAAAAGTATCGATTAAGGCAGTTTTATTTTCTCCTAAATTTGCTTGTAATTTATAGGTGTATGCAATTTTATATATTAATAACTTTTTTTCAATATATCGTCACTGATGTAAATTTGAGTGAATCGAACTCTGTCGGAATTCGAAACCGGATTGTCAGTTTCTCCTTCCGAGACGATAATTATTACATGACGTGTACAGCCATAATGCTACAGATTTGTACTCGATAAGTGTCGACCATCCCTTAAATATTTAAATTTATAATTTGAAAACATTTTAACTTCCCATATTTCGCTTAAAATTTAAAAGAAACTTTTATTTTTGTATAATAGTATAATTTTGTTTTAAATCTGAAATTTCGTTAGTTATGATTTTAATGGTCGTCAGTAAAATTGGCAGACTCATATTTGACTACATTCACATCCTGGGTAAGACGATAAACTGCATCCGTGTCCTGGGTAAGACGATAAACTGCATCCGTGTCTTGGCTAAGACGATAAACTGCATCCGTGTTCTGGGTAAGACAATGAAGTACATCCACGTCCTGGGTATGACGATAAACTACATCCGCGTCCTGGGTAAGACGATAAACTACATCTGCGTCCTGGGTAAGACGATAAACTACATCCGTGTCTTGGGTAAGAGGATAAACTGCATCCGTGTTCTGGGTAAGACAATGAAGTACATCCACGTCCTGGGTATGACGATAAACTACATCCGCGTCCTGGGTAAGACGATAAACTACATCTGCGTCCTGGGTAAGACGATAAACTACATCCGTGTCTTGGGTAAGAGGATAAACTGCATCCGTGTTCTGGGTAAGACAATGAAGTACATCCACGTCCTGGGTATGACGATAAACTACATCCGCGTCCTGGGTAAGACGATAAACTACATCTGCGTCCTGGGTAAGACGATAAACTACATCCGTGTCTTGGGTAAGAGGATAAACTGCATCCGTGTTCTGGGTAAGACAATGAAGTACATCCACGTCCTGGGTATGACGATAAACTACATCCGCGTCCTGGGTAAGACGATAAACTACATCTGCGTCCTGGGTAAGACGATAAACTACATCCGTGTCTTGGGTAAGAGGATAAACTGCATCCGTGTTCTGGGTAAGACAATGAAGTACATCCACGTCCTGGGTATGACGATAAACTACATCCGCGTCCTGGGTAAGACGATAAACTACATTCAACAGTAAGGCCTCTGATCAAGAGATTTTGAGGAGCGTGAAACCACCTCTTTATTGCTGGTGATCCAACGTCCACCCGGGTTGGTAGGACCTATAAGGTCCAGTTATGTGCAAATAGTTGCCCCCCCACAAAAGGAGACAAAGCACTATGAAAGTATAAAAATAAATTTTAATACCAGTAATACTTTTTGGGAAAAAAATTACCAGCAATACATTTTTGGAAAATATATTACCAGCAATAAGAATTGTCGCGATTAAATAGTCAATTGAGGTTAATATGTCGTAAAACAAACCAAAGCAACTGAACAGTTTAAGAGATTTTAAAATTACGACTGTTAATGTGGGAGGGACTTTGACTAGACATACATTGTTTAAAACTCAAAAGAATAGGAAGTTGTGGCGAACCGCGATCTTTCATGTCCTAGCGGCACATAAAGAAAATTTAAAATGTCTTAGCATAAACAAATCTGGTACAATAAAAAAAATAAGATATAAATGGAATCCTGTATGTTAAAAAAATGAAAAGAAAAAAATATCCTTTGATGATTTATAGCGTCAAAATAGCAGAAGAAACAGTTTCTGCATAAATGGCCTTTAGGTGGCTCGTGGCATTAAAATAGATGAGAAAATTATATATATATATATATATATATATATATATATATATATATATATATATATATATATATATATATATATATATATATGTATGTATGTATGTATGTATTCGACTCTCCTGTCGAATTCGGCGTATGAGGGTCAGTCAGATCAGATCCTAGGAACCGACAGCTCAACATCAGCACATGAGATTTGATTATAGTGTTGAATGCTTTGTGCAGAATCAACCACACTTTTAAAAGGCCGATTCCAGAGACTTGGTTCACTATGTGCCACAAAATCCCCAAACGTCCATCCACAGGTTTTGAATTCAGAGTTGTCTTTTTTCTAGACTAGTTGGCATCCAAGGCTATAGAACCCAGTCTGTCCTGCTATTTTCCCATAGCTGAAGCGAGAAGTAGAGGATTCATACCTTTCCCCAGGTTAATAGTACTTTAGTGAATGTAATGGATTCAAGTGGAATTCAAATATATATATATATATATATATATATATATATATATATATATATATATATATATATATATATATATAAATTCCCAAGATGATAGAATCCAGGTAGAACTGAATATAATATAAAAGGCTCAAACACTAATATTCCATGGTTATAATTTATTACATTGGAATCGTAATCACGATTGGGCTGTAAGGGGAATGAGAGAGCAGTTCCCAGCCCAGCTCGTTGATGGTCTGCACCGTTTGGGCTGCTGTGTGAGGGCTTGCGTTGTCATGATGCAAGATGACTCCTTCTGACTGATGACCCCTGCGTTTGTCCCAACAGATAGCTCAAAGTCCTTGCAATGTCATCTACTGTCACCCTTCTGTCAGACTGAATGAGGTCATTGACGGATTCGATCACCTCAGGAGACCTCACTTCTGTAGGCCTCCCAGGCTTGTCATCATCCTTAACACTGCTCCGTCCTTCTTTAAACAATTTAGCCCACTTGTAGACATTCTTTTGGCTGAAACATGTGGCATCATACACAGTTGACATTCTCCCATGAATTCAAACTGGTTTGCACTCTTCAGCAAACAAAACTTGATAACTGACCGCTGTTCAATCCTGGATGGTCGGTCATCTTTGTTAATCGCCAAAACTCTCAAAATTTTTTAATCTGTAAAAGAAAGTAAATCCATGTGAAAAAAGAAGTAAAACAAAAACAAATAAAAAAGAGTAAGCTTCTATCTGTATTAGAAGTCCTTATACAGAAAAATTCAAATTATTTATTGAATGACCCTCGTATATATAGATATATATATAAAGTGAACATTGAAGTCAACACTCAGAGGCGACAGGCTGATTCATGCTAGGCGCAATCGTCAGGCTGCCTGACGATTGCTTCTAGCACGAAACTAGCCCGTAATAAATATGGCGATAAAGATGAGGACAATAGTCCGAATAATGTAAATAGTGTACATAATACCTCGTCTCAGAAATATAGACATATACTGAAGGGCCAAAACGTTGTTATAAATATGGCGACAAAGATGAGGACAATAGTCCGAATAATGTAAATAATATCTAAATCTCAGAAATATAGACAGATACCGAACGGCCGAAACGTTGTAATAAATATGGCGACAAAGATGAGTTCAATAGTCCGAATAATGTAAATAATGTACATAATACTTTATCTAAGAAATATAGACAGATACTGAAGGGCCAAAACGTTGTTATAAATATGGCGACAAAGATGAGGATAATAGTCCGAATAATGTAAATAATATCTAAATCTCAGAAATATAGACAGATACCGAACGGCCGAAACGTTGTAATAAATATGGCGACAAAGATGAGTTCAATAGTCCGAATAATGTAAATAATGTACATAATACTTTATCTAAGAAATATAGACAGATACTGAAGGGCCAAAACGTTGTTATAAATATGGCGACAAAGATGAGGATAATAGTCCGAATAATGTAAATAATATCTAAATCTCAGAAATATAGACAGATACCGAACGGCCGAAACGTTGTAATAAATATGGCGACAAAGATGAGTTCAATAGTCCGAATAATGTAAATAATGTACATAATACTTTATCTAAGAAATATAGACAGATACTGAAGGGCCAAAACGTTGTTATAAATATGGCGACAAAGATGAGGATAATAGTCCGAATAATGTAAATAATGTACAAGAAAAAGTCAGTGTTTATTTAAAAACACGTTTGGTGACGATAAAAGGACCACTGGCCTCCGTGAAAGGCTTGATGTTTCGTAGACTATCAATGTCGCTGGTACAAAGACGGTACCATAGTATCATATCAGCAAGACATGAATACCTCAAACCTCACTATATGTCTTTTCTTATAAGCTAACTATATCTTTAAAATAAGTAAAAAGTTCATGAATACTAAAAAGCCGATATTCCTTTTCAGTAAAAACATAAAAACTAAAGAAACTCCTTTTCGGTACACAAAATATCCACAGAGACAAAAGAAATTAGACGGTGTGACATTTTATAAGATATTAAGACCGGAAAAAAACATCAGTATCGATTACAGATTTCAGAATCGATAGCCGCGGTCTTGAACATGGTCAGGGGATACTACACCAAGAATGACTGACCAAGAAACGGTGAAAGATATAAAGTACAATATTGTTTTATGCAAGAAGGTAATGAAGGCAGTCCGTTGCCTTCACTAGATAATTGCACTGATATTGTTCATGTGCAGTCACTTAAGAGATCTGTTCTTCATCATATAAGGAGCATTGTAGATTACAGTAATCCAGTCGTTATGAAATAAAATAAGACATATCTCGGATGATTTACAGGCAAATAAACCAACATACTCAAGAGCGAGAGTCGGATGTGAACGGGACAAGGCCCCGTCACAAAATGACCATTATCGTTGTTTACGCATAGGCCCGACGCACGAGTCCCGGTCGAAAAATAAAATAATATTTCAAAGTGCTTCTATTTTTTGACCAATAAAAATGCTTCCCTCCTAATTATACTCGCGTCGTTTTTCGAGCCCGTTAAGCCATAAAAAACGCCATAAAAAAAGGGTCACACAGGGAGTACAAAGCAGTCAACGGGAGGCCGGGGAAGAGATCTGTCACGGTCAGTCAGCAGCAGCAGTCAGCAGGAGGAACGCCACGCCAACCAGTGGGAACTACTATGAGAGATCAACCCGCATCGGCAGCCGGCTTATGAACTATACCACAAGGTAGCTGTCCCAAAACCACACGTTCCTATTGAAATAAATCACGTAAATCTATTTCTGCTGTTGTCGTATTTCTGTCTTGCAACCATACGCTTGAATTATTAATGAATTATTAAATCAGAGTCGGTATTCATGCCAATGTTACAACTTTTTGTCTTGACTTACGGGAACCGCTGTTTCAACGTGATATGGGAGTAACACCTTGTAATGAGAGAGAGAGAGAGAGAGAGAGAGAGAGAGAGAGAGAGAGGAGGAAAGGTAGTGAGAGCGAGTGAGGGTGCTAGGAAGTGGGGGTAGTTTGATAGGTTCCACAAAGTCAAATTGTTAGCTGATCTCGGAAATGACATATAATCTATTGTTAAATGGGACAAGAAATGGCTTGCCACTTTTAGTGTCTCTAAAACTAAACTGCTCCCTTTTAATCGTTTTGCCTTCTATCAGCCTGGCTGATGCTAAGAGACAGGAGAGTATCTCATTACGAATTTTCTGTTCAGCTTTAACCGTTGATATCCATTACAATGTTTGTATTGAGTAAGTTGCTAAAGAATTTGACTCACTGTATCCTTATATACATGTTTATAAAATCCGAACCTGTCTACTATTTGACCACGTATTGTTGCAACAGTTGATCTGGTGCTACTGCTAAATATATAGAGATTCTGGATACAAACCAAAGAAATTGCAATATTATCAGTCTGGAACTGGCATCTCAGCTTCAGTCATTTTCTCAATGTCGTCCCATCTCTTTCATCTGACTTGTCTACAAATATGCTGAAACAGAATCTATAGTTAAAGACACGGAGTACAAGACGATACGAAAAAAACGCTGTGGGTTCTATCGCCAAAATAAAATATTCCAAACAGACCTTAAGAAATTTTACAGAAAATTGGAAAAGCATCCATACATGTCAAAAAGCCACCATCTATTGACAAGATGCAGAAATTCTGGGAGAACATTTCGAGCAGCCCAGACGAATATAATGGAAATGTAGAAGGGATACAACATGAAGAAGAACGAATACTGGACAAACATCTGCAAAAGTGGGAAAATATTACCACAAATCATGTTAGGCAAGCTCTACTGAAATCCCACAAATGGAAATCCCCAGGAAATGACAATTTGCAGATTTCCGGCTCTATGATGAGCTTTCCTTATTTCCTGAATTAAAGCAGAGTACTAGATTGACAGATAGGTCTCATCATTTTGCAGAATATAACCGTAAGTCCTACATTGATAGTTTCTTCAGGGGTAATTCACGCCTATGATATTCTCTTCCTTTACAGTTTATTGGATTTAATTTTGATGTTATAAAATATTTCTGCCCATATCTCTGAGATGAGGTATTATGATTACTTGCATTTTTACATTATTCGGACTGTTATCCTCATCTTCATTGCCATATTCACAACGTTTCGGCCGTTGTACGCCCCGGCCTTTATGTCTATGTCTCTCTATATCTCTGTCTATATCTCTGAGATGAGGTATTATGATTACTTGCATTTTTACATTATTCGGACTGTTATCCTCATCCTCATTGCCATATTCACAACGTTTCGGCCGTTGCACGCTCCAGCCTTCTTCAGGTGATTGGACTTTCGAACCGAACCATTTCGTCCACCGAGGTAGATTGGTCTTGTTACACGTGCAAACTCCCATTTTTTTTTTTTTTTTTTTGTTCACCACTGCTTTGGCCTGGTATGGAACGCAAAACTATTTGGATCTAGTCCCTGGATCTAACCAACCTTGTGTACTACAGCAGTGGTGAACTCCCTTCACCCAAAAAAAACTTGGAGAGTTGAGTTAAAGGGAAAGAACTGAGATATTCAGAAGAGGCATGACACGTGGAACTAGGACTATCTACTCCGGTGGCGAAATAATGGGTTCGGTTCGAAATTCCGTTCACCCGAAGAAGGCCGGAGCGTACAAGGGCAGAAACGTCGTGAATATGGCAATGAAGATGAGGATAAAAGTCCGAATAATGTAAATAATGCAGTAATCACAATACCTCATCTCAGAGATCCAATCATCTGAAGAAGGCCAAAGCGTACAAAGGCCGAAACGTTTTGAATATGACAATGAAAATGAGGATAACAATCTGAATAATGTAAATAATGCGAGTAAAATATTTCTTTTCAACTGACTCAACAGAAGAAATATTGTCCTTATAAGATAGACATTACAATAAAAAGGAAAAAGCACATATGTTATTTAAAGTGTTTTATCCTCTTTCGTATAACTGGCTCACCTGGTTAACTGTGTCCCATTTAACCGGAACAAGCGCACACACGACGTTTATTCATAAATGGCCTAGCTATTAATTATTTACGAAAAAATTACCCTAATCGAAGCAAGGTCACCTTAGTCCATTTCAAAATATATGACCTCGAATACTTATCCGTTTTCAGTTTTACAAGACAGTCTGCAAAGTCTCCTTTAGGGATTACCATCAGCGGCATCGCCACGTTCTTATCAATCTCGTCTCCAGTCTAAAATCTCTCTTTTAACGATGAATTTTGCCAGGAGAAAGGGTATAAGACAAAATGGATCATACGTGGATCGTATAAGTGTGCTAACAGTTTTAGTTGATGTGGTGTTTTGATAAAAGACAAACCCTGAACACAATATGATGAATCCAAAGACGAGAGATTCAAAATAGCTGGAGCTTTTCGGGATATATTGTGTTGGTTTTGTTTTTTACAGTGCCAGTTTGTCTGGCACTAATATATCGTGCACATATAGTGTTTATATATATATATATATATATATATATATATATATATATATATATATATATATATATATATATATATATGGAGAGAGAGAGAGAGAGAGAGAGAGAGAGAGAGAGAGAGAGAGAGAGAGAGTTAAATTCCCAGATCAATTCTGCGGACAAGACAGATTGGTATAAAATTGATCTGGGAATTTAACTGTATAGTCGACATGGAAAAAATCTCTTATTATAAAGGTAAATTACATTAACGAGAAAAAGAGGCTTGGACAGAAGCGTCTATCTTTTTAAATTTGGATTTTTAATGTAACTATAACAACAGAGATATTTCGATTTCATTTTAGCCTTCAAAAAGTCGGAAGACGAAACGCGTTGGCAAAATCTAAGATTTTCCAATTGTCATTTTAGACCATATATATATATATATATATATATGTATGTATGTATGTATTTTCATATACAGATACACTCAAGCTAATGTCCCTGCGAGTGTGTATATGTAGTTATGTTAGTGTTGTCAGCTGATTGATGTGTGGTTATCTATACGGTATTATTTTCTCTGAGAGAAAAAAATACTTGTACGACGTCAATAATGACCGTTTGTCAGTCAAGACAGAGATTTATTAGTAACGCCATTTTTTTTCTATTGTTTTGTTTTTATTTAAGGCAGTTTTTTCGCTTTTAACGACATTATTATCTTCTTTCTTTTTCCGAATTACATTTTGTGTTCTTTTCTCTCTCTCTCACTCTTTCTCTCTCTCTCACTCTATCTTTCTCCCCTTCTCTCTTTTTCTCCCAAACTTTCTATCTCTCTGTCTATCACTCTCTTTCTCACTCTTTCCCTCTCCACCCTCACTCTCTCTTTCTCCCAATCTATCTATCTCTCTGTCTGTCACTCTCTTTCTCACTCCCCCTCTCTCCTTCTCCCAAAATATCTATCTCTCTCTCTGTCACTCTCTTTGTCACTCTTTTCCGTTGTCTTTTTTTTTAATTTCTTGCTTATTTTTTACCTGTCAGTATCAATCAAAAATAATTATTTTGTTTCTTAATTCTTATGAATATTAACATTTCATAATAATAATAATAATAATAATAATAATAATAATAATAATAATAATAATAATAACAACAACCTTTGTCTTCTCCTTTTCATAGTTTTCTTATCCACCCTTGTCTCTTTGGGATATTTTTTTAATAACTGTTCACAATTCAAGCCTTAAGAGTCTCTCAAGAAAAAAAGTGCCGCGAATAACGACAAAATTGAAAGTTTTAGTGATATATATATATATATATATATTCTTTTTATTAAAATGTATTTATGTTTATACATTCTTTTTATAGATACAAATATTTAAGTAAATGCTCTATTTTTATAATAAACAGTATTTATAACATTTACCGGCCTAAATGTCCAAGGAATTTTCATAGAAAATATTAGTCCTCCGACAGGATTCGAACCTGTATCCTACACGAAACCGTCATTTAGCCTAACGTCCTCTTTAACCGATCGACCCAAAGACGATCGTTCGACCAGCAAGGTCGAATTTACTGTCTTTAAACTTCAATCTGCAATGAATCTTAAAGAATGTTAAAGAGCACCACAGGCTAAATAACGGTTCCGTATAGAATACAGGTTCGAATCCTGTCGAAGGACGAATATTTTCTATGAAAATTTCTCGGACATTCAGGCCGGTAAATGTTGTTTAATCCTGTTTATTATAAAACAGAGATTTACTCAAATATTTGTATCTATAAAAAGAATGTATCAACAAAAAATGTCTTAAAATAATTGTCGGACTTTGTCCATTTCATAATATATATATATATATATATATATATATATATATATATATATATATATATATATATATATATATATATATATATATATATATATATAGGTAAAAACATTGTTAGAAAGATTCTGTATAAAAAATTATTGTATAGACTAAAATGAGAATTGGAAAAAAGGCACCTAATATTTAATATAGTGTTACTTATTTATGAGATATGAATTTTTACAGAGAAGAAATAAAACTCTGTTACTTACAATTGAATTTCCAGTGTTTTTTGCTTAGAAAAATAATTTAGTTTTCCTTTTTACACGTTTTTTTTTTTTTACTTTAACCGGATTCGCTTACTTTTGAAAATATATATATATATATATATATATACACACGACAGCAAAGATTTTCAGAAATGTAAATGAGACATTTTATCGTTATTTTCTCCGTATCCACTTGCATCTTAGTGGCTTCATCGCCTTACATCGGGTGAAATACTAAAAACGAAATCTCAAAAAGAAAATAACTACATTTTACATCAAACTTTTATCTGATATATTTATTAATTCGAGATGAAAAAAGATTGTAACGATTTACGTCATTAACAGAAGTATTTTTAACAATTTATATAATAATACAAATAAATTTTTTGTTTGAATTTCTAGGTTGAGGAGTTATTGGTATTTACTTTATTCCACATGGACTATTGTCCTCATCTTTGTTGTTATTATCACAACATTACGGCTGTTGGGCCCAACTGGATTCATCAGGTGTTTGTCAGTCTGTTGTGGGCAGGCGTATACATTGAGAGATAAACGCGTTGGTCTCCTGAAATGCCCACAACAAACATGGAAGACTCGGGATGTGAGCCCACGTAAAGAAATGTAATGAGACGACATGAGCCGATACACATGTACAAACAAATGATAATGTATTAACAATAAAGGGTTTCAAGTGACAAAGACAATAATGTGTGTAACAAATGAATGTGGAAACTGTTTTGATCCAAGGTATGTGAAGTGAATGAATGTGCGTACGTATGTATGTGTATTGTTCATGTGTTTTCCAGAAAGGGAACGCATTTTTCCGCGAGAGATTTACATGTTGTCGTATAAGCGGAAAGGTAAGAAGAGAGTGATAAAAATTATCGCAGAGTATTTTTGTGTTGTGGAGCGTCCACTAGGTGCAGTTTCGAAAATTAGGAAGCGTTAAACCAATAGTACATTAGCAAGAAATGTATACATTTTAAGCAAGGGAACTAATTCCCTAATAGTCATATTAGTGGATGCGACAGGTCTGGGTTTGGTTCAAGCACTTGACGATGGCCAGTGGACATAATAACCAAAACAATAAAAACGAGGACAATAGTACAAGGGTAAATATGTAAAAAAAAAAAAATAAAAAATAAAAAAACAAACAAATTATTTTTATAGAGAAAAGAAAATATGATCTGAAAATAAACACATTCAACAATAAAATCTATTGAGGATCAAATGAATTTTCTATAAAACTCGAAGTCGAGATTGAAAAAGATAAGTGAACTATTTTATTTAAATTAGTAATAGTTGTGTGTGTGGGCGTGCGTGCGTGCGAATGGTACATGCGTGCGTGCGGGTGTTTCAAAACAATTAGATATGACCTTTTTCTTTTATATATAATATATATTTCTAACTTGTTGGTATTGGAATTCAGAGGTGGTTTTTCGCATCCAAATTAAAAATTAAAGTATTAAGAAACAAATAAATATGGCTACAAACGATGAAAAGAGTGCTGAACTATTAGATCATATCAGTCCTCCTATATGGCAGTGAATCTCCTCACTTTAAGCAACATAAATATGGCTCTACAGAAGGATGTTGGGAATACCATGGACGACGGAGTTTTATAGAAAATTGAAACTAAAAGGAAACGTATACTTAACATCAGAAATTTTTATAAACGAGGAGAGAAGGCTTAGAAAATTTGATACTCACAGAGCAGATTCAAGGCAAGAAGGACAGAGGAAAATAATACATAACCTACCAGGCGAGACTGAGTGAATGGACGTCGAATCAGATTATGGGAGAGATAAGAAAAAAGACTGAATTTATTAAGAGCTACAAAGGACAAGAAGATAGATAGATAGATAGATAGATAGATAGATAGATAGATATGAACAGACTGAACTATATATATAGATAGATTTGAATAGACATAGATATGAATAGACTGACATAGATAGATAGATAGATAGATAGATAGATAGATAGATAGATAGATAGATAGATAGATATGAACAGACTGAACTAGATATATAGATAGATTTGAATAGACATAGATATGAATAGACTGACATAGATAGATAGATAGATAGATAGATAGATAGATAGATATGAACAGACTGAACTAGCTAGCTAGATAGTGAGTTAGATAGATATGAACAGACTGAACTATATATATAGATAGATTTGAATAGACATAGATATGAATAGACTGACATAGATAGATAGATAGATAGATAGATATGAACAGACTGAACTAGCTAGCTAGATAGTGAGTTAGATAGATATGAACAGACTGAACTATATATATAGATAGATTTGAATAGACATAGATATGAATAGACTGACATAGATAGATAGATAGATAGATAGATAGATAGATATGAACAGACTGAACTAGCTAGCTAGATAGTGAGTTAGATAGATATGAACAGACTGAACTATATATATATAGATAGATTTGAATAGACATAGATATGAATAGACTGACATAGATAGATAGATAGATAGATAGATAGATAGATATGAACAGACTGAACTAGCTAGCTAGATAGTGAGTTAGATAGATATGAACAGACTGAACTATATATATAGATAGATTTGAATAGACATAGATATGAACAGACTGACATAGATAGATAGATAGATAGATAGATAGATATGAACAGACTGAACTAGCTAGCTAGATAGTGAGTTAGATAGATATGAACAGACTGAACTATATATATAGATAGATTTGAATAGACATAGATATGAATAGACTGACATAGATAGATAGAGAGATAGATAGATAGATAGATATGAACAGACTGAACTAGCTAGCTAGATAGTGAGTTAGATAGATATGAACAGACTGAACTATATATATAGATAGATTTGAATAGACATAGATATGAATAGACTGACATAGATAGATAGATAGATAGATAGATAGATAGATATGAACAGACTGAACTAGCTAGCTAGATAGTGAGTTAGATAGATATGAACAGACTGAACTATATATATAGATAGATTTGAATAGACATAGATATGAATAGACTGACATAGATAGGTAGATAGATAGATAGAGAGATAGATAGATAGATAGATAGATAGATAAATAGATAGATAGATGTGAACAGATTGAACTATATAGATAGATAGATAAATATGAACAGACTGAACTAGATAGATATATATATATGAACAGACTGAACTACAGAGATAGATAGATAAATAGATATGAACAGACTGAACTAGATAGATAGATAGATAGATATTAACAGACTGAACTAGATAGATAGATAGATAGATATTAACAGACTGAACTAGCTAGCTATCTAGCTATCTACCTAGATAGATATGAACAGACTGAACTAGATATATAGATAGATTTGAATAGACATAGATATGAATAGACTGACATAGATAGATAGATAGATAGATAGATATGAACAGACTGAACTAGATAGATAGATAGATAGATAGATATGAACAGACTGAACTATATATATATATATATATATATATATATATATATATATATATATATATATATATATATATATATATATAGATAGATAGATAGATATGAAGAGAGCACACCTATATACATAGATAACTAAATACTCCAATGTAATTTCTGGTATGAAGAATTCTTTCTTTCAATATTTGAACTAATGTTGCAACATTTCCAGGTGTCTATCAATCCGTACAAACTTTAGAATTATTCAAACTCAACGCTTTACTCCATCTACGCGGTAAATTTTTCCATTTCCGCTGTCCATCTCTAGAGCTATTTCGTCTCCTACATTTTAAGTACTGCTCAGTTATTACCCACTCTAACCGGCCGAGAGATTCCACTCATAAATACTGTGCCATCATATTCCCGAATCAACGGTTTAATTCTTGTAGACGCATTTTTTATGGCCAAGGACGCATTCCAAAAGCTGGACAGAGAATTACGAGACAAGAGGATCTCTTTGCTAATGAAGAAAAGAGTACTGAGCAGTTACGTGACATCTGTCCTCCTTTACGGCAGCGAATGTTGGACAGTCATATCAGAGATGAAGAAGAGGCTCGGGCGACGGACATGTGGCGCTACAGAAGGATGCTGAGAATAACATGGACCGAACGTGTGAGCAATTATGAGGACTTAGAGAGGATGTAAACAAGAAGGAGGCTTATACTTAACATCAGGAAGAGGCAGATGAAGTTTATGGGACACGTAATGAGAAAGGAAGGTCTGGAGAATCTGATACTCACAAGGGAAAGCAACGCATGACATACCGGATGGGCGTGAGGAAGTGAATGACAGAACGTGGACTGTGGGGGGGGAAGGACAAAACTTATTGACAGCTCTAAGGGACAGGGAGAAGTGGAGAGCCATGATCGCTTACGTCCTGAAAGGACATGGCACATAAAAAGAAAATGATCTAACGCAGAGGGCAAAGAAGCCCAGTATTTTTTGCAACGCTAGAATAAAATCAAGAATAAAATAGCTTAGCTCGAACACGAGCAAAGATTCGAGCGCGTCTCGCGTGTAAACTGTCCACAGAAAGAAATGACCGTTCGTGGGTTACACATTAAAAATAGCTCGATGCCGGAGTAAAATACTATCTCGCGAGATTATCTTCGCGCATATGCAAATTATTGCTGTCAATGATACATAAAAATGGGCAGAACGACGCAAAAGGGTCAGACGGTTGACTGTTGTGGAACGGTGCCAAACCGTTCATAGCTGTCAAACTATCCGCCTCGACGGAGAGGAACCCGGACGAAGCTTTGCCGAATGGCAAGGTTTCGTCCGGAGAGGTAGAAAGGCCCTGAACACGTTTATACGGGTTCTAAGGGAATATTTTGGTCGAGCCTACGGTTTCGGAGAAACCCATGTTAAACTCGGCCTTGTGCCACATACATTCCTCGTGGGGTGACTGTTAAACATACAGACGGTTGACTGTTGTGGAACGGTGCCAAATCGTTCATTGCTGTCAAACTCTCCGCCTCGGCAGAAAGGAACCCGGAAAAGTTTTGACGAAGGGCAAGGTTTCGTCCGGGGAGGTTGACACACCCTGAACCCGTTCATACGGGTTCGAAGGGAATATTTTTGGTCGAGCCTACGGGCTCGGAGAAACTCACGTTAAACTCGACCTTGTGCCGCATACATTCCTCGAGGGGGGGGGACTGTTAAATATACAAGTCAAATATACTGTTAAATATACGGTTGACTGTTGTGAAACGGTGCCAAACCGTTCATTGCTGTCAAACTATCCGCCTCGACGGAGAGGAACCCGGACGAAGCTTTGCCGAAAGGCAAGGTTTCGTCTGGGGAGGTAGGCAGGCCCTGAACGCGTTTATACGGGTTCGAAGGGAATATTTTTGGTCCTGCCTTCGGGCTTGGAGAACCAACGATAAACTGGCCTTGTGCCACATACGACCCACGTGCGGGCGCCATTAGTTGACTGTTGTGTTGAAATGGCTACACGAGTCGCAGATAGAGAGTGAGGAGGAATGGATTGCAGGCATGGCTTGCGAGGAAAATTAAAAAACGTTTTTTTACTACAATCGTTTATGCTATTTTCGGGTGTGTCAATCCTACAGTAACACACGCTAAATACTCCAGGCTAGCTGCGAAGTTTCAAGTTAACAGGGAGGCCAGAGAAAACAAATGCCAAAATGTTATGATAATTGTCGCATGCGATTCACGCCTGGAAATACCAAAGATATTAATCAAATTTAATCGCGGTATGAAGACTTGACCTATTAGGAGTTGATCTGTGAGTTGATCTTAGGGTGATCCCACTACTTACTGGGGTCACCCAAGTGATACCAACGTACACTTTGTAATCGGTGGTACCTCAGATAGTCTAATGATCTAGGAGAAGGTAACCTCAGAGCCACATATGTGAAGAATCGGGCTGGATAGGATGCCAACGGCTGCACCAACAAAAATTGAACACATCTCACGATATATATATATATATATATATATATATATATATATATATATATATATATATATATATATAGAGAGAGAGAGAGAGAGAGAGAGAGAGATAGATATGAAGAGACAGGGATAGATAGATAGATAGATAGATAGATAGATATGAAGAGACAAGGATAGATAGATAGATAGATAGATAGATAGATAGATATGAAGAGAGAAGGATAGATGGATAGATAGATAGATAGATAGATAGATAGATAGATATGAAGAAATAGGGATAGATAGATAGATAGATATGAAGAGACAGGGATAAATAGATAGATAGATAGATAGATAGATAGATAGATAGATATGAAGAGACAAGGATAGATAGATAGGTAGATAGATAGATAGATTGATATGAAGAGACAAGGATAGATGGATAGATAGATAGATATGAAGATATAGGGATAGATAGATAGATAGATAGATAGATAGATAGATAGATAGATAGATAGATAGATATGAAGAGACAGGGATAGATAGATAGATAGATAGATAGATAGATAGATAGATAGGAAGAGGCTAAGACAGATATGAGCAAAGACAAATAGCTATGAAACGAATGGGAGAGAGAAAGAGAGATGACATATATGAAGAGGCTAAGATAGATATGAGTAGCAGCAGAGAGCTAGCTAGCTAGATAGATAGGTAGATAGATAGAAAATACTCAGGTAGCTAGGCAGATAGGTAGATATGAAAAGAATAAGATAGATAAATAGGATATATATGAAGAGGCTAAGATAGATATGAGAAAAGATATATAGAGAGATAGGTAGGATAGATATAAAGAGACTAAGATATATTCGAGCAGAGATAGATAGATATATAGATAGATAGACAGATAGATAGACGGACAGATAGATAGCTGAGAAAAGATTGAGTAAGATAGTTTAATAAGAGACTGAGATGCATAGACATATCTAAAGATACTGAGATAGATACTGAGATAGCTAGCTAGCTAGATATGGGTAACGTGTGAGAGATAGATAGATAGAAAGAATTGAAATAGATAAAAAAAGAATGAGTTAGACGTGAAAAGACTGAGATGAATAGATCGATACATACATAGATAGATATATATGAAGACAGATAGATAGATAGATACATAGATAGATAGATAGATAGATAGTGAGAAATAAAGTGGCTTCCGAGTGTGTGCTTAAGACATGTGAGTCTTCCCTTTCCTAGAGTTGAAGAAACGGTGATCTAATCAGGTGTTGTTTGAGGTAATCAATTAAAACCCGCC